>OZ023216.1:19982100-20337248 GCA_963995525.1 Escarpia spicata
TCGTGTCCTGCGTCCGCTCTCTTCGCTGTTTCGTTACGCCGCCGTCTATATATATATATATATATATATATATATATATATATATATATATATAAATAGGTATAATTACACCTAATGTGATATTCAAGTAAAAGTCCCATGAGAAGTGACCCGATTTTGTCTTGACCCGAACTTATTGTAAGGTCAGGACAAAATTTGTTTAGATAATTAAACGTTTAATATATAATTTTGTATATGGTGAAAATGTACAGTTCATAGTTGTTTCCCGGGGGCTTGCATCCAAATTGCTGACGATAATTATATATTTAAGAGTACAAAGATACGATGAATTATGTGTACCGTATTCATGGTTTTAACCTAAGCCTAAGCGAAAACGCCAACATGTGTATATTGTAACTATGAATACACAGCAACTATCACCTGGTATCAGGCAGCTTTACTGAAGAAATATTTTTTTCTATAATCACAGTGCCATTAAATCTATAAGTTTTGCAGTCAAATACATTTGGATTACGACGATGGTTGTCTGCGCGTATTAAAGACACTTTGGTAGATAACCAACCTGAGAAAGACGACAACGACGACGATGGAGACGCCAGCAAGTAAGACGATCACGCCAATCACTGTGCCAGCTATGCCGCTCGGGGTTAGTCCTCCTCCTTTGCTGCCAGCTGTTGTTGCTGCAGAGTCGTCGCCATCTTAGTTGGTTAGTTTGACAGGAAGTGTAACAAGGTAAGGTAGTTAGCTGTTTCATCTGCTTATGACATCGTACAATATAAAGTTTATTTTGAAAACTAACATAATTTTGACTTTAATATACGTAATAGTTTGAATCTTAATTAACGGACACCACGCCATATTATAAGAACGTGTTTACATTAGATTCCATGCGACGTATTAGCAAAACAAACTGTCAAATGCCTGCTCCCAAAAAATTAATGTAACAGTGGCTGTGTCCTGTGATAAAGATTGCACGTGTGTAATGAAATTATATTTACTATTCCAAGAATAACATTGGTGTAGTTACTTCCATGTACAAAGTCTACAGACACACACACACACACACACACACACACACACACACACACACACACACACACACACACACACACACACACACACACACACACACACACACACACACACACACACACATATCACATATAGATATATATATATATATATATATATATATATATATATATATATGCATGAGCATGAGCATATGTGTGTTTGCATGTGCGTTTGTGTGTGCGTGTGTGTGTGTGCGTGCGTGTGTGTGTGCATGCGTGCGTGTGTGCATGCACATTAACTCACGTTTTTTGACGTCGACGTGTTTACTGTCGCTGGTAGATCTCATGTTCTCATTGTTGATGACGACCAGTCTCACGTCATACTCTCCGTAGGTGAGATTGTCGATAATCATCTTCGTTTGACTGACAGTCTTCGTCTCGACGGACTTCCACAAGTCAGATTTCGCCTGCTTGTATTCCACTCGTAGAGCGGTTAGAGCATCGCATCCACTCTCCGTTATCACCTACACGCAACCATGACAAGAAGGTCGTACATATAATTGATGTATATTGAAGCCAATGGCTAGTAGCGCCAGATAATGGACAAGTTATGTCAATGTTTGCATGGAAGCATACAGCATACACATGTGAAATAAGACTATTTATCACCTTATTGTGTAATTTTGGTGGTTTTTTACAATAAGTCTCATATGGAAAGTTTTAAAATGAAGAACGTTTTTCCGATCTTTACCAAAACAGTCAAGTCGGTGAAATGGTACACCTGACCCGCGGGTAACAATGAGTGCAGTGGTAGAGACCTAGAACGTAAGTTCATTAGTCGACTGACTGTGGTTTGAATCGTCATGCTTCTATTCAAGTAAACGCTGACATAGTTAAGTATAAAATGTTGACATATTTCCTGAATGACATAATAAATATAATAGATCCTACACGGTAAATTATTCATCCAATTTGTTATATTTGAATGTTAGCATCTGAAACTTAAAATATTAAATACTCATAGCCGACCTGCCATTTTACCGCAATGGAAAACGCATTTGCCGTTGTTCCCGGAGACGTCTGGATAACGCTGTCTAGCACAGCAGGTGACGGAACTGCAAAAACACATATTGGACAACAGAGTACTGAAGCATGGTGAGAAGAATTGCTGGAGTGAACAGAATAAGAGCATGTCTAAATCATAAACTCCGAATGCAGTTCTTCGTCGATCAAGTTGACTCGACACGTTTGTCTGACTTCCGATACTCCCTCAGCGATGTGAAACTGGAGGAAATAATAATAAGACTCTTGTTTTAGGGGATGTATTGTATGCGCAATTGTCATCTTGTTCGCCGAACCTAGCCAGTGGCGGAAGGAAATGTCACAGATACAACTGCTCGCTAACACACCAGGCGTACTAACAAAACAAGTACCTACCTAAAGCAGCACACACCGACGTGCTTAAGGTAGACCTATAGTTGTGTGCATGAAATGTCCGATTTCGGGTCAGTGTGTGAGAAACAAAATGGTTTAACTTTAAAGCATACAATGAAGTCGAAAATACGTACGCTCACATACAATCGCGTGCATACGTACAGGCACGAACGCATCCACATACGTTTGCACACATCCACCACGCCTATTTCGAAAGAAAAGTTGTCCTGAATTAGATAGTAATGTGTGTATTTAGCTGGTGTTTATCGACAACAGCACACATTGTACCTGTGCAATTGGTTTTGAACGTGACGACCCCTGTAGACGCGCCTCCCTCGCGTTCTCCGTTGTGTTCACGATACGGTTCCACCCGCAATGAATAGTTCGTGTTGAAATTAAGTCCGGTTATCTGAGTTTCCATCCGTTGTTTGCCAGCGCTCTGTTCGACTCGTGTGACGTTCTTCTCTCTCTCCCCGTCGACTTGTAGCCACAAGACGTAGTGGTAGAGGCCTTCAAGACCGGTTGGTATGTTGGTGGCTGCAGGCCAACTTACCCTGGCAGACGAGCTGGTGACGTCGTCAACGTCTGGCTTGTCCAATGAACGAAAACCAGGAATATCTGGAGCCAAATGCTATAGTTAAACTGATGTTTTAAAATAAATATTCTACCATTATGTGTTATGATTAAGATGGCCTACAATATTAGCATTAGCGTGTAGCAATAAGATGCACCACTTTAAAACAGTGTGTTACATGTCCATTGTTCACTACCCGGATACAGACACGTTTGGTAGTACTGAATTAACGTGATGCAATGGTGCATACCTATGTACGTCTGACAAACGTCTGAGGTGTACCAGGTTTCACATCCGTTGGGGCAACTTCCGTCCGTGGTCGCGCATTTCGACTGCTCCTTGCAGTGTCCGCAGGTTTCATTGCAGTTCACTCCGTATGTTTTGTCGGTGCAATCTGCATAACACGACCCCCAATAAGCTACCACTATACGCCCTCGCACACTAACAACTAAACAAACTACTAAGGTATGATATAAAAGCAAAACAGTTGCATATAAATAAATGCATAATTATGTACCGCAGCAAAATAGGTGCGTCAAAGCAATTATTTGGTTGACAACAACAACACCACATCTGATGCACGCGCATACGCACATACGCACACACATTACGTCGAACAACCGCGCTCGCGCATATACGCACCCACATCCGCACGCATTTTCCAGAAGACACACGTGATACCGTGTATTATATTATCTCTGATATGCAACACGTCGCTCATACGCTATAATGTTGGCTACATACCCTTCTCGCAGTCCGGCTGCTGTTTGCCTGGTGCGCATGTGTCACAACCTATGATATCATTGCAGGTGCTTGAAGGACAGGATCGGCACGCTGTGGGTATATATAAAAAACGGTGTTGGTTATGCGTCACTGACACTAGTAAACTGTTGCATAATAAACGCAGTTGTAGAGCTGTCGTAGCGTCAGAGGTCATCAATCTTACAGTGTGGTCAAATACGGAGACCCTAGCAATTTGGTGCTCATGTTGTGTTGATGGTTGTATACGAAGGATCTACTGTAGGGTGGTTTCTTTATATCAAAGAATGTGCCTGTTTGTTTCGTTATGTATTGGATAAAACCAATCTAACAAACAGTACGTACAACTGTATTTAAATAGTAACACGACGAATGCTGTTGGAATGGAAGGTTACTACTGTTGCGTTGCAGAGCTGCCGCAACGAAGTAAAACTGGATAACTGGTACTTACATATATATCTATGGCCAATGACAACGACTTCACACAGGGTTGTCATGTGATTCTCTCCTCCTCCACTCCGTCTGAAGGAGAGATATCGACCTGTCGCTGTACACGACTCGCTGACTGTCGCTCCAGCAGCCACGGCGCCGTTGTGACTTGCACAAGGCGTACTGTCATTCACGTCGGAGCTGTTGCCAACGCTCAGGGTGAATGCAATGAGTCGCCGCTCATCTGAAATTACGCAGTGGCCGTGTAATGAAAGGAATAAAGTATGATATATTAAATAAATAATACTTTGGATCGCTACAGACCGTAAATGCAGCATCAAGTGCGCCCTATTTAATTACTTAACGAATTGGTAAGTAAATTAAGAGTTTATTTGGTGTTGCATTTACGGTCCGTAGCGATCCAAAGTACTACCTGTATGCACAACATCGTTCTCGGTATTATTATGTTGTTATTGTTGTTGTAAACGGACACGGCTTGTATTTCTACACGACACGGTGAAGCAAAATATTAATTCTTCACCGTTGCATTATACGTATATTCACCAGCTCAAAGGTTATGATTCCAGCAGAGCTGCTTGTATTTTCATGGTTTATGTTGTCTACACAACTTCATCAACATGGTTATTGCTTTGTGTGGCGTCACTGTTGGCCTGATATACATTGTGGTATATATTTTTACTTGATTACTGAGCAGAGAACTAGTTAAATGTCGATGCTCTTGACCTTATGCATGACTATGCGTTGAATGCCTGTTGTAACCCAACTATGTGTCTGGGTTCTTCGGTATGACTTTCTACAAAAACATCCTCTTCACCTTAAACGTAACACTCTCTTGTCTAACGTTGTTACGGTTCATACCAAATACAGGTTGCGATATTTTCGTTAGTTTCACACTTCTGTCGTATGTTTTGTATGTCATATTCTCTGACGATTTGTACCGTTTCGGAAACACAATTGGATTTTTTTTTTGTAATGTTGCTATGACGCCAACCTTTCTGACAGTTTTCACCCGACCAGCCGGCGCCACATCCACCAGGGCAGTGTCCGGTCTTGTTGTTACAGCTACCAGAGCTACAGTGACACGTGCCATCACAGAACACGCCAAAATGGCCGTCCTCGCATTCTGCAACAGGGGGTAACATGCAAATCAGAGGCGTAACATTCAGAACACCAACGATTCCACAAAGTACCCCATTCTGCAACAGGGGGAAAACACCCAAATCAGAAGCGTAACATTCTGAACACCAAAGATTCCACAAAGTACCCCAATTTTTTTTTTTCGTTGCACATATCCATTTGACATGACCATTGACATAGTTTCACCTACATGCTAATAAGTTTATTTGCTAAAACGCATAATTATCGGAGCTTATCAATTAGAACAATTTAACAAGGTTGTCATCCAAGGCTACTTTCTCCACGTGATATGGAGGCTCATACGAGAGCGACTTTTTTCGTCTTAACAGGAGTCTCCTTGTACACTTAATATGATACCCAATTTAAATTTTACATGGTTATTGGTATAACCATCGTGTACATTATTATTATTATAATTGTACCATATTGTACAACTGGATATATAAATAATTATCTCTGTGCGTCTGTCTATATGTCTGCCAATGTGGTGAAGCTTTTTTTTAACTTATCGAGAGACCAACAGTTTTTAAAATATTTATACAGCTCTTCCTTTTCAAAGTTTACTCCAGAATGCCAGTGGACAAGGAAGCTTTACTCTGGGCACTATATCCCATCTTGTTCTAGTCACAGTTACCTGACGCAGACAGTACACGCACTCCGTTACCTTGACAAGTGGTTCCTTTGAAGTGAGGAGCACAACCAGGCTGTTTACATGCACCGTTCTCCTGACAGTCCTCAGTCACGTCTCTACAGTGACACTCCTGGTCACAATTGACACCAAACCGACCAGTGACGCAATCTTTGAACAAATAACTGATAGAGTAATAACATAGTTTAAACCTGTAATCTCTTACTTAAAGCAAGCTAATAATACATTCGAGATATACTCTATCAAAAGGTGATAATTTTCCATAAGTGCATTCTCTGCCACTTATTTCTTGCAATGTATGCATGATTGTGGTCTTACGTGCGCAAAATAGCCGATACATATAACTGTATTTACACGAATCATTTTGAGCTTGTTACCACGTGTTTGCTTAAGCAGCCCGAATATAAGTCTGCGCGCATGCTCAGTGAAACATACTTTTTAAATCAATCCATCTGTCATTGGCTGCCGCTGTATTAACTTTCCATTTATTTCATAGATTGTCACATTCCCTTTTCCTTCTTTTCATTGTTGAATCAGTGACATAAACAACAGCGGGATGTTTTTCTTGCCTCATAAAACTCATCGAAGGTAACCTAAGTCTGACGGACGGTACCGAATATTCATGAGCATGCGCTATATTGATCGCAAATGCGGAAAACTCCGCGTATGCGGAGTTATTATATCGATATATTGTTATGGTAATTACATATTAATTCTAATAAATACATCGAATTACACGAATTAGTCATATTAAAATGATCAGTACAACTGTATAGGCCTCTACATTATAAGAAAATTAAAACTCTCAAAGAATTGCTTTAATGTATTCAGTAGTTATGGCTTATATAACGGCCTGGAACTAAATGTTCGTTTCCAGGACAAAGTGTCATGATGTTTTGCAGTACACGGTACAGGACATATTACCCTTGGAACGTTGTGGTGAATCATTATTGGAATTACATTTCAGAACGTGTAGTACATGCTCAGAACGATAGTAATCACGAGTAGCAAAGTACAGCGGAAGTTCGTTCTCAGGAATACGTTGATTAAACTGTTCCTAATATCAGATGTTGCCTACATCCTTGGGTGCATAAGAAGTGTAGCGAAAACGTGATTTGAAATGTGTTCCTATTAAGTGGATATTCTTTACATTGTATACCCCATATAGCGAGAATCCACCGTATTTCGTAATTGTGGTACACAAACTGACCATGTCATAATGTGTGGCGTGTATTGAGTGATAAAACCACGAGTGCATTACATCATGTAGGGGCGGCGGGGTCTCAGTACGTACCGCATTCAGTCAACGTGCAATAGGCAAAGTTACGACGAACGTAGTAACACCAGGGACCACGCCCATCATTGTCTGGGTTGCGACAGAAGTGGCCGGCTGTCGCCCGACTGCCATCGATAAAATCGGCGTCTTTTTTCCAATTTTGGTTTGACCAGCTGTTGCATTCTTTTACCTTTAACTTCCCTTTTTCATCTATATTTGTCTTATGTGCCCTGCCTATGTAGTGTGTTCCCCGCCGGTCGTTGTAGGTGCACTCGCTCTCTGCAACGACAACAGACAACTACATAAACATTGCACGCGACATCACAGCTATATACACGTACTGCTATGCGTATAGTACACGTACCCGGCAATAATCATAAACGTTTAATTCTCACTCAGACATGGTTTAGTGAGGCATTAAATGTAATCAGACTAAGAATCGTTAATCCCAGTCCCTAGCCTAAAACAAACTTAACTACAACTAAATATGTAAATGTGTGTCAGGTAGAATGTATTGGTTTAAGTCTAGATTGCCTAACCCCTGGGATAATTTGACCATACCTATTAATATACTATTAACGTAATGATTTGTGAGACAGGGACAAAATCACATACTGAACACGAGAAGACACGAGGTTGAGTAATCAAGTTGTAATCGTTTTCGTTTTAATCTGTGTAAACGGATACGGGCAGCGAATGATTATTTTCGGCTGGATACACCAATGTATATTAAACAAAATATATATAATACGTACTCAGCATACACCCAACGCCCCATCGGTTGTCTTGACAGGTGTTTTTTGGGCATATGCCTGTGACAGCATTACATGTAGTAGGGCATTTGTCGCATTTGAAGCGACACCGCCAGCCAAAGTAACCCGCCTTACACTCTACAAACAAACATGTCACTAGTTGATGGCACTGGAAGCGACATCGCCAGCCAAAGTAACCAGCCTTACACTGTACAAACAAACATGTCACATGTCGAACACTTGTGGCAGTGGAAGCGACATCGCCAACCAAAGTAACCCGCCTTACACTCTACAAAAAAACATGTCACATGTCGAACACTTGTGGCAGTGGAAGCGACACCCCCAGCCAAATTACCCAGCCTTACACATTACAAACAAACATGTCACATGTCGGACACTTGTAGCATTGTAAGCGACATCGCCAGCCAAAGTATCCCGCCTTACACTCTACAAACAAACATGTCACATGTCGAACACTTGTGGCAGTGGAAGCGACACCCCCAGCCAAAGTAACCCGCCTTACACTCTACAAACAAACATGTCACATGTCGAACACTTGTGGTAGTGGAAGCGACGCCCCCAGCCAAAGTAACCTGTTTTACACTCTACAAACAAACATGTCACATGTCGAACACGTGTGGCAGTGGAAGCGACATCGCCAGCCAAAGTAAACAACCTTACACTTTACAAACAAGCATGTCACATGTCGAACACTTGTGGCAGAGGAAGCGACACCGTCAGCTAAAGTAACCTGTTTTACACTCTACAAACAAACATGTCACATGTCGAAAACTTGTGACAGTGGAAGCATCATCGCCAGCCAAAGTAACCTGTTTTACACTCTACAAACAAACATGTCACATGTCGAACACTTGTGGCAGTGGAAGCGACACCCCCAGCCAAAGTAACCAGCCTTACACTTTACAAACAAACATGTCACATGTCGGACACTTGTAGCATTGGAAGCGACATCGCCAGCCAAAGTATCCCGCCTTACACTCTACAAACAAACATGTCACATGTCGAACACTTGTTGGCAGAGGAAGCAACACCGCCAGCCAAAGTAACCCGTCTTACCCTCTACAAACAAACATGTCAAATGTCGAACATTTATGGGAGGGGAAGCGACACCGCCAGCCAAAGTAACCCGTCGTATACTCTACAAACTAACTTGTCACATGTCGAACACTTGTGGCAGTGGAAGTGACATCGCCAGCCAAAGTAACCCGCCTTACACTCTACAAACAAACATGTCACATGTCGAACACTTGTGGCAGTGGAAGCGACACCGCCAGCCAAAGTAACCCGCCTTACACTCTACAAACAAACATGACACATGTCGAACACTTGTGGCAGTGGAATCGACATCGCCACCCAAAGTAACCCGTCTTATACTCTACAAACAAACATGTCACATGTCGAACACTTGTGGCAGAGGAAGCGACACCGCCAGCCAAAGTAACCTGTTTTACACTTTACAAACAAACATGTCACATGTCGAACACTTGTGGCAGTGGAAGCGACATCGCCAGCCAAAGTAAACAGCCTTACACTTTACAAACAAGCATGTCACATGTCGAACACTTGTGGCAGAGGAAGCGACACCGTCAGCCAAAGTAACCTGTTTTACACTCTACAAACAAACATGTCACATGTCGAACACTTGTGGCAGTGGAAGCGACACCGCCAGCCAAAGTAACCCGCCTTACATACTACAAACAAACATGTCACATGTCGAACACTTGTGGCAGTGGAAGCGACACCCCCAGCCAAAGTAACCAGCCTTACACTTTACAAACAAACATGTCACATGTCGGACACTTGTAGCATTGGAAGCGACATCGCCAGCCAAAGTATCCCGCCTTACACTCTACAAACAAACATGTCACATGTCGAACACTTGTGGCAGTGGAAGCGACACCCCCAGCCAAAGTAACCCGCCTTAAACTCTACAAACAAACATGTCAAATGTCGAACACTTATGGGAGGGGAAGCGACACCGCCAGCCAAAGTAACCCGTCGTATATTCTACAAACAAACTTGTCACATGTCGAACACTTGTGGCAGTGGAAGTGACATCGCCAGCCAAAGTAACCCGCCTTACACTCTACATACAAACATGTCACATGTCGAACACTTGTGGCAGTGGAAGCGACACCGCCAGCCAAAGTAACCCGCCTTACACTCTACAAACAAACATGTCACATGTCGAACACTTGTGGCAGTGGAAGCGACACCGCCAGCCAAAGTAACCCGCCTTACACTCTACAAACAAACATGTCACATATCGAACACTTGTGGCAGTGGAAGCGACACCGCCAGCCAAAGTAACCAGCCTTTTACACTCTACAAACAAACATGTCACATGTCGAATACTTGTGGCAGTGGAAGCGACACCGCCAGCCAAAGTAACCCGCCTTACACTCTACAAACAAACATGACACATGTCGAACACTAGTGGCAGTGGAATCGACATCGCCACCCAAAGTAACCCGTCTTATACTCTACAAACAAACATGTCACATGTCGAACACTTGTGGCAGTGGAATCGACATCGCCAGCCAAAGTAACCCGTCTTACACTCTACAAACAAACTTGTCACATGTCGAACACTTATGGCAGTGGAAGCGACATCACCAGCCAAACTGATACGAACCAAACTAATACACAGTGTCAGGCAGCTTTAATACACACAAACTAATACATTTCTCTAGCACGAGTGATAATGAAAGTATTGTGCTACCTTAATATATTTCCAGACAAATTATTGCAGAAATTAAGTAACGACAGAATGAAACTATCATATACGTATATTCTCATGTTTTTAATGATGTTGTATTTGTTGTATCACCTTTTCATTATCTATTATTTACCATTACAATATCTATATCAAATGGTACCATTGTAAAGTGCATAGCCCGCGAATCATCAAAAACGATGGCGGAGTAGTAAAATTGATCGGAAAATACCGATGATTTATGCTACACCGCCAGACATCGAGACAATTACAACTGGATGTGTATAAAAATGTATCATTTGATATTTACACGCGACCGATAAATCGAACAAATTCAGGTGTATGTACTTCCACAACCGGAAGTCGTTCCGGTATGTACGAAAAGTAAAAGTGATACCGCGAAACGGTGTACATTTTGGGGTTTCGAAACAGAATACTAAATTCCTCACACGCCAATAAATAATCGTCTGCCATTTTATCGACATGTCACTTGCACTTACTGGCAGCATCAAAGGATGAGAGGTTACGTTCCGTCGGAATCGGACACGTCCAACAGGTATTGGATAGACCATAATTATTGCATGCAGGTGTAATAAATGCCAACATGCATACGCAAGTACATCCATTTACCCGCGCATGCACGTTCGCACGCTCATAAACAGACACACATATGCACACACAGACACACTCACACACATACACACACGCGCGCACATACACACTCTCTCTCACACACACACACACACACACACACACACTCTCACACACACAGGCACACTCGCACGCACGCACACACACGCACACACACGCACGCACCCACGCACCCACGCACCCACGCACCCACGCACCCACGCACCCACGCACCCACGCACCCACGCACGCAAACACGCACGCAAACACGCACACAAACACGCACACAAACACACTTACACACATTCACACACACTAACACACACGCTCGCACGCACACGCGCACACGCGCCCACGCGCACACGCACACACACACACACACTAGCGCGTGCACGCAGACTTATTCATAATTACCCAGTAACAAAATCAGCCATAGAAACTTTGGGAATACCAGGTACTATTAATATGTTACTGTCAACTCAGATGCTACTGTCAAGTCATAGTCACATATCGACTGAGTTACCAGTCTGAGGTTGACCAGAAAATGACGTACGCTTCTTGTAACACGCGATATCACTGCCCCCGGCCTCGTTGTCCCAGCAGCATCCTTGAGTCAGACACTGCAGCTGGTTGACTCCTGCGTTACCGCATCGGTCTCTGGCACGCTTCTCTATGGCAGGACAGTGGGGTGCATCCACAAATACTAGAAACAGAAGACATGTGTAGTTTACTGATTTGAGCATAAACATGTGTTTTCCGTGGTCGTGGACTTCTTCCTTTTTCAATATATGAACTACCAACCCTGTCCACCAATCCTCCGTGGTCTTCTCTTCTCGCCTGCACGTACTTATCCATTTTCTTTCGTCGGAGATGTACATAAAAGCGCTGTTGGAAAGTAATGAGTATATGCCGGATGATATTTCGTTGTTGTAGTAGTCAGAGAGCATCGTACGTAACATACAGTTCCATTGAACAATGTGGTAATAACAAACCACTTGTTTACATATGTAACTCACTTCGCGCCTAAAATGTTGTTTAACCAATGATTTAAAATACCTTTAAATCGTTTAGAATATGTCTTTCGAAAATCCATTGGTGTTCAAGCACAAATCCTTGATATCTGAGCTGCATCACTATTACACAGAAGTCACGGATTGCCCCCGCTGGTCGTCTACGCTTCCTCTGGCTGGCAGTTATCTAGACCATGTAGGGAGACAATGCATTCGTATCCAAATAATGGTTTTAACATATCTGTGAACGAACTTGAGCCGAGTAAATGCAATGTAAGAAGAACCGACCAGATATACCAAGGAATGTTGCATATGCATTAATAGAAGTGGCGAAACATAAAGTATTACATTGATGAATAAATATGATATTTACCCGTGTTCGTGTTATAGATGATAACTCGAGTTATTTTGTAGTTCCCGCCAAAGTCTATCTTCCACCAAGCATTGGTACCTCTCATGGCGTTAGGAACCGCGCAGTGCTGATAAGACAACGGATTGATACTACCATCAACAGCTTTGCTGGCGGGATACATACTGCCCCATTTAGACGCACTTTGGGCTGTGTTCTTGTTCAAAGCTACATTTCCTGGAACATGATATATTAACTTAAAAAGTCACATGAAGAAAGTGAATGAATCATATCAATACTACAATCAGCTCATTTACAACATTTAACTAAGTCAGATAATTAATACTAATTAAACTTCATGTGCTATATTTAAATGAGAAGGCACCATTTCCGTTTACCTTTGGTAGTTTATTCCTTCATAAACATTGTTGTTTACAACGACATGACACATAACTCAATTAATGTTAAGTGTAGTGTCACTCGCTGATTATGGTTCGAAAACCTAGGTAAAATATATTTTAATGCGTCTGTATATACAATTCATATTAATTTCCGAATCACAACCTTATACATACACTAAGTGAAACCACTTGTTATAATACAAAGTGCAAATAACCAAGCAGTCAAATGGCCATGATGCCACTGTGGCCATGGAGCCCCAGTCTCCCCTACACAGATTTAGGCCTATCGTAAAAATTCGTAGGACAAAATACGGATTTCGGTCACTGCAAGATCATCCGAAATTTGACGAACTTGTATACTAGAAAAAAATGGTTCTCATGTGGAGCTGTCAACATAAATATGCAACGAAGTGTTCTCTTAACTAATAAACTGCTACAAAAAAGTACAATTCATTCAGTAGAATATTCGACGATCGCAAACATGTATGCCCCAGGTTTATTATTATATTGTTATCAGTGCAAGACTTTAAAAATATTTCACACCCACCTATCTGGCAGGCAGCCCCTCTCCATTTGTAGCCACTCGGATGACTATCGCTACAGTGTCCATCATTCAAACATTGTCCAGTGACCTGGTCGCAGCCCTCGGTACAGTGACAAGGGAAAATACACGGCCCTCGATCAACCGACGAGCTGTCGAATCGACAAGGGTGTCCTGCAACAAAGAACGGGTACAATAAGAGGTATCCTCTGCCAATGATTCCGTTCCTTCTCGTTGACGAAAGGTTTCTTTGTTCGATGGCAAGACTTTTAGCCAGTATCGTGTTCACATCCTACCAGAATTTACATAATATCATAGCATTGGACCGTCGGAGTCTATCAGTCAAAATCTTTATCAATTATAAAACCTTTCACTTGGTCAGAAACTCTGCAATTCCATTATTGCAGCGACAAAATGTGATTCAACTTACTATTAAAACTTCATATACTAGTTTCAGAGGACTAATTTTACAACGTGTGTATATTGTTTGTTTAATTTGATGCGGTGGTGGAATGATCAGATCAACATTGTTACACCGGCAACATAAGGTTCATATAATATGTTTGTCTGAGATGCATTGCGTTGTTGTCGAGGTAGCGGTGGGTCAGCTGTCGAATGGATATTGTATATGTAATGTTCAATGTGGATCATATCAATGTTCACATCTTAAATAATAAGTGTATTTACCCTCAGACGAACATTTGTTGACACAAGTAAACAACAACTAGGGTGGGACACGGAAAGAAGCCGAGCACGTAACTAGAGACATGAATAGTGGAGACGATGCACTGCAGCCTTATGGGCCACTGAAGCCGGAAGAAAATTGGTAAGGATATATTTATATTGCGTCGCTTCAAAACATAGTAACTATCAGAACAAGTAATATAATAATACAAACGTATGTTACATTTTACTATAATATATGTCTGTTTTCCATGTGGTTACTACAACGATAGGCAAAAATTGAAAATGTATTTTAACTCAACAATGATCGCCAGGTGGCAGTACTAGGTCAATAGAAATCGAATTCGCTCATGAGCAATCACTAGGTAGTAGTGCCAAACTAATACGATTACTATAAATTTATTATAAATAAAATAAACTTCGATTTGTGACGAAAATATAAACCATAGTAGTTGATAAGAGATTACTTGATTGAATAATCGATACGAGAACATATATTTGTGTGGAATTAATAGTGTAACTTTGTTCATTATTGTTTTTTAGATACACAAACCTTTACAGAGCTACTGAGCGTAAATTCCAAAGTTTAAATTGCGTCATATGAATACTTATTTATTGTGGGCATCTTGGGAATTTTCTGAGATACGGTATGGTACAAAGCGTAAGTAGTAATAATAGCAATAATCTATATTGCGAGAGCGATGGATAGTGGGGGGAGGGGACAGGTGTTGGATACGACAGTGCAGAAGGTGTGACCGGAAAAGAAGGAAAATATCAATCTCATGAGACAGTATTCGTCGTAGCTGCATCGTGTTGGTAAATGCTTAGCATGATCGAGAGAGAGAGAGAGAGAGAGAGAGAGAGAGAGAGAGTGTGTGTGTGTGTGTGTGTGTGTGTGTGTGTGTGTGTGCGTGTGTGCGTGTGTGCGTGTGTGCGTGTGTGCGTGTGTGCGTGTGTGCGTGTGTGCGTGTGTGCGTGTGTGCGTGTGTGCGTGTGTGCGTGTGTGCGTGTGTGCGTGTGTGCGTGTGTGCGTGTGTGCGTGTGTGCGTGTGTGCGTGTGTGCGTGTGTGCGTGTGTGCGTGTGTGCGTGTGTGCGTGTGTGCGTGTGTGCGTGTGTGCGTGTGTGCGTGTGTGCGTGTGTGCGTGTGTGCGTGTGTGCGTGTGTGCGTGCGTGTGTGCGTGTGCTTGTATGCGCATGGTGAGTGTGTACGTATGCGGGTATCTGCACCTGTGTGCGCCAGCAGACACTGATATTGGCGGTTTTACTCTAAGAACAATTCGGTTTTTTTCATGTCATGAAGTTCGTCACAGCCAGTACCTACTCAACACAGCGATTGAGTAATACCAGTAAACAGACGCCAAAGTACACAGCGCGAGCGGACACGCCTGACTGCACAACAAGAATGAAGCCTCTGATATATTAGTTTTTTCGTAGCGTTGTGCTACAACTGAAATGTTGTGGTCGGCCTGCAAAGAGGTCACCTACGCCGCTCGATATAACCATACGCAGTTTCTTCACAAACAAACTAGTGTAGTTCACTACAATCACCCACTTTCAACACTTCTCTGTTGTCATCCATTTTCGCAAAAATAGAACCATTTCTGTTCACACATGACATGATTATTCCGTAATCGCAAAACAAAGCGAATACTTTACACTGGAGCGCAGTGGTGCAGTGGATAGAGCATCGGACGCTCACTCGAGAGAACCCAGGTTCGAATTCTGTGCTGCCGTGTCGAACGTTGGGCAAGTTCGTTCACTTTCTCCAGTTCACTCAGCTGAATGAATGAGTAACTGGCTAATAGTGGCTATAGACATGTGGATGTTTATGTACGAATAGTCTTCGCGCATTAATTGCAGCGTGGCTGCATGCTTCCCATAGAATTCGAAATGGTGCTCGTTTGAACAGACCTGCGTGCTTTGAACAGTCTTAGGACTGGATACTGCGCTACATAATAATTTACCTCTACAAAGGTAAAAAAAACATCCAATTGTGTGTATGACCTTCTAAGGATTTAACTAAAACACGCTGAATTATAACACATTCTAAATATGTTATGACAGGGCACTGAGCCCAACAAAACCTGTGTGTAATTCCGTGTCTTTGGAGTAGTCAGATTAACATGTGCATTTGTCCTAGATAGCGATCCAGTATGTATCTGCTTAGTTGCGACTCACTTCTGTCGCAGTTACTTAGTTGATCTGTGTAAATAAGCATTCAAGTTCAGCATAAAATTCACACTAAGTTCCAGATGCCTTACTTGAAGCAGGCGGGTGGTAGATGACACACATGTTGAACGATATAGAATGGGCTGCAGAGAACTGCACACGGAAAAGTTCAATGGTATTCAAATGAAGAGTAGGAAGAATCTTCGTTGTAAATGTATCGCGGTGCAAGATTGCAACCCCGCCACCACGACGAGAAGATCGTGCCACGTGCTGGAAGAGGAACCCGGGTGGGGTCACTTCAGCAATAACAACTTCGTCACCGGTCTTCCTTAACCACGTATCGGTTATCGCCAAGATGTCGCATTTGTGTTCAACGACGTATTCGTTGATTTTGAGAGCTTTATTGCACACGGAACGAGCATTCAGTAATGCCACGTTGACGAATGGCGTATCGTGTGGCATAACAGGGACGGCTCTTAGAGTTACCAGATTCGCACTGACACTGCCTTGCCGACATACAATTCGTGAAGGATCTTCAAAACGGCTGGTAATCCGCGTTCGGATCGCGCGCTGTTTGCGCGTGCCCCCCACGTCTGCCACGCAGAGTTGGACGCGCCTTGGACAGTCCTAGGCATCTGGTCAATGAATACACTATGTCAGGTAATCGCGGAGTGACACCCCTGGTGGCAGGACGGAAAGCCCGAAAGACGTTCTGTAGGCACATCGCCGCCAACGGTAGAACAATGCCTTGTCGGTCTAAAGACCTGTAGTCCACCGGCTTCGTCAGCGACACGGTTGGCTGACGACATTAAAACATTTCAAGATTGTTGTATAAAAAGTTCAGCGAGACAGTCACTGCAGCATCACGAGTAAATAGTGAAGTTATGATTGTTCAATTCTTCGTAAACAGGCAGAAAACATGTTAATATCACGAGCACGATTTGGCTTGCTGCCTGTCAGGCGCTACCGTAAACTCCTGATCTATCATAGGCGTCGGGACGTGGGTTGTATGGACTAAGCCCCTAGTATGTTTACAGTGGGGGATTTAGTGAGTGAGTGAGTGAGTGAGTGAGTGAGTGAGTGAGTGAGTGAGTGAGTGAGTGAGTGAGTGAGTGAGTGAGTGAGTGAGTGAGTGAGTGAGTGAGTGAGTGAGTGAGTGAGTGAGTGAGTGAGTGAGTGAGTGAGTGAGTGAGTGAGTGAGTGAGTGAGTGAGTGAGTGAGTGAGTGAATGTGTGAATGTGTGAATGAGTGAGTGGCAGAGATACAGACATACATGCAACAGACAGACGGGCAGACAGACAGACAGACAGACAGACAGACAGACGGGCAGACAGACAGACAGACACACTGACAGACAGACAGACAAAGAAAAACAACTATACTTGTAATTGACTCGTCCATGAATTTAGTTTAGTTTGATAGTTTGGTTAGGAAATCTTTCGGAGTTTTCCAACCATCGAAGATTACAACATTTGCCTTATGTACGGTGTGTAACTTCACCTTATATATAGCCTGTCCACATGCTTTACGATGCTTCGTTTGTCCTCGATTCAACAAGATTTAACAAGATGTCTTTATTATTGTCATACATCTATTGCGTGTAATACTTCTATACAGGAATTACACCTACTGTTGCATGTAGACTAATATACAATCGTGGTCACTGTCTGTCTGACTGAAAGTTCGGAAACCGTCAGCATTCCGCAGAATGTATCTTTCAAACGTTTAGGCCTTGAGCCAGTACCCAAAATTTGGGCAACCGGTGCATTTTTAGGGATGAAAGCTCATAGTGATTTTTGGCTAGGCCTGCATCCCTAGAGATGCAAAATAGGTGACAGCATTGCAGCACTCCCAGCTTTATGTGAGAAATCACTCTTTTTCATACCATTCCCATATCCGCGACAACAAATTTTCTATGAAATTGCTAATGGGGGCCCGTACAAAAACTACATTGGAATATTTACTATACATCCCAGTAGAACAAACATTGGATACCATGTGGTGTAAATGTCATGCTTTCCACACATATCATAGTTTCATTCCTTGAGAATTGTGGATGTTGTGTTATTTTATCTACCACATCTTAAAAAGCAATCCACGGCATTCAAGTTTTCAACACAAAATCAAATACAATTCTGGCTAATAACCACATGTATCCTCATTCAAGGTTCTTATTGCACCAGAATGCTGGCTTACATCCCTAGATATGGAAAATATGTGATAGCATTGCAGTACATACATTATTTTGTGTGAAATTATTCTTTTTAATCCTTTTCCCATTTCCGCGAAAACAATTTTTCTATGGAAATTGTTGAAGGCGTGGTCACGCACAAACACTTATACAATAGTTATTATACATCTTATGGGTATGATAATTATACATAATATGGTAATAATAATAATAATATGTATCGACATTCAAGGTTCTTCTTGCAACAGAATGGTTACTGGACTTCAGGTTTTATTATGCAGGCACAGTCTGTACATTTTATTGCAGTTATATGCATTATCATGACATTGTTGAAATTTGCAGCTGTTGTCATTGAGATAATATTACATTTTCTTACGTTAGCCACCTAAAGTTCTGACTGTAACACTAACCTATATACAATGGACTTGTATACATTCAAATTGCACAGGTGCACAGTATTGACTTGTAGCTGTAGTGATGCACACTATGCACTGTGAACATTTCACATGCTTAATTCATTATGTCCTTAGTTGAGGTTGGAGACAGTGTTTAGTAATCATAGCCGTCATCCAGTTCATCCTCAGCTACACTTTCATCATTGTCAGCACTAGACACCTGATTGTCACAGTCTTGGAGTCTGCACATATCAGTACATCTGAGTCCATTTGACAAGCAGACACACTTTGGCAATTCACAGTTCCAGGTACAACTGCATGCTTCGTGTGCTGGCTAACCTTCCATCCAGTGTACAACCAGCTGCTTAGTTCCATCTTCTCTTTCCAACTTCCACCTTCTGCCAATTGGGGTCGGATAGTTTGCGCGTTGTGCATGTTTCAACAAACAGTCTCTTCTACATGGTGGCAGGTGGTGACTCTCTATCTCACCTTTCTTTGCACAGAACAGGTGGTATCTCAGATCATTGACGTGCACAACAGAAGATTTTAGTGCGTAAAGAAGGCATACCGAACAAGAATCCTTCATATTGGAAATATAGCAGCCACTGTTGGTAGAGATGTTTGTAAAGCTCCCACTGGATTGCACGCATACACTGGATGTGACACTGTCAGTGCATTTGCTAAAAAAGGTAAGGCAAGTGTTCTGAAACTGTTGACTAGCAACAAAGAATCACTGGACTCATTCAGGATGTTGGGTCAGGAATGGAATCTCTCTCCAGATCTCATGGACAAACTAGAGGCATTTACATGCCTTCTTTATGCTCCAAAATATTCTGTTGTGAATGTCAATGATCTGAGATACCGCTTTTTCTTTGCAAAGAAAGGTGATATAGAGAATCACAAACTGCCACCATGCAGAGACTGTTTGTTGAAACATGCACAATACGCAAACTACCCGGCTGCAATATGGAGAAGATGTTTGGAGCAGAACCCAAGGACTCCGATCCCAGTTGGCAGAGGCTGGACGTTGGAAAGAGAAGATGGGACTGAGCAACTGGTTGTACACTAAATGGAAGGTCAGCCAGCATCTTAGGCCGTGTTGGCTCTACTAGCATGCCGTTGTCCCAAGAAGTGTGAACTGCCAAAGTGTGTCTGCTTGTCAAATGGACCCAGATGTACTGATTAGTAAACATTGTCTCCAACCTCAACTAAGGACATAGTGAATTAAGCATGTGAAATGTTCACAGTGCACAGTGTGCATCACTACAGCTACAAGTCAATACTGTGTACCTGTATAATTTGAATGTCTACAACAAGTCCGTTGTATGTAGGTTAGTGTTACAGTCAGAACTTTAGGTGGCTAACGTAAGAAAATATAATTTTATCTCAGTGACAACAACTGCAATTTTCAACAATGTCATGATAATACATATAACTGCAATAAAATGTACATACTGTGCCTACATAATAAAACCTGAAGTCCAGTGACCATTCTGTTGCAACTTCTTCTTCCTCTATGTGCCATGTCTGTTACAGGCGTTGGCGATCATGGCCCTCCAAGCCGCAATTTTTATTCTCTGGCGTCCTCTGGATCTTTTTCCTTCTATCTTTCCTGTTGTTACTATTTGTTCTATCTTTTTCTTTCTCATGACATGGCCTATAAATCGTGCTTGTTGTGTTCTAACTTTGTTGATGATCTTTCTTTTTGATTTGGCTGTCCTAAGGATGACTTCATTGCTTTGCTTTGCAGTCCACGGCACTCGCAGCATTCTTCTTAAGAACCACATTTCAGTGGCTTCTATGTTTTTTGTGAACGTTTGGTTATTGTCCAGGATTCACATCCATATAGCAATATGGGCTCTATGTAGCATTGCAGTACACGTTTTCTCACTTCAAGTGATATACTTTTATTTGTTAAAATGTTTTCATATTGTAAAAAGCTGTTTTGGCTTGAGCAATTCGTCTCTTCATCTCATCGTTGCATCTACCGTCGTATGTTTTGACTGATCCTAGATAGTTAAACGTTCGGACTTGCTTCAAAACAGTGCCATATGCTACCATGTTGCATGTTGGAGTGTAATTTTGTTGAGATGACCATCATTTCTGTTTTCTTTTTGTTCAGGGACAGACCAGTACAGATTTCTCACAACTCTCAGATCTTTCCCATCAATGTTCAAACTCTCCTTGTTGCAACAAGAACCTTGAATGTTGATACATGAGATTACTAGTCAGACTTTTAAGTGATTTATTTTGTTGAATGCCTGAATGGCGTGGATTGCATGTTCAGACGCGGTAGATAAAATGCCATAAAATCCACATTTCTCAAAGTATTAAAATCATTTTCACATGGTTATGACATATGACACTTCAACCGTATTACATACACTTATCATACCCATAATATGTATAATAACTATTGTATAATGGCATGTGTGTCACCACCCGTTCAGTAATTTCCATATAAAAATAGTTTTCGCAGAAATGAACAAAGGATTAAAAAGAGTGATTTCACACAAACGAATGTATGTACTGCACTGCTATCACATATTTTCCATATCTATGGATGTAAGCCAACATTTTGGTGCAATAAGAACTTCGAATGAGGATATATGTGGTTATTAGCCAGAATTTTATGTCATCTTTTGTTGAAAACCTGAATGCCGCGGATTGCATTTTGAGATGTGGTAGATAAAATACCACAGCATCCACAATTCTCAAGGAATGAAAATAATTTTGATATGTGTGGAAAGCATGACATTTACACCACATGGTATCCAATGTTTGTTCTACTGGGATGTATAGTAAATATCCCATAGTAGTTTGTGCATGGGCCCCCATTAGCAATTTCATAGAAAACTTGTTGTCGCGGATATGGGGATAGTATGAAAAAGAGTGATTTCTCACAGAAAGCTGGGAGTGCTGCAATGCTATCACCAATTTTACATCTCTAGGGATGTAGGCCTAGCCAAAAATCACTATGAGCATTCGTCCCTAAAAATGTATCAACAAACCCTCTGGCTCATGACCTAGTTGGCAACAAAGTCACTGAGCCGCGGCCACGCTTCACTGACAAGAACAACACAGGCAGTGGTTTTGTAAAAATGACTAAGAGTATGAGTATGGCTTCTCACCTGAAATGCCGTGTTCTATCAAAAACATGACCAGCAACGTCAACAGTACGATATGTACCATGTTCTTAATATACATTTAAAAACCGCAATTGAAGTTCAGCGAAGCTACTCGTCAGAGACTTAATGCTTGTCCATAAGGTGCGACACAGCAACACCGCACCAGCAATACATTTGCACGGCCCTTGTTTGGCGTGCCGTAGTTGCTCGTGGTTATGGTTTCTGAATACCAACCACCTTCCTCAATTGTATATCTCGGTACCAAATCCCGTTCTCGTTCGTTCGGTTAAGCGGTTAAAAGTCAGGAGGAAGTTAGGCATGGTGTCGGTGGTGTTTACCTGATGTTGAAAGAATACAAATATGCGATACATTAATATTGTAATGCACATTTTAAGAGAACACAGAATATTCTTATTGGTCCGGATGGGCGTTACTCATTAAGTATGCATCCAATAAATGGAATGTGGAAGAGTTGTTCTTAGTGAAATTTCAATAAAAGGAATTATAAAAAAGATCGGAATATCAATAGTTTTCCGTGCACACTTCAGCATCGGAACAACACGCGCACGCGCACACGCGCACACGCGCACACGCGCACACGCGCACACGCGCACACGCGCACACGCGCACACGCGCACTAGAAGTGCTTGCGGATCTAAGTTAATCGGTCGAATTTAATGCCCATAACATAAAAGACCAGCAAAACTCTGTTGCGGAAATGGGCAAGATGATCGATAAATCAAACCGCGAACTGCAATTCGCCACCACAGCTATCGCCAAACTCGAGTTGAAACTGAATGTATCGGAAAGACACTCCCGTGGTTTCAATGTTCGTTTGCTCGGTGCGCCTGAGACAAGCGAGGAAAGCTGCATCTCCATCGTAGATCACATTCTTTAAGACAAGTTTGAGGTAAAGGGCGGTGCCATTGAATATGCACACCGAACTGGTAAAGCACAAAAAGGGAACGCTCGACACACCATTGCGCGTTTTGACAGCAGAGATGTCCGGGGATCAGTGATGAGAGCAGAGATGTCCGGGGATCAGTGATGAGAGCAGAGATGTCCGGGGATCAGTGATGAGAGCAGAGATGTCCGGGGATCAGTGATGAGAGCAGAGATGTCCGGGGATCAGTGATGAGAGCAGAGATGTCCGGGGATCAGTGATGAGAGCAGAGATGTCCGGGGATCAGTGATGAGAGCAGCGCACGAAGCTCGCGACTACATCGTACCGCCTCATGGATGACTTGACTAATGTGGACTTAACAGAGAAACGAGTTCGCCCTTACATGGAGGATCTGTTCAAGTGCAACAAAAGGCCGACTTTCCGGAATGGGAAGTTATACGCGGAGGGCCGTGAAGTTGCTGCAGAAGACATAAAAACATTCCTGAACAATCTTCATCAAGGCACTGGTTAATATTCATAGCATGTAACTACAGGCCTCTATACTGTAAGCCTATAATATAATTCCTTGTCATTTTATAATATTACATAATTGCCTGTTTAATTTAGGTATAAAAAAAATGGAAAACACTCTCCATACCTTCGTGTTTTGTAATTTAATGGTGCAAACTGCATCAGCATTTATGTTCAACGTTTCATTGCTTTATTCTTCATATGTTTGGAACAGTTGCTCCACATACGCAAGCATCTGTATGACTTAATCCCACCCTGGTGCACTATACTAAATCTTTGTTCTACAGATAATAATTCTTTGGAGGACAGAATACTATCAAACTATGGAGGTTCGGTTGCAAATAATCTAATAATCTTATGCAGCTTCTCGGTGCAGATAATAAATTAGACGACTTAACAATACTTACTCACTCACCCTATATAGACACTACAGACTTAACAATACCTACTCACTCACCCTATATAGACACTACAGACTTAACAATACTTACTCACCCTATATAGACACTATAGACTTAACAATACTTACTCACTCACCCTATATAGACACTACAGACTTAACAATACTTACTCACTCACCCTATACAGACACTACAGACTTAACAATACTTACTCACTCACCCTATACAGACACTACAGACTTAACAATACTTACTCACTCACCTTATATATACACTACAGACTTAACAATACTTAATCACTCACCCTATATAGACACTACAGACTTAACAATACTTACTCACTCACCCTATATAGACACTACAGACTTAACAATACTTGCTCACTCACCCTATATAGACACTACAGACTTAACAATACTTACTCACTCACCCTATATAGACACTACAGACTTAACAATACTTGCTCACTCACCCTATATAGACACTACAGGCTTAACAATACTTACTCACTCACCCTATATAGACACTACAGACTTAACAATACTTACTCACTCACCCTATATAGACACTACAGACTTAACAAAACTTACTCACTCACCCTATATAGACACTACAGACTTAAAAGACGCTCTCGCTGCTACCATAGATAAGTTTACTATTTTCAGCTTAAATGTTCAAGGCATTCATTCAAAATGTAATTACGTTTACCCACTCTTACTAGAGTTAGTCAATAAAGACATCGGTTTCATGTTTGCAGGAAAGTTGGCGTTCTGATGACGCAGACTTATCACAATATCAATTATCAAATTACAATTATCATTCAGCAAGGCAAAAAAATGCTTCCGTCACGGAGGTTTATTAATATATTGACATGTACGTTATTCATATATTGTAAGACAATTATATGACTCATCCGATGTTTGGGAGGGGCTTTTTATTAATGTATTTGGTGGAAATCTAAATAAAAACATCACAATAGGAAACATATACAGACCGCCTAAACTAAGTAACAATGAACAAAGTATATCCACATTTATACAAGAATTTGCAACGATACTTTCAAAATTGGGAAAGGAAAATGCTTAATATTGACTTGTTAAAAATAAACAACAAACAAAAAGTCAGCGACTATTTTGATTTATTCTGTACAAATGGATTTTATCCAAAAATTACCTTGCCAACTCGTTTCTCTCGAAATAGCTGCACACTTATTGACCAGATATTCTGTAAGATTTCAAATGCCACCACTGCTTCCACAGCAGGCATAATTATGAGCAACATATCCGATCATTTACCGTAATTCATAATTTTCGTTAAACTGTTATCTAAACAAAGTGCTCCCAAGTGGGTGACAACCAGGACAAACAATGAAAAGGCAACGAAACAAAATGATGAATCTGTAAGGCAATCGTGCATCGTGGATCAATTAAATCTAAATAAGCTATCTGATCCAAACACTAATTATAACCTACTTGAATATATACTCTCCCGACTGTATGACTGTCATTTTCCTGCAAAACATGTTAGATACAATAAGTACAAACACACAAAATCAAACTGATTAACCATTGGAATAATCAAATCAATAAAACATAAAGACAAAATGTATCGACAATTAAAACAGACTGTGCAAAATGACAGATCTTACAATGCGTCATTGATCAATCTTCGCGTACTCACTACACAAACTTGTTTGATCAATAAAAATCTAACATAAGAAAAACTTGGGATACCATTAAACAACTCTTACATAAAAACCATAAGCAATTTGAATTTCCTAAATTTGTATATATAAACGGTGTACACATCACGGACATGAATTCTTTGTAAATATTGGCAATAAACTGGCAGAAAAAATATCCTTTAATAGACAACGTAGGGCATTTACTAGCTATCTAAAGGACACATCTCCGTCCACTTTTATATTCAAACATGTTACAGAAAAAAAAATATTGTCAGTTGTAAAGAATTTGACCCAAAAAATAGTGCAGGACATGACTCAATCTCCATAAATTTGCTAAAGAAAATAAGCCTGCTAATTGCAAAGCCTTTGTCTCTCATAATTAACCAATCGCTCACCACAGGAATTTTCCCACATAAACTAAACATTGCAAACGTTATTCCTTTGTATAAGAAAAAACGATAACACGATGCTAAATAATTATAGGCCATTCTCGTTGTTGCCGTCTATCTCCAAAGTCTTCGAAAGAATTGTGTATAAACAACTATATGAGTATTTAACCACAAATGGAATATTATTTAAAAGTCAGTACGGTTTTAGAAAAGTACATTCTACGGAGATGGCTACACTGGAAATGACAGACACTCTTTTACAAAACTTAGACAAGGGTAATATTCCTATATCCATTTTTTTAGACCTCTCAAAAATGAAAAGCATTCGATACACTAAACCATTCTATTTTATTTTAAAAACTTGAACAATTCGGTGATGTAATATCCAATAAATTACCCATCTCTACAGGTGTCCCTCAGGGTTCCATATTGGGACCATTGTTATTCATCTTATGTATAAATTATATTCATCACGCTAGTGATACATTTAATGCGATATTATACGCCGATGACACTACCCTAATTGGTCCACTCTGTTCCTTCCAATCTACTTCAGATGTGTTTGATAACATTACTTTAAGCATCAACATAAATAAGGAATTGGAAAAACTAAGTGAATGGTTATCAGTAAACAAACTGTCTCTTAATGCTAGCAAGACGAACTATACTGTATGTTGTTTCATTTTCTACAACTCAGTACCGCGGGTATCGAATTTAACGCTAAAATAGATGACCATCACATTGATCGTGTTCTGAACAAAAACTTCTTAGGCCCAACTATCCATGAAACGTTAGATTGGACAGCTCACATTGATAACATTGCCATCAAAATATCAAGAACTCTTGGTATATGAAATAAGTTAAAACACTTCTTACCTATATGTGCTCTAAAGATAATGTACAATTCCTTAATTGCGCCACACTTCAATTGTAGTATTTTGTTGTGGGGCTTTAATTTAAACATAATTTCGAAATTGCAGAAAAAAAGCGATAAGAATTATAACCCATAGCGAATATAATTCCTATACAGAACCTCTAATGAAATCACTAAAGTTATTGAAAGTCGACGACATTTTCACGCAAAAGTGTATGATATTGTATCACAAATTTGTGAATAGTACCGTTCCTTCTTGCTGTAAATCTTTATTTTCACTAAATACACACACCATGGCCATCGCACTTGGCAAAGTCGTTACATCTCTATTCCGTACAGCCGTACCTCCCGAGCCAGAAAGTGTATAAGATACTACCTGCCAACTCTACTCAGAAACATGCCACCTAGAATTACGGAAAAAGTCAATACTCATAGTCTTCACGGTTTCTCTTTATATCTGAAGAAATATCTATTGGATCAATACCAAGAGACTTGCACAATAGCTAATTGCTATATATGTAGGCAAAACAATAATCTGTAATTTTTTTAAGTGAATACTTTTTATTATATAATAAACTGCCTACACGCTTGTATTTGCATAAACTGATTCGAAACCACAATTATTTCTTAATTGTATCCTCTTTTTAATAATAGGCCGATTTCCGTGTGTATTCCCCAACCAGAGCAGCCCTGGTTATGAAGATCTAACTTGCCTCCGCATATACAAACCGTTTAGTATTTGTGCCGTGTCTCGTCTTTCACAATGTATGAAGCAATTTCGACTAGAAGCAAACTATATTTTAGTCTAAACCGAGCATGGTATTCTGTTCCCCAATTAATTTTATGAAATGAAACAGCCATTGATAAATCACATGTAGGCTCAAAATTATTGTGCTGGATTATAGCGACCTTGTGTATAGTTTACCGAATCACTTCACATGTTTAAGGTGTGCTCCACAGTGGGAGAATACGGATATGAATGACATCAAAGTAGTCTACTGAATAATCATTTACTATGTTTAATTTACTAATTGCAGTAAATATTCTTTTCCCATGGGTGGCTCTCACGCTGGCGGCTTTTGAGCCATAGTGAGAGCCTCCCGACATAGACTAACTTTTGTAAACGTATGTTGCAATGTGTGCTTTTGTTTGTTTGTTGTCGAATAAATTGTTCCAATCCAATCCATACATACACACATACATACATGCATACATACATACATACATACATACATACATACATACATACATACATACATACATACATACACACACATACACACACACCACACACACCACACACACCACACACACCACACACACCACACATCACACACACCACACACACCACACACACCACACACACCACACACACCACACACCACACACCACACACCACACACCACACACCACACACACACCACACACACACCGCACACACCACACACACCGCACACACACCACACACCACACACACCACACACACCACACACCACACACACACCACATACACCACACACACCACACACCACACACACCACACACACCACACACACCACACACACCACACACACCACACACACACCACACACACACCACACACCACACACCACACACACCACACACACCACACACACCACACACACCACACACACCACACACACCACACACACCACACACACCACACACCACACACACACCACACACACCACACACACCACACACCACACACACCACACACACCACACACACCACACACCACACACACCACACACACCACGCACACCACGCACACCACGCACACCACGCACACCACGCACACCACGCACACCACACACCACACACCACACACCACACACCACACACCACACACACCACACACCACACACACCGCACACACCGCACACACCGCACACACCGCACACACCGCACACACCGCACACACCGCACACACCGCACACCACACACACCACACACACCACACACACCACACCAACCACACACACCACACACACCACACACACCACACACACCACACACACCACACACGCCACACACGCCACACACGCCACACACGCCACACCAACCACACACACCACACACACCACACACACCACACACACCACACACACCACACACACCACACACCACACACACCACACACACCACACACACCACACACACCACACACACCACACACACCACACACACCACACACACCACACACACCACACACACCACACACCACACACACCACGCACACCACGCACACCACGCACACCACACACACCACACACCACACACCACACACCACACACCACACACCACACACCAGACACCACACACACACCGCACACACCGCACACACCGCACACACCGCACACACCGCACACACCGCACACACCGCACACACCGCACACACCGCACACTCCGCACACACCGCACACACCGCACACACCGCACACACCGCACACACCGCACACACCACACACACCACACACACCACACGCACACTACACACGCACACAACACGCACACCACACGCACATCACACACACACACACACACACACACCACACACACACGCGCGCGCGCGCGCGCGTGAGCTCATACACGATAAAGGCCACGTAACGTTGCTGATAGGCTGTGATAGGACTTGAGAAATTCTGCAACGTTTGTGCGCTTCTATATAGTAAATCGTGTAATGACAGAACGCTGAAAGAAATAGGTGCAATGTCACTACGCGAATCAAAATTTGACCAAGTTCGTTCCAAATACACGCAGACGGCACACACGCCTATGCCGAATGTCATCCTGATCAACCGGCGCACACTGCTGCCGACTGCACATCAGAATGGCTCGTTGATGTGAAGGCGCTAATGGCCTTCTGAACGGGACAACACGGGTGCCGTCGTGATTTATGCCGTGATCAACCGGGAAAGTGTGCAATCCCTCGTGAACGTTGTCATCGACAACTGTGGCTGATTCCTCACAAAGAAACTCTGCATCCGTGGTATTGGCGTTATTGTCGATACTACCATGTCGATGTCTATTCACATAGGTCGCATTTGCTAGATTGAATACAACCAGCTTCGCAGCATTGTTAACATGAGACAATATCTGTCCACTAATTAATGAAACATGATCATTCATGTTATACTGATACTGCACTGATATTATGACAACGAACTAACATAGGGGCTTTCTTATTCACATCCGCAGAAACTGAATGTGGTGCAAAATTCAAAAGCAAATTTCATAACTGGAACCAGCAACAGAGAGCACGTCACTCCGGTGTTGTTCCATTTAATACTAGTAATAATAATAATAAGATAACTTCTTTTGCGCCCAAATCCTCGGACACCAAGTTCAGCTGCGCATCATTAGAAAAGGGTTAGTCAATGGCAGAATCGATCAGCCACATTACAGTCATCTATGGATCGATACGCCAGGGAGCTAAGGTGGATACGCCAGGTTATAAAGGTAATTTTTTAAATGACGGCGAAATTGTATAATATATTCAACTGATCTAACACTAAGAGGGAGCAAATTTCACAGAGTTGGTGCAGCAACAGAACATGTCCTAGTTCCAACGTTAGTGTTGACTCTAAGAACAAAAAGTAAATCAGAACATTTACATTGGTGACTATTTAACAAGATCAGACGGGCGTTGGATTCTTGATAAGCCAGTGGTTTGTTTGTTCTGATCAAAGTGATGTCTGCTTTGGAATGTTGTTGTTGTGGTCGTCGTCGTCGTCGTCGTCGTTGTTGTTCTCCTTTTGTTTCCCTTTCTGTCAGGGGTGAGATTGACCTCGATACAGATCCTCAACTTGCAGGTATTTTTATTTATTCTTGCTAAATGTTATACAATATATTGGACGACGCGTTGAATTCAAACTGTTAGTACTAACGTCTTGCATTCTGCCCCACCTCGCCTCGCCCGGTGTAGGCCTACCTGTTATTATCAACAAAGCTTACATGCTGTAAGAACAGTACCCTCGTGGACATTACCCCTCGACTTTACCCACGGACATCAGCCCCCCGACACAATACACCCGATTAGGTTCAGGACCAGACACAACTGCTGCTCTGTGGTTTAGGCGTTATAGTTAGGGTAAGCTAGTGTGTCAGACAGAACCCGGTCGGTGGTAGTTGTCTATCCCAACTGTCATCCCATCACATCGTTACCACCTTGACCGCTGCAGTCGACATTTCCGCGTTCAATGCGTTGTTAAATACACTTTGTTGTGCGGTCTTTAAAAAAAACTAGCGTTGATAGAAGCAACGGCATGTTAACAATAAATACATATTACGCATTTATGTAACCTAGTTTATTTAACCTTTAATAACTTGTCTTACTTATTTTTAATCTTATTATTGTCGTTGACATGGTCTCCCCTGATGCATAACGCATTATAAATGTATCATCTAATATGTTTAATTATTTATTTATTTAGTTCAAAATAATTGCTGATAAAGGAATCAATAGACACGAATGTGGTGCTGCTTAATTGGATCCATTAATGGTGACCGTGTTTATCGACCACTCGTAGGGGTGCATGTGTCATAGAGGGCACGCCGTCACTGTGTCTGTCGAACGATAAATGTGGTGTCATAGGCACATCAAATCGGTCATGTGTTGTCATACTAATGCCACTGTGTGCCAAATGGCACTTGTTCCGTATTGTTGTTTCAATTTGGTCGAACATAACATCTCATCTGATGACATTCCGAGATGCGTTTTAGCGTTCCATTTAGTGGCTTCCGTCAATATTGTAACGATAAACGAAGCCATTAGCACCTTGTTGCCGACAAAGCGTTGCAGCAGCGGTGTGACTAGATGGAGTTCAACATCGTGTCGGCTTGCATTTTAGAAGACATCCATTGTTTCGGTGTAAACCAACATGCTGGTCAAATATGGCAAAAACCATGAGCACGTTCATTCGAACGTTCGTTCATTCAATCCTTCCTTCCTTCCTTCCTTCCTTCCTTCCTTCCTTCCTTCCTTCCTTCCTTCCTTCCTTCTTTCCTTCCTTCCTTCCTTCCTTCCTTCATTCTTCCTTCCTACCTTCCTTCCTTCTTTACCTCTTTCCTTCCTTCCTTCCTTCTTTCCCTCCTTCCGTCCATCCTTCCTTCCTTCCTTCTTTTATTACTTCTTTCATTTGTCCTTCCTTCCTTCCTTCTTTCCTTCCTTCCTTCATTTTCCATTCCTTCCTTCCTTCATTCATTCCTTCTTCCTTCTTTCTTTCCTTCCGTCCTTCAATTCTTCCTTCCTTCATTAATTTCTTCCTTCTATCCCTCCTTCCCTCCTTCCCTCCTTCCCTCCTTCCCTCCTTCCTTCCTTTCGTCCTTCCGTCCTTTCGTCCTTCCTTAATTTCTCCCTTCCTTCCTTCCTCCCTTTCTTCTTTTCTTTCTTCCTTCTTTCCGTCCTTACGTTCTTCCTTCCTTCCTTCCTTCCATTCTTCCTTACTTCATTCTCCCTTCCTTCCTTCCTTCCTTCCTTCCTTCCTTCCTTCCTTCCTTCCTTCCTTCCTTCCTTCCCTCCTTCTGTCCTTCCTTCCTTCTTCCATTCCTTCCTTCCTCCCTTCTTTCTTTCCTTCCTTCCTTCCTTCTTTCCGTCCATCCGTCCTTCCTTCCTTCCATCCTTCCTTCCTCCTTTCCCACCTTCCGTCCTTCCTTTATTCCTTCCTACTTTCCCACCTTCCGTCCTTCCTTTATTCCTTCCTACTTTCCCTCCTTTCGTCATGCTTTCCTTCCTTCCTTCATTTCTTCCTTCCTTCAATTATTTCTTCCTTCTATCCCTCCTTTCCTCTTTCCTTCCTTCCGTCCGTCTTTTCTTCCTTCCTTTTGTCTTTCCTTCCTTCTTTCCTCCCTTCCTCCCTTCCTTCCTTCCTTCTTTCCCTCCTTCCTTTCTTCCTTCTTTCCATCCTTCCTTCCTCCTTTCCCACCTTCCGTCCTTCCTTTATTCCTTCCTACTTTCCCTCCTTTCGTCATTCCTTCCTTCCTTCCTTCCTTCTTTCCCACCTTTCGTCCTTCCTTCCTTCTTTCCCTCCTTCCTTCCTTCCTTCCTTCTTTCAATCCTTCCTTCAATTTTTCCTTCCTTCCTTCCTTCCGTCCTTCCGTCCTTCCGTCCTTCCGTCCTTCCGTCCTTCCGTCCTTCCTTCCTTTCTTCCTTCATTTCTTCCTTCTCTCCTTCCTTCCTTCCTTCCTTCATTCTTCCTTCCTACCTTCCTTCCTTCTTTACCTCTTTCCTTCCTTCCTTCCTTCTTTCCCTCCTTCCGTCCATCCTTCCTTCCTTCCTTCTTTCCTTACTTCTTTCATTTGTCCTTCCTTCCTTCATTCTTTCCTTCCTTCCTTCATTTTCCATTCCTTCCTTCATTCATTCATTCCTTCTTCCTTCTTTCTATCCTCCCGTCCTTCAATTCTTCCTTCCTTCATTCATTTCTTCCTTCTATCCCTCCTTCCCTCCTTCCTTCCTTTAATTCTTCCGTCCTTTCGTCCTTCCTTCATTTCTCCCTTCCTTCCTTCCTCCCTTTCTTCTTTTATTCCTTCCTTCTTTCCGTCCTTCCGTTCTTCCTTCCTTCCTTCCATCCTTCCTAACTTCATTCTCCCTTCCTTCCTTCCTTCCTTCCTTCCTTCCTTCCTTCCTTCCTTCCTTCCTTCCTTCCCTCCTTCCTTCCCTCCTTCTGTCCATCGTTCCTTCCTCCCTTCTTTCTTTCCTTCCTTCCTTCCTTCTTTCCGTCCTTCCGTCCTTCCATCCTTCCTTCCTCCTTTCCCACCTTCCGTCCTTCCTTTATTTCTTCCTACTTTCCCACCTTCCATCCTTCCTTTATTCCTTCCTACTTTCCCTCCTTTCGTCATTCTTTCCTTCCTTCCTTCAATTATTTCTTCCTTCTAACCCTCCTTTCCTCATTCCTTCCTTCCGTCCGTCCTTCCTTCCTTCCTTTTGTCTTTCCTTCCTTCCTTCCTTCCTTCCTTCCTCCCTTCCTTCCTTCCTTCTTTCCTTCCTTCCTTCTTTCCCTCCTTCCTTTCTTCCTTCCTTCCTCCTTTCCCACCTTCCGTCCTTCCTTTATTCCTTCCTACTTTCCCTCCTTTCGTCATTCCTTCCTTCCTTCCTTCCTTCTTTCCCACCTTTCGTCCTTCCTTCCTTCTTTCCCTCCTTCCTTCCTTCCTTCCTTCTTTCAATCCTTCCTTCAATTTTTCCTTCCTTCCGTCCTTCCGTCCTTCCTTCCTTTCTTCCTTCATTTCTTCCTTCTTTCCTTCCTTCCTTCCTTCTGTCCTGCCTTCCTTCCTTCGTTTCTTCCTCTCTTTCTTCCTCCCTTCCTTCCTTCCTTCTTTCCTTCCTTCCTTCTTTCCTCCTTCCTTCATTCCTCCTTCCTCCCTTCCGCCTTCCTTCCTTCCTACATTTCCTTCCTTCTTTTCTTCCTGCCTCCATTTCTTCCTTCCTTCTTTCCCTCCCTCCGTCCTTCCTTCCTCCCTCCCTTCCATCTTTCCTTCCTTCCGTCCTTCCGTCCTTCCGTCCTTCCGTCCTTCCGTCCTTCCTTCCTTCCTTCCTTCCTTCCTTCTTTCCTTCTTTCCTTCCTTCCTTCCTTCCCCCTTCCTTCGTTCTTTCTTTATTAATTTCTTCCTTTCTTCCTTCCTTCCTTCTTTCCCTCCTTCTTTCTTTCCTTCCTTCCTTCTTTCCTTTCTTCCTTCCTTTCTTCGTTCTGTCCTTTCGTCATTCGTTCCTTCCTTCTTTTCCACCTTCCGTCTTTCCTTCATTCCTTCCTACTTTCCTTCCTTTCGTCATTCCTTCCTTCCTTCCTTCCTTCCTTCTTTCCCACCTTCCTTCCTTCTTTCACTCCTTCCTTCCTTCTGTCCATCCTTCCTTAATTTTTTCCTTCCTTCCATCCTTCCTTCTTTCCCTCCTTCCGTCCTTCCTTCCTTTCTTCCTTCATTTCTTCCTTCATTTCTTCCTTCCTTTCTTCCTCCCTTTCTTCCTCCCTTCCTTCTTTCCTTCCTTCCTTCCTTCTTTCCCTTCTTCCTTCCTTCCTTCCTTCCTTCTTTATTTCCCTCCTTCCTTCCTTCCTTCTTTCCCTCCTTCCTTCCGTCTTTCTTTCCCTCCTTCCTTCCTTCCTCCCTCCCTTCCGTCATTCATTCATTCATCCATTCATTCATTCATTCATTCAGTGAAGCTGGCAGAACACAGTTACTTCCTCACAAATATCCGAAAACGGCAAACTTGCTTATTTCTAGTCATTATACGTTGTGGAATGGAACCGGCTGTGTGCGATGGAACAAGCAGTCAATGTGGAATGTAATCACATGCACAGATGTTTCAGCGGGAGAAAGCGATGCAATTCTCGCCTGGCTTCTTGTTATTCATCAGCTGTCTGCGCCATCGACGAATGAAGCTACGATTCCATGTGTACGGAAGTGGCATGCGGATGCGGCATGCGACAAAAACTGGCTATAGTGGGAATTCATAGCAGTTATTCCATGTGTGTGGATGCGGATGCGGATGCGGATGCGTTTTGTCGTGCGGATACGGCTGCAGCAAATTTAATCGCTCCATGTAGCAATTCAAATCGTATCCGCACACGAATCGGACGGGAAATTCCCAGGAGTGAAGTCATTATAGAGGTATTTTGCCAACTTTCAAAATGGCGGCGTGGGTATTGAGGATTGAAACACGCCGTCTCGGAAACTTCCAACAGTTCAAGTAGAAGCATCGGTGGAAGACGTGCGTCATCACCCGCTGAATGTACACGCCGTCTGGACGGAAGCGGACAGAGAAAACGCATTACATTCCGCAAACATGGAATCACGCAAAACACATTCCGCATGATGCATGCCGCATGACGCATGCCGCATGCCGCATGACGCATGCCGCATCCGTACATGTGGAATCCTAGCTTGATGGTATTGACACGTTTGCAGGCTGAAGAACATACCTCCTAAATATGTCTTTGTTGACACCAGCTTCTTCCGACTTGTAATCGCCAACTTCAACATATTGCTTACGATTGTGCAAGTAGTTTTTACATAGATCTAGTGATGCACCATTTATTCAATAATAATTTAGTTTGTGTAATATTATGTTATGATCAATTGTGTCAAAGGCTTTAGAAAGGTTTAGGTATATGTTTATTGGAGTTGCTGTTTGGTCAAGTTATTGGACATCTATGGATATTATTTCTAGAGTGGCAAGTTCTGTTGAATGGTTTCCCTAAACCCGTACCATCTTTACCGTAGCTAGATTTTGGATGTAAGCTATCAATTATGTTAATCGTTGTACTATTGTCTATTGGCTTAAAGTTGAAAGTCTGTATACGTCTCTCTGTTAAATAGTCTTTGTAAGAGTTATCTCTGCAGTATCGGTTATTTGCGATGGAAGTGTAAAACCAATATTGATGACAAATGAATTAAATTTATTTGTAATAATAGTCTTGTCAGTTACTGTTTCACCATCAATTTTAAAGAAATCAGAAAAAATCAAAAAAATTTCTTTCCCTGTCTTTAGAATAATTTCTTTAATCATAGACCACGTTTTTTAATATCGTGCTTATTTCTTTCAAAACTGGATTGATAATATGCTTGTTCGGCTAATCTAATATTTCTTTTAAAATATGTATTAAAATTTGTATTGAGCGAAACATATTCTGCTGTACCTATACGAGTATGTTTAAGTTTTGAATACAATTTACCTCTAAATTGTATTGATCTAATGATACCTTGTGTAATCCAACATGACTTGTGTTTGTGTTTATTATATTTAATGACTTTATCCATAGCAGTAGTAATAGTTTCAGGTTGTAATTGTCGTTGGGATTAGTATCTCTATCCTTATTTAGCTTATTATAAATATTTGAACGCATCAATTCTATGTTTAAATGTTCCAGGTTGTCAGTATGTTGTTGTCTAATTCTGAAAAATGTAGGGTAATTTGTAACCTTTGCATTGCAATCAATGCAAAAGAAATACTAAAAGTGATCAGAAATGCTGCTGATTTAAAAAATACCTTTTGAGAATTTGCATAAAAAATTATCAATAAGCGTGCAGTTAGTAACATGTTGGTAAAGTAATTTTAGGAAAGAAACCAGGTGCTGTGATTGTGTCAAAATATTCACATATTATGTTTTTTCTTTTATTTTTAGTAGATCAATATTATAATCTCCGGCTAGTATTACTTCACCAGTTAGATTTTGCAGATGATCTAATTTAGGGTATAATTCCTCTATGAATGTTTGGTAATTCTCAATGACATCTCTATGAGGTCGGTATATATTTCCAAGGATTATTTTTGTCTTGACAGTGTTTGATGTTATTTTGTATAAATTTTTTGACTTTGTATAAATATCTAACAATTTGTAGTTGTAATTTTTATCAAGATGTATTGCTAGGTCAGCGTGACCACTACATATTCTGCCTTGTAATATTACATTATAACCTTCAATTTGTAATAAGGAGGTATCAGAATCACCCTTAAGCCATGTTTCTTGTAAACAAAGAGCGTTGATTTTACAATTATTGTTTCTAAATATGTCTAGCTTTATAACAATTTAGTACATTTTTGCGTTTACACATTGACATTTTAATGATTAATTAGGTCGTCATCGTTAAAATATGGTGACCGGTGAATTATATTTAATTCACCATTTTCATCATTTGTATATATTCTTAAAATATGATTTAAAGAATTATTTTCTATACCCCCGTAACTTCGTAACAAACGTTCAGTATTGATCATATTTAAAACAAAACAGTGCTTGTCAAATTAATTAAATTAAACAGCATGACAAGACTAATTGTACTGTTAACAAAAACACATCTTGGCAAAATCGTATATGAAACGCATATAACGCGCATGCGTCTGAATAGTACATATAAAGGAGATGCCGCGTGCTCCCCATTAGTGCATTCTAAACTTGTCATAATTGAGAGAAATGTGTGATGTGTGGGTGCATACATCGTATGGGTGCATACATCGCATGGGTGCATACATCGCATGGGTGCATACATCGCATGGGTGCATACATCGTATGGGTGCATACATCGAATGGGTGCATACATCGAATGGGTGCATACATCGCATGGGTGCATACATCGCATGGGTGCATACATCGTGTGGGTGCATACATCGTACGGGTGCATACATCGCACGGGTGCATACATCGCATGGGTGCATACATCGCATGGGTGCATACATCGCATGGGTGCATACATCGTACGGGTGCATACATCGTACGGGTGCATACATCGCATGGGTGCATACATCGTATGGGTGCATATATCGCATGGGTGCATACATCGTATGGGTGCATACATCGCATGGGTGCATACATCGTATGGGTGCATACTTCGCATGGGTGCATACATCGTATGGGTGCATACATCGCATGGGTGCATACATCGCATGGGTGCATACATCGCATGGGTGCATACATCGTATGGGTGCATAGTTCGCATGGGTGCATACATCGTATGGGTGCATACATCGTATGGGTGCATACATCGCATGGGTGCATACATCGCATGGGTGCATACATCGCATGGGTGCATACATCGTATGGGTGCATACTTCGCATGGGTGCATACATCGTATGGGTGCATATATCGCATGGGTGCATACATCGTATGGGTGCATACATCGCATGGGTGCATACATCGTATGGGTGCATACTTCGCATGGGTGCATACATCGTATGGGTGCATACTTCGCATGGGTGCATACATCGTATGGGTGCATACTTCGCATGGGTGCATACATCGTATGGGTGCATACATCGCATGGGTGCATACATCGCATGGGTTCATACATCGTATGGGTGCATACATCGCATGGGTTCATACATCGTATGGGTGCATGCATCGTATGGGTGCATGTATGCCGTCGAGGGTTTCAGGCCGAATATGCAAGGTGTACTGCCCACTAACCTGCAAGGTGTACTGTCCACTAACCTGCAAGGTGTACTGCCCACTAACCTACAAGGTATACTGCCTACTAACCTGCAAGGTGTACTGCCCACTAACCTGCAAGATATACTGCCCACTAACCTGCAAGGTGTACCGCCCACTAACCTACAAGGTATACTGCCTACTAACCTGCAAGGTGTACTGCCCACTAACCTACAAGGTATACTGCCTACTAACCTGCAAGGTGTACTGCCCACTAACCTGCAAGATGTACTGCCTACTAACCTGCAAGGTGTACTGCCCACTAACCTGCAAGGTATACTGCCCACTAACATGCAAGGTATACTGTCCACTAACCTGCAAGGTGTACTGGCCACTAACCTGCAAGGTATACTGTCCACTAACCTGCAAGGTGTACTGCCAACTAAACCTGCAAGGTGTACTGCCAACTAAACCTGCAAGGTGTACTGCCCACTAACCTGCAAGATATGCTGCACACTAACCTGCGAGATGTACTAGCCACTAACCTGCAAGGTGTATTGCCCACTAACCTGCAAGGTGTACTGCCCACTAACCTGCAAGATATACTGCCCACTAACCTGCAAAGTGTACTGCCCACTAACCTGCAAGGTATACTGTCCACTAACCTGCAAGGTATACTGCCCACTAACCTGCAAGGTATACTGTCCACTAACCTGCAAGGTGTACTAGCCACTAACCTGCAAGGTATACTGTCCACTAACCTGCAAGGTGTACTAGCCACTAACCTGCAAGGTATACTGTCCACTAACCTGCAAGGTGTACTGGCCACTAACCTGCAAGGTATACTGTCCACTAACCTGCAAGGTGTACTGGCCACTAACCTGCAAAGTGTACTGCCCACTAACCTGCAAGGTATACTGTCCACTAACCTGCAAGGTATACTGCCCACTAACCTGCAAGGTATACTGTCCACTAACCTGCAAGGTGTACTAGCCACTAACCTGCAAGGTATACTGTCCACTAACCTGCAAGGTGTACTGGCCACTAACCTGCAAGGTATACTGTCCACTAACCTGCAAGGTGTACTGGCCACTAACCTGCAAGGTATACTGGCCACTAACCTGCAAAGTGTACTGCCCACTAACCTGCAAGGTTTACTGTCCTCTAACCTGCAAGGTTTACTGTCCTCTAACCTACAAGGTGTACTGCCTACTAACCTGCAAGGTGTACTGCCAACTAAACCTGCAAGGTGTACTGCCAACTAAACCTGCAAGGTGTACTGCCCACTAACCTGCAAGATATGCTGCACACTAACCTGCGAGATGTACTAGCCACTAACCTGCAAGGTGTATTGCCCACTAACATGCAAGGTGTACTGCCCACTAACCTGCAAGATATACTGCCTACTAACCTGCAAGGTGTACTGCCCACTAACCTGCAAGGTGTACTGCCCACTAACCTGCAAGATATGCTGCACACTAACCTGCAAGGTGTACTGCCCACTAACCTGCAAGGTATACTGCCCACTAACCTGCAAGATATGCTGCACACTAACCTGCAAGGTGTACTGCCCACTAACCAGCAAGGTGTACTGCCCACTAACCTGCAAGGTGTACTGCCCACTAACCTGCAATATATGCTGCACACTAACCTGCAAGGTGTACTGCCCACTAACCTGAGAAAAACAAACATCAGGCAGGGTAAGAGAAAACACAAAGGTCATAGACGTAACAGAACAAATCAGAAGACAGAATTAGACCTGGACAAGCCATATCAGTACTATGCGCAAGAAATCATGGGATACCAACAGGTACCTCGATGGGAGTCCTCCCCTCCCCCTCTATCCATAAGCTATCAATAAACAAACAATAAAACAATTGGCTATTGGACACCCTGTATCTCCTTCCTATGAATTACCTGTCATACGGAAACGACTCACTAAGTGTTCAGCTCTTACCGATATTGTCAACGGACGAACGTAATAAATGGGGTACCGCCTGGAAGACAGACTGGTGCCAGCGAGGTCAGTAAGACAATACACATAATAATATATAACCAGCCCTGATTTTCTGGGTGTTTTTCGGATTTGTTGTGAATCTCCCGGACTTCCGGAAATGACTCAAATATCCCGGATTTTCGGTGAAGACGAAAATCTCCCGGAAAAGAAGGTAATCTCCCGGATTTTCGTTTCAGACCTCCAACAGCACTCCACCTGTCTCCCGATATCCAATCCAAAATGACCGAACTGTTAAGACTCACAACAAATCTCCAACAGCAACCCTTCCTCCGTCTTCCGGAGTCCAATCCAATATGGCCGAACTGATGAGACTCACGAACTATTTCGAAACTCCCGGATTTCGAAACGCAGAAGATGGCAGATATATTAATATAATAGTTAAATGCGACGTTTACGTAAACTTAGTTATTTAAACCGCCATCGTCGCAGCTCAAGCAATTCGCAATGTTATTAAAAATACTTAATAGCATTCATATTATATATTAATTCAATTTATAGAAGCACATATTGAACAACACACGCCGGACACAGTGCAATTTCGGAGAATGAGATTCAAATATGTTCGGCCGGGAGTCAAATATAGCATACTTCAGTGTATATGGATGTGGTCTCATCCGTAGGCTGTGATCAAGACTCCCTGGCGTCTTTACTCGGTCTCCAGCCCTGACAATGATACGCTGCAACATAGTAAAGATGACGTACAATTACGGTCAGGTGGCAACAGTGATTTCACCTGGCTGAGACGTGAGGCACCTGAAGCCTAAAGATAACTAGTCATTAGTTAATCGCCATTTAAATCGTTAATTTTGTTATTGTGCAATTTGCTAAACCTTGGGGAGTATAACTACCTGAATTGGTAAGACAAAATACAATATCTAAAGAGTTTGATAGTTTTACCTAGGAATGTAGGCATCCCGACCTAACGGGGAAATTTGCGTCAAAGGGATACACTCTGCATTCTTGCGGTGTCTTCACTTCACAATATTAATACATGTTACCATGTATCGAACGGGACACAAGAGAACTGTTGTTCCATGTACCAGCTACTGCCCGAGATGTTCCCACATCGAGGCCAGTTGTTGGTCTCACTCTTGGTCGCAACAAGGCATCGCTTCAGTATCGTTCTCGGCACATGTTTTATCCTTGGCTGTTGCTGTTGTTAAGTCATTTCTACTCTAAGCACCACCTGGTGGCCATGGGAACGTCTTATGACGTCGTAGATGACCATCAGATTGAAAAACGTACGTTTGTTTCGTAAGCCAATAAAGACATTACGTTATATAACTTGACGTGTGACGAACTATTGTGACATATCAACAGGGTTCATTGATACATTTCTTCACCTTCTTTCCCTCTCATGTCGTCGGGGGGGGGGGGGGGGGGTCAAGACGGGTAATTTTACCTAACTTACACGGGGAAATCTCAAAAAATGTATTGTTATTGGTGAACAAGAAAACAAAAAAGAAATCAGTTTATTTGTTTACATATAGATGTTTTTGACGACTCCATTTCAGCGGCGGAATCACGGATCAAATGGATCCAAGATTCCCGTAGGTTCTGCCAAGTGAGACACCCCTTTGCCTGTGGACAAAATTCCGGTCGAATGAACCTGACCATCCCGGTCAACCAGGCGTTATTGGGTCGTCTGCATGACTCGGTCGTTGGTCACGAATGCGTTGCATCTTGGTCCTTCTCTAAACAAAATTACTCCAAGTAGTAATTTTTTCACAGTCAGTTTATCTTATATTCCTGGACGTTTCGAAGACACAGAGAAAGCATCGGCAAGCAAATCAGAAGCAGCTGAACAACATTGAGAAAAGAGATATACAAATCACCTATAGATCCCATGACGCAACAGGCTCACATGGTAGACTAGGAAAGAGCCACACTTGTAGACTTGGAGTCGAACTGGAGCATAAGAGGTACCAACGAAGCGATCTGGATACGAACAATAAAAAATGATATGAATCGAGATGAGGGCCGGTACCGACTCCCACATATTTAAGACGATCTTTAGAAGTGCCCCAAGCCTCGGCCATTGGGCACATACCAGGGTGATACCTTTGCGCAGAAGGACTGCCATGTCGCCATCTAGCGGTAGCCGTCTGATGAAGCTTGCTGAGAGCAGCCGAGACGTCATGGAATATAGGGTTAATTGACTGTGAAAAAAATAAAATATTACTCATTTTACCCTTCCAGTCTGACGAACCCTTTCACTCGAGACTATAACCGCTATAACCCCAAGACGGCAGAGTCGTTGACAACGTTCAACCATGTTTTGCCGAGTTAGCTACACAGACGACCTGTCCAGTCCACATGATCTGCTAGCCGAACTACAGTTTGCAGGATTTGACCATACTATTATCGTCATAGCCCAAACGTTGTTATCGATACTCCCGTTACAGAACTGAAGCAAGGTCAAAAACATGACCTAAACACCTCGTTCTTTCCTATCATTATTACCGGAAGCAACTGTAAATGTTAGGCTTGCAAACTCTCGGCGGTGCACAAAGGCACCAAGCACCATGCACTTGGCTGTTACAATATCTGCATTGTTGCTACTACGCCGATTAACCGTGTAAAACAAATGTACTATATCAGCTGTCAAACCGCTTTAAGTGCGACATCCGTCTAAACGTCTAAATACGCATCATTAAATAGACAGTCCATTGCGCTGAAAACGTATCACATGAAATTTATTGTCCATCAACATGCCTGCAACGACCACTGAATGCACTATGGTATTGATTTTCTTACTGAAGCCAATGCTAAAAGTGAGTCCAGCAATTCCACACAGTTCACAAAATTAATATTCGGATTATTAAAAAAAAAAAAATCTTATATACAGGTATACCTTAATTAGAATTTTCGGAAATTCCTACAATTGAAAATCTTACATTAGATAATAATGCAGGATTAGTTAGATTATTTTTAAGACCAAAGGCAGTGCCCGACCTCCGTTCATTCCCAACGCCACCCACCCCCTTCATTGCAAGTTGACAATTCTAATTATTGTTTACATGCAGATGAATAAATCAACAATTTATTAATATCAATACCAATGAAGAACTGAGGTTTGACATTTGCGAGGAGCCCGCATCCTAGATCACTCATGTACCTAAAACAAATAATTACACAAAATCAAATACCAATGCCCATAAGTTAGTGTGTGTTTTAAACATATCTAAAAAAACTCGTGGACATAACTATATGCTGCTGAAGTAATACAAATTACCTGAAATACTTCCAAACCCACCTGTGTATATGATGGCATACTGTTGATACACATATTGAAATCAAAGCAAATACACAATATGAGTAAGTAATTATGTAATTATGAAAACAATTATGGTTCCACATTATTATTTTTTTAAACTCCACACAGTTGCATTATGCTCCGTGTCGTAGACCAACAGAGGCAGTAGCCTTTTTGTCAAATCGTACTTTTGTTTAAACAACCAGATCATCTCCCCGTGCACCAGGAATACGTCCATCACTGACACGCATGCAACCAGCACTTTTAAACAGGTGCGCAGCACTGGTGTCGTATTCCACAAACGTGTTTTTTCACAGTTCATAGCTATTTTTCATGCTGCAAAAAATCCTTCTAACGGAGATATCGTCTCATCACTATTGGAACTACATGTGTTCGGCTGCCATGAGACCGGAAGTTCACTAATGATCCGTCCCCCAGCGACTCGGCGAGCCGCTGATGTGATACGCCGTTAATGATTGCTTTATAGACGGCATTGCGTCGCTGTGGCCGTCATAGCATCCAAGACCAGCCGACGGGCGAGTGCGGGTCTTCTTGGCTCACTCCACTGCTGTCTCTACACGGCACCCGTGGCACTGCGGACATTGCGGGCCCTGCGGACAGTAGACCTGAGGCAGGATTCGTTGATCTTTACCGCGGTTGTCTGAGAGGAATTTCATCAAGTCGAAGTCCGTTTGTGGAAAATGGCGTTGGTTGTGATCCGAACACTGGTAGTCGTAGTTCTCTGTTCAGCGATATTCGGATATGACAAAGGTAAGTTGAGTGACGTAATCCATGAAAAAGGTTGACGCCATTATAGTATATTGTGGAAACTATGCAATCAAAAGCTAAGGTAAATTAATAATGATATAACTACATTACAACCTTTAACATATTTCCGAAAACAACACCTTCGACATGGCAACAAGCTAAGGGAGGCATTACATTAATGACAGCTCAAACCATTTTTCTTCATATTCTGAGGAAGCCCTTTCAAAAATAAAAAAAACTGCTTTGAGCAGAATTTACAATGTTGACATTACGTTGTCAGTAGATAATCTGTTATGTTCATCGGGAATGATATTGATACGCTAAAGACACCAGCATATCTTATACTGTACAAACATATATTATTATTTGTTCCTGTTAATTGATTAAAAATCGTCACCAACCACATTCAGCCATATTATCAATTAAATAAATATATACAGAAGATGGTTGGTACGCATGATGTGATGCCGGTTGCTGGCGCCGTGGAGACGCTATTTTAAGACACGGAATCTCTGTGGCATTATTAGTTTGATAGGAACCAGTTGTTTGTTGTGTTAGTGCCACGGAACTGAACTATCAAACAAGACCCCAGGAAAACCACTAAACACACCCGTTAACTTTTATAGTAGCATGTTACCCTTCGTGGGATCAGTATCTCGTCCTCCGGCACAGGTATTATTCTGCAGACTCTGCTAAGTATTCACTGGCGTATTTCCCATTATCCCGGCAACTAAAGACTTCCACTTCAGTTGGTTTCTTCCTCGGTTCACTTATCCATATCCATTACCCGGCACAAGTATCCCATCAATGGGCAGACGGGTAGGACGGACGGACGGACGGACGGACTGATGGATGGATGGATGGATGGATGGGTGGATGGATGGATGGATGGATGGATGGATGGATGGATGGATGGATGGATGGATGGACGAACTGACAGACGGACGGATGGATGGATGGATAAATGGACGGACGGATGGATGGATGGATGGATAGGTGGATGGATGGACAGACGTAATTGTGAATGGATGGACATACGGACGTAGGTTCAAACGTGTAGGCAGATCATTTTGAAATGTAATACGCACAGAGCCGAGTGGATAACTTCTTAATATGTTGTACCAGCCTATCTGCCACAGTCAATCTAACCAACATCAGTCTTCCAGGAAAGTGCATAAAACGAACCTTGACTCACGCTGTCCGCGACGATCCTGCTTCTCGGGAACCGCAGCAAGTATAAAACAGTGACTGGCGGATCTCAAGTGTCATGATGATAAAAACAGCTTGTATCAGTTTACAACATGAATCGTGATAGGTTACGTTGTACTTGACTACCTTTCGGACAAAAACTCTGCGGACTTTCCGTAAAGCGTTCAAACTAAAGGGTATTTAGTTATTGTAAATTGATTGTTTTTATCTAGCTGTATTTGACAGGCACTGCACTTGTACATGTGGCGCGGTGTTAACAGTGGTATAGGTGGTATTTGTAATGATGATGTTAGCGGCCGTATTAACTGCGATGTTGACCGAGGTGTTGATGGTGTTGTTGACGGCAATGTCAGTGGCAGTATTAACGGCGGTGTTGTCGTTGGTATTGTCGGCGGTATTGACGGCAATATTGAAGGCGTTCTTAGTTGTGGTGTTGACGGCGGTGTTGACGACGGTGTTGACGGCGGTGTTGACGGTGGTGTTAATGGCGGTGTTTTAGGCCGTGTTGAAGCCGGTGTTGACGAATGTGTTAATGACGGTATTGACAGCGGTGTTGACGACGGTGTTGACGGCGGTGTTGACGACTGTGTTACTGGCGGTGTCATAGACGGTGTTGAAGCCGGCGTTGACGACTGTATTAATGGCGGTGTTTAGGCCGTGTTGGCGGCGGTGTGGCAGTAATGCGGACGGCGGTGTTGATGGTAGGTTTTGTGGCGGTGATAACGGCGCCTTTTAAAGTCAGTTTTGAAGGAGATGTTGTTGTTGTCGATGGCGGGGGTTTTGCTGTTGTGCTTGATACCCTTGTTAATAATTGTGTGTGATCGGTAAGTTGATGGTTGTGTTTGACAACCAATTTAACAACCGCAATGAATGTTGCAATTGATAACTCAATTAAAAGACGTGTTTGATATCAGAATTGATGGTTGTTTTCGACATCAGAGTTGACGACTGTGTCTGTTAACCGATGCGAACTGTGAAATCAACAGCAAATGATGGCATTAATTAATTGATAATGATAATATTTTTATTTTGTTAAGCGCCACATCCAATGTTGTTCACAGCGCTTTACAACTATATATGCATATATTTTTAAAATAATGCATTTGAATAAAAACAGTAGTTGTTAAATCATACATAAAATGAACTAATAATAGTAATTAAGACAATAAATGTAGTAGAAGTAGAAAAGGAATGTGATATAAAATATCATATAATAATATATAAATAATTAAGATCATATGATTATTATTTTAATAAATAAACAAAGATTAATGTAAACATAAATAAAATAGGCTAAAATGTACATGAAAAATAAATAAATAGATAATTAAAAAAACGTTAAACATCAATCAGCTATGGTAAAACAGTGTTGGTAAGGGTCCGAGTTACATATACGCTGCAGTGAACAGGTGAGTCTTCAACACAGATTTAAATGATTCCAGTGTTGTTTTGCTGGTAACACTTGACGGCAGAGCGTTCCACACTGCTGCCGCTGCGTGAGTAAATGTACAGTCACCGGCTCTGCTGCGTGTTCTCGGGACAACTAGAGCGTGGGAGTCAGCAGACCGAAGACGTCTGGCTGGCATGTAGACAGGCACGAGCTTCTGCATGTAGACAGGCGCCAGGTCTTCGTGCAGCGATGGCACAGGCCCATTGAACGATATATGTTGCTTTGTATAACAATAAACATGGCACAACTATAGGAAAACTCCCCCCCCCCCCCCCCCCCGTCGAACAGTACCGTTATGTGTGTACAGAATGTAACACAATTATTCCGCTCTTATTCAACTCCCTGCAGAATCGATTACCGTGCTTTTGAAGAATAAAACATAAAAATTTCAACAAAAGTTTTTGTATGTTAGAACTGATCAATCCGAACCGGACAGTCGTGTCCTGCTGATCACGTCGTCGTGCATTGTGAATTGTAAATGGAACAGACTCTTTAACGGTCCACGATGTACGATATTGACGCTTGTATCGGGTTTCGAGATTGGAGAATGATCGTTAGACTAATGCCCTGGCTTTAGTTCGGTTCTACAGGGAGGTACCGAGAGTGGGAGGAAATAGTAGCAAAGAGTCAGCGAGAGAGTGGGCGGTAGAGAATTGGGGTGTCGGGGAGACGGGGAGACGGGAAGACGGGAAGACGGAGTGAGTGTGAGAGACAGGCAGGAAGAGAGGGGAGGGAGAGAAGGGGAAAGAGAGTGTGGAGGAAGAGAGAGATGGAGAGTCAGAAGGAGACGGCGAAGGGAGGGAGAGAGAGGAAGAGGGAAAGACGGAGACGGAGAGGGAGATAAGGAGGGTCTAGCGAAACTGCCATCGTGACCGCCGTTTGACCCAACAGAGACACAAAGACTCAGAGACAGACACAGAGACACAGAGACACAGAGACACAGAGACACAGAGACACAGAGACACAGAGACACAGAGACACAGAGCCACAGAGACACAGAGACACAGAGACACAGAGACACAGAGACACAGAGACACAGAGACACAGAGACACAGAGACACAGAGACACAGACACACAGAGACACAGAGACACAGAGACACAGAGACACAGAGACACAGAGACACAGAGACACAGAGACACAGAGACGCAAAGATACAGAGACGCGGAGAAACAGAGACAGACACAGACAGAGACAGACAGAGACAGACAGAGACAGACAGAGACAGATAGAGACAGACAGAGACAGAGAGGCTAATAAATGGCAAGTATATTACATTATATATCTAACGTGAAGTGTAGTAAATCTAACTGATCGCACTAATTGAATTTACATTACATCTCACTCACATTCAGTAGTATCGTAAACATGTCTATTGTCCGTCCATTATTAAGATTATGTTTGGAAGACGGTGATCGCCCGTTTCCCAGATTCCTTCCCAGTGCGATAGGTACACCGCAAGATGTATCACCGGTGCTTGAGTGCCAGTGCACCAGACACTCGTACATCAGTGGCACATAAACAAATGTGACCCAGGGTACGTGTTACACACTGATTACTGATCAAGTAGGGCAGAATTAAGTGGCCTCATCAATTCGATTTTTTTCGCTGGTCTCATTTCAAATGAATTTTGCAAAGAAGCAACCTTACAGAGTATCCACCACGGCAAGCTAGTTCATGTGTGCAACATTTGTACGTCGTTTTGGTAAAATCATTAGAGAAGCTATTAACGTTTAAATGTGTTGCCTAATTGTCAATTCAATTGAGTTTCAAAATTGTATTCTTCACCTGAATGCAAGATGCTAGTTTCAGTGAAGATGTCCCGTGACAGACGGGCGGACAGTCAAACAGACAGACAAACAGATAGACAAGCAGACAGACAAACAGACAGACACACATAGACAGGCAGAGTTTATAAGTCAAGATGGTGATCAGTGTATGCTAGTTTTGTCAACCGAGCCATGTACACGAACGCGATCCTGGAATTAATTATACACGCGTGCGAGCAACAGTCGGCCTACTACTAGTGCTAGCACGACGGAACGCCAATGTGTGTAGGCTGCTATGTTCACTGGACACTCATGTAGAAATCCAACCCGACGGGGCTCTGGAGGAGGGGAATACAAATAAGTATAGATTAATAATAATAATAAAAACTTCTCTGGCGTGTATATCCAGGAATCTGAACTCAAGAGGCCTACATCTTAGTGAGTGACATGCACGATAATGTTTCTTGCGGCAGATATGATACCATCAACAACAAAACCAAAATAAAAACATATTATCTGGTGACCGTGTGAGTGCTAGAAACGCGTGTAAACACAAACTAGATAGAATAAATACATAAATTATAGAAAAGTTGGACTCTCGATAAGCCAAAGGCGTCCTTGCCCACCTGTCACCTGGAGTTAATTCGAATCCCTCGGTGGAAGTCTTGTTCAATACTATCCAATCGTGTTCAGTTTTGTTCGATCATGTTCAATCGCTTCTGGGTACAACCGCATCATGGGATAACAAACACCATTAATACAAACTTTGGCGATGCCCAGGCAAGCACATTTAACATAATCCAAGTTATAAACGACGACTATGCCCAGGCAAGCACATTTAACGTAATCCAAGTTATAAACGACGACTATGCCCAGGCAAGCACATTTAACGTAATCCAAGTTATAAGCGACGACTATGCCCAAGCAAGCACATTTAACGTAATCCAAGTTATAAACGACGACTATGCCCAGGCAAGCACATTTAACATAATCCAAGTTATAAACGATGATTATGCCCAGGCAAGCACATTTAACATAATCCAAGTTATAAACGACGATTATGCCCAGGCAAGCACATTTAACGTAATCCAAGTTATAAGCGACGACTATGCCCAGGCAAGCAGATTTAACGTAATCCAAGTTATAAGCGACGACTATGCCCAGGCAAGCACATTTAACGTAATCCAAGTTATAAACGACGACTATGCCCAGGCAAGCACATTTAACGTAATCCAAGTTATAAACGACGACTATGCCCAGGCAAGCACATTTAACGTAATCCAAGTTATAAGCGACGACTATGCCCAGGCAAGCAGATTTAACGTAATCCAAGTTATAAGCGACGACTATGCCCAGGCAAGCACATTTAACGTAATCCAAGTTATAAACGACGATAATGCCCAGGCAAGCACATTTAACGTAATCCAAGTTATAAACGACGACTATGCCCAGACAAGCACATTTAACGTAATCCAAGTTATAAACGACGACTATGCCCAGGCAAGCACATTTAACATAATCCAAGTTATAAACGATGATTATGCCCAGGCAAGCACATTTAACATAATCCAAGTTATAAACGACGATTATGCCCAGGCAAGCACATTTAACGTAATCCAAGTTATAAGCGACGACTATGCCCAGGCAAGCAGATTTAACGTAATCCAAGTTATAAGCGACGACTATGCCCAGGCAAGCACATTTAACGTAATCCAAGTTATAAACGACGACTATGCCCAGGCAAGCACATTTAACGTAATCCAAGTTATAAACGACGACTATGCCCAGGCAAGCACATTTAACGTAATCCAAGTTATAAGCGACGACTATGCCCAGGCAAGCAGATTTAACGTAATCCAAGTTATAAGCGACGACTATGCCCAGGCAAGCACATTTAACGTAATCCAAGTTATAAACGACGATAATGCCCAGGCAAGCACATTTAACGTAATCCAAGTTATAAACGACGACTATGCCCAGACAAGCACATTTAACGTAATCCAAGTTATAAACGACGACTATGCCCAGGCAAGCACATTTAACATAATCCAAGTTATAAACGATGATTATGCCCAGGCAAGCACATTTAACATAATCCAAGTTATAAACGACGATTATGCCCAGGCAAGCACATTTAACGTAATCCAAGTTATAAGCGACGACTATGCCCAGGCAAGCAGATTTAACGTAATCCAAGTTATAAGCGACGACTATGCCCAGGCAAGCACATTTAACGTAATCCAAGTTATAAACGACGACTATGCCCAGGCAAGCACATTTAACGTAATCCAAGTTATAAACGACGACTATGCCCAGGCAAGCACATTTAACGTAATCCAAGTTATAAGCGACGACTATGCCCAGGCAAGCAGATTTAACGTAATCCAAGTTATAAGCGACGACTATGCCCAGGCAAGCACATTTAACGTAATCCAAGTTATAAACGACGATAATGCCCAGGCAAGCACATTTAACGTAATCCAAGTTATAAACGACGACTATGCCCAGACAAGCACATTTAACGTAATCCAAGTTATAAACGACGACTATGCCCAGGCAAGCACATTTAACGTAATACAAGTTATAAACGACGACTATGCCCAGGCAAGCACAGTTAACGTAATCCAAGTTATAAACGACGACTATGCCCAGGCAAGCACATTTAACGTAATCCAAGTTATAAACGACGACTATGCCCAGGCAAGCACATTTAACGTAATCCAAGTTATAAACGACGACTATGCCCAGACAAGCACATTTAACGTAATCCAAATTATAAACGACGACTATGCCCAGGCAAGCACATTTAACATAATCCAAGTTATAAACGACGATTATGCCCAGGCAAGCACATTTAACGTAATCCAAGTTATAAACGACGATTATGCCCAGACAAGCACATTTAACGTAATCCAAGTTATAAACGACGACTATGCCCAGGCAAGCACATTTAACGTAATCCAAGTTATAAACAACGACTATGCCCAGGCAAGCACATTTAACGTAATCCAAATTATAAACGACGACTATGCCCAGGCAAGCATATTTAACGTAATCCAAATGGATAAACGACGACTATGCCCAGGCAAGCACATTTAACGTAATCCAAGTTATAAACGACGATTATGCCCAGGCAAGCACATTTAATACAATCCAAGTTATCAACGACGACTATGCATTGGGCAACGAACAACAATCATCTTAAACGTGCACTCAGGTGATGTTCCATCGACAGGTCTTGGATAGACAGCAATTTCCGCATCCCAGACCATGTGTGGTAAGGTAAATTTGGACACTGCAAGAGCACGTTAACACGTACAACTGGGAAAAGCTAGGGTCTCATTAACGCACACTGTTCGTGAAATCTTGGATCTCACTAACATGCACGTCTCGATAAACCGTGGATCTCGCTAACAGGCAAATCTCGATAAACTGTGGATCTCGCTAACACGCACATCTCGATAAACATCGGGTCTCACTAACACGCACATCTTGATAAACCGTGGATCTCGCTAACACGCACATCTCAAGAAACCTCAGGTCTCGCTAATACACACATCTTAAGAAACCTCGAGTCTCAATAACACGCACATCTCGAGAAACCAGGGGTCTCGTTAACAAGCACTGCAAAGGAAACCCGATAAACGCTGCTTTTTGGATCATTTTTGCTACTAATACGTTTCATTTAACTATTTCAATTGTTAGAATACATCGTAGACACTTAAATGTAAAAACTTGTGCAGGAGCAATTATTCGCCGGAAAAACCTGATAAAACAACAGTAAGAAGAAAAATTAACGTTTTGCTGCGGCAGCACACTTGATGGTCAAAGAATAAGTCTAATGTAAAATGCGGGTCAAATTGTTCACTGCGCCTGTGCGTGCGCACGCGCAGTACGCAGAGAACTACTCTCGGTACGGGACTATTCTGGGCTTTGTTCATGGTCGTTGGTAGTATCGACTTCAGGCCATGGGTCATTAAGTGTTCTAGAAATGAGCAATGCAATAAAAGCAGATTGCTACCTATCGTATTTCGATCACTGTTATTATTCGCAACTTCCAATTACTACCGACTAATGGCCGGTGTGTGATAGATATGGCTTTTACGACACTTCACTTCGAAATTATTAACTCTATAAAACATTTGTTGCGCATGTATCGAATCAAATGTCAGTTATATCCGTGATGTGTTTTTTATTGCAAGACGGTACAGCTCCCAGCGCCTATAATAAAATAAAACTACCCTTTGGCAACATATGCTTCGATCTTACATACGTTTTATGACATGTGTTTAAATGTTATTGCTATAACGGTGACCTTGTGTTGCTTGTTTGTTATAATACAATGGATTTCCGCACCCTGTAACCCCAGGCGTGATGTGTTGGCGGGTTTAGAATTTGATGATGCACGCTAATAAAACGAAATACCACCTGTGTAGTGGGCTGTTTATAAAGGTGGCCACAATAATCCTGTCAACATATCGCGGCGTTTACCAGGATTTGGTGAAAGATTTATTAGGCCTACATCTGTGGTGATGATTATAAGAATCGTTATTCGTAGATTTCATGAGATTGTGCACTACCTGGCCTGGCAATGTGGCGGTACACGGATACTAACTGATGGTGGGCGGAAATATAGTCACAGGAAAAAGTCACGGAAATTAAGTCATATTTTTGGCTAGAAAAAGTCACAAGAAATAAATTCACAACATAATACAAAGTTTTGCAAACATTATGATAACTCAACAAAATAAAGTTTGATGATTAAGATGAACATTCTAAAGAAACCTTGCCACACTCTTGCATATTATCACTGATAATTGAACACAACAAGGTTTGATGCATGATTATAACGAATATTTCCGAAGAAACTCTGAATTAGTTTTGCACATTTTCTTTGGCAATTAAACACATTAGCATAAGTGAGATTTATCAATCACTTTTTGTCAAACTTTTAAACTGTTTTTGTTATACTGAAGTAAATTTGTATTACTAAAACAAATATTCACCTGAATTCATTTAATATTTCACTCATATTGTAAATACAAAGAAGTATATCTTTAAACTTGAGCACGAGGGAGATTTATATGTGAATTTAATCACACTTATGCACAGAATTTGTTGATATCTTAGATGTATTGTTGATAACTTAATTTTCATTATTAAAACGAATATTCACCCAACTTTATTTAATATTTTCACTTATACTTTAAATATAAAGAATTTTGTGAGTGAGTGAGTGAGTGAGTGAGTGAGTGAGTGAGTGAGTGAGTGAGTGAGTGAGTGAGTGAGTTAGTGAGTTAGTGAGTTAGTGAGTGAGTTTATTCAGTATAATTATATACACGCATTACATAATTAGAAGAAATATGACATAGATATATATAATAATACCGAGGATAGCACATACAAGCACATCCTAATTTCTCTAAATTTGAATTTGTGATTTTTTTATGTGACTTTATTTCCGACATTCTAGCTGAAACCCTAGATGTCTATTCGTTCGAAGTGTGTTGAAAACTCATCAGTGAAGACACCTGTTTCACGCTATTGTGTCAGGCTTAGAAACCGTGTAATTCGAACCTCTACAAATTACCTCCGTCGAAGCGACGTGATGAAAATGTTTTGTTGTCAACGGATACAAACGGCGCCAGTTTGGGGAAATAATCGTTGTACAACAGCTGACGGAAGCCTTTTATCAACGTTGATCAATAACCGGGAAGCTATTAAACATACACAGACGTCTGCGTTACGTCAGTGTTGCGCAATAGGTCAACGTGACAACCACGCGGGCGCATATTCGTAACACGCAGCTATTTTATGCACTTTAATATAAATCATAGTTATATATATATATATATATATATATATATATATATATATATATATATATATATATATATATATATATATATATAATATATATGTATATATGAAAATCGTTCATCAATCAGTGCCGTGGCGAATGATGGTCAGACAGGTTTACACCTTTCCTACGTATTATTGCATTCACACAGTTACTACTTCACTACTTGCGGGAATAAGCAAAAACAATACTGCACGTGTAAGTATACATATGTGCACCCAACTAGGATTGAACAATGGTGCGTCAATGGAATAAAATAATAATTTTATAAAAGGTAGACAATTACCAAAACCCATTGTGGCTCTTATGATAGCGACTGTGTGTTAGCCTTAATAGGGATGACCCGGTCTCCTACACCACATATTGTACAACCTTAATTGTCATACCTTTTGAGTTAGATAGTTACGCTATATGTTTATATGTATGCTTTATTTGTGTTACTATTCTACATACCAGGTTGTATAATATTGGGAAAATAAACACACCTACCTATTTAACTACTCTCACAGTTATCAAATTGATGACATAACAAAACAACCCTTAACTCAATTCGTGTTGTGCAGGTTAGCGATTGTGCGCATGGCTGCGATGGTTTTGAACAATGGTGAAGGATTACTACGGCGAGCAGGTGATGACTCCATGATTCGAATGGTACTCATTAGCGGGCCTGCCAGCTTATGTTCAACTGTCACACGGAGGTTTAGTGCTATGTATATCATAATATCATTTTCCTGGCCACTGAATGTGTTTAACAAAAGCTACAATAAAACGTTTCGCAAATAGGTTCATACTGTGAGTAGCCCTGCCCAGTTAGACCTTCATTTCAAATTAGTCTGTGTCAAGACTGAGATGACATCACACAATTAAGAAACCGTAGACAGCGCACTCGTATCAATATCCCTCATAGCTGTTGGAATAGGTGGTTGTTATACGTTACTGTGTCCGTGTTTCTGCAGCTGTTTACATCAATACGACGTTCGTGTTTCAGCAGCTGTTGTCATCAACGGTCGTTATTCTCTTCGTATTTCTGCAGGCGTTGTCATCAATGGTCGTTATTTTGTTCGTATTTCTGCAGCTGCTGGCGCGCGCCACTACGGCAACGGTTCGACCCACGACCTTCTCCGGCAAGTCTTCCACGGCTACGTACGTGATCTGATTCCACAGTGCAGCGAAAAAGTCTTGGTTAAGATCGACATGTCCTTAAGAAGCATTCTAGATGTGGTAAGATGCTGCCATTTGTTTTCGGACAGTTTGTAAAAATAATACCAGAGACACAATGAAATATCAACAGGATATACACGAGACATACAACAAGAGATCGGTCCGGCGATATGTTTATTAATGATTAATAATGACAATAATTAACTTAGTCGGGTAAGTGCTGTAAGTTGTTTCAACAAACAATATAAACACTACAAACACATCAATTGACAGCGTCCTCCGATCGATTGCTCCAACAAAGTACTACGTATCGTCAATCCCAAATTGATACAATTGTGTATCATCTGACGAATGCAATGCTCCTAAGACTATTGTTGAATGATGTCTTACAGAGCTCGCCTATATATCGCAAGGACATACACTGCATGTTGGCTTTAGCGCGTAACTGGAGGCAAGTGGGGTTTTGTAACGCGTAGTTTTGTCAAATATATTTACCGAAAATCAAAGAAATGTATACTTCGTCTAATAAAATATAGCAAAAGCTGGGCTGTTTGTTCGAAAGGAGGAGAGTATTAAACCAAAGACCAAAATAGGGGTGATATCCCTCCATATCGACAGATCAGGAAGGTATGAGAATAACACTAGCTTTATTTAAAAAAAATCAATCACTGTCGGAAAAGCATGTACTGCTACTGTTTCATGTATTGCTACTGTTTCATGTATTGCTACTGTTTCATGTATTGCTACTTTGTGTGGTGTAGAATAGATATGTTTTGTTGTTATAGGATGAACCGAGACAGATTGTGAAAGTGAACGCGTGGTTTCGCTTGGTAAGTGCGCCGCAAATTGTGACATATCTATATGTCGCCATGCATGAATACATGCGCGCGTGTAAAGGTGACATATATATATGTCGCCATGCATGAATACATGCGCGCGCGTGTAAAGGTGACATATCTATATGTCGCCATGCATGAATACATGCGCGCGCGTGTAAAGGTGACATATCTATATGTCGCCATGCATGAATATATGCGCGCGCGTGTAAAAGTGACATATCTATATGTCGCCATGCATGAATACATGCGCGCGCGTGTAAAAGTGACATATCTATATGTCGCCATGCATGAATACATGCGCGCGCGTGTATAAGTGACATATCTATATGTCGCCATGCATGAATACATGCGCGCGTGTAAAGGTGAGTTAAAAAGGTCTTCTTCTATGTGCCATGTCTGTCACAGGCGTTGGCGATCAGGGCCCTCCAAACCACACGGTCGTGTGTAGTTTGTAGCACTTCTGTTGTGCTCCTTCCACACAATATTGAGAGACTATCTATTATTTTTATTCTCTGGCGTCCTCTGGATCTTTTTCCTTCTATCTTTCCTATTGTTATTATATGCCCTAATGTTTTCTTTCTCGTGACATGGCCTATAAATCGTGCTTGTTGCGTTCTAGTTGTGTTTATGATCTTTCTTTTTGATTTGGTTGTCCTAAGGATGACTTCATTGCTTTGCTTTGCAGTCCATGGCACTCGCAGCATTCTTCTTAAGAACCACATTTCAGTGGCTTCTATGGTTTTTTGTGAGCTTTTGGTTATTGTCCAGGATTCACATCCATATAGCAATATGGGCTCTATGTAGCATTGCAGTACACGTTTTCTCACTTCAATTGATATGTTTTTATTTGTTAAAATGTTTTATATGTTCTGAAAAGCTGCTTTGGCCTGTGCAATTCGTCTCTTGATCTCATCGTTGCACCGACCGCGGGTTGTCATTAGTGTTCCCAGATAGTTAAACGTTCGGACTTGCTTCAAAACAGTGTCATATGTTTCTATGCTGCATGTGTAATTGAAGAGGCGTATTCTAACATGCGCTAAGTAAATTTTTAACATTTTGAATAAATAGCAAAAGAAAAATAGCACATATTATGTATATTTTTTAAATATTTAAACATACATATATGCGCATGTAAGGAGTCTTTATTCTATGTCTGAAGGTAACAAATCCTATTGTAAAATTAAGTTAGTTGGGACATATATGTTTAACGAACAGTTTTCTCAAAACGAGCTAAGTCCACGGATATTAAATGGTTATATCAGCAGAATGTCTAGTAAATACAACCGGGACACGATCGACAATATGAAAACATGCGGTGATAATGGACGATAACAGACGCCAAACCTGTTAGACTGTGTTAAAATAGGGCCTACGTGATTGTGCGTGTGCATGCTTCCCTTGGATGTCATCTTCCGTGAGCTTCGCAGGGCAGCTTATGTCGGTGTCATTAATGCAAGCCTCTGATGCACGTTTCCACTCTGCCTGATGTGTCCTATTTTTACACTGATGTTTGTTCCACTTGAGTGGGGTCCTTTTTTGTTTTCTGGAGAAAAAAAATTTCGGAAACCGAGGAGTTGTACTCTATCGTTGTCTAATTATCGTTTTATAATTTACGTGAATGACATCACTGGATTGACTACGTTTTGAAAAATGTGCAATCTTTGCCGGCCTCATTTGCAGGGACTAAGCTCGTTTTGGATAAGCTGTTTGGTAGCTTTAAGCAAGTATGGCTAGAGGGCAGGGATCCGTTATTATCTCATTTTGTGTGAAAATGGACTTAGCGAATTTTGGAATCCGGCTCTTAAATTTTTCTTTGAGATGACCATGGTTTCTGTTTTTTTTTAAAGGATATACCTTTTCTCACTTTCCCTTATTACTGTATCTAGCATCTTGTGTAGATCTATTTCATTCTCAGCAATCAGTACCGTGTCGTCTGCGTATAATAAATGATTCATGTTGTATCCCCCTACTTGAATACCTGGCATATCTTCTAATGTACGAAGATGATCTCACTGTATAGTGAAAAGAGATCGGGTGATAGGGCACACCCTTGTCTTACACCACGTTTTATTTCGTGAAATTTACTGATGTCATTTTCTATTCGTATTGCTGGTGTTTGTTCCCAGTACAGATTTTTCACAACTCTCAGATCTTTCCCATCAATGTTCAAATTCTCCACTATTGATATGATTTCTTCGTGACGAACTCTGTCAAATGCCTTTGTGTCATCAATAAAACATACATACAGATCTTTCTGCGCATCCAATGCTCTCTCAGCCAATGATTGTCATAACCGGCAGAACAACCGTTCACGCCGTTAACGTTATTTTCTGTGGTTTTGTGGGTCATGATTGTCTTGGGAAAGATACAGCAGTGGTTTCCCAATGCCTTCTGCCGGTTTTTGATTTGGTTTACTCCAAGGAACAATAGCTCGTACTGGGCTGTGCTCGCCGTCGTTGTTCATACAACTGGATCTTCCGCTGAGGGGACATGCTGTCCATCACATCCTCTGCTTTGCTATTTGCCCCATAGCTGGAACATGATTTGTGGGGTCGGGACGTGTCCACACACTGGTGGGCCCTGCACCCTGCACATATCGGGCTCATGCTACTCCGCCAAGTTTTATCGTGGCTGGACCACTAGATCCCATGCAGGTTTGGCCTGGAGCCGCAAGGTGTGCAGTTACCATAATAATGGTGTCGCAAGGAGGCACTGCATGAGTCTTGATTGAGGGGAAGCTATATACCAGAAGGAAAGACTTACGCACTCGGCTTTCTTTTCACCTCGGATACGGCTATCTGGCGGCTGAAGGTGAAAGCGGGAGGTCAGAAGCAAGCTACTAACCATTACACCACGCAACAGCACTAGGCGAATCACCTTATGACAGCACAGTCTCACACACCACGCGTTAAAAAGGTATGGTCTTTTATATAGCGCAATATCCAGTCCTCTGGACAGTTCAAAGCGCTCTACACTTTACTCCCTGGTAGACCTGGTCAATCGAACACAATCTCGACTTCTCTGGGAAGCATTCAGCCACGCTGCAATTAATGCGCGAAGACTATTCGTACACAAATAACCACCACTGTTTATAGCCAGGTACTGATTTATACAGCTGAGTGAACTGAAGCAATGTAGAGTCCGTAGCTCTTAGCGCTGCGCTACTGCGCTCCACGCGTGTGTGTGTGCGTGCGTGTGTGCGCGCGGGTGCATGCGTGCATGCCCACGCGCGTGTGTATTCGTACCGATGTATCTTAATGTGTTTGTATTAGCACAGGCGCACTCCTTGTGCCAATGGTGTCTTGGACCATCATATATGCGTAGTTCATCCTAGCAGCTTTGGCGACCCCTGACAGCTTGTCGTGTATCCCATAAAACATAAACTGAGACAGCATTAATGCGTTTTAAACATATATAGTAACTCTATGTTTAATTTGAAAATGCCCGTTCCTGCAGCTGGAGAGGAATACCATTTCCCGTGCCCACAATGCGCCGCGGACATCTCGGAGAGCGTCTTCCACAAAGTTGCAATTCGCGAGGCAGATCAATATTATGGATCCACTAAATTTTATAGGGAAAGCTAAATATGTTTACGTATGTTTGCTTATGTAGGTAGCGTGGATTTATTAATGTGCTTGTATATGTTTATATATACGCACATGTGTGTAAGGTTAACTATAGAGTAGCGTAGGGCAAAGCGCACCCCCGGGGCAAAGCGCATACCCCATCTATCTCAGCAAACGTTACTTATATTGGCGCATTCTATCTCTCAAACGATGCGACACGATACCAAACCATTTTGGTCACGCTCGATTTGTGCAGAAACAGCACAACAAAACGATACACCAATTTCATTTTCTTTACCCTTATTATTAGAATATATGCTATTGTTTAAATGGTTCCGTAACAAAAGTATTTAACTAAACAAAAACATGAAATAGCCTTTCATGTGTCACATGTATTTTGCCATGACAGGCGGCATTACGTATACCTGATCAGAGTTTTGTGTCTGCCGTTTTCATTTACAAAATTGGTGTCGTCTTCTATCATTAATTACTAACAGTTTGTTTTTATCTTTCGTCGTATCCAGAGTAATTATACAGTGATCGTATCGACAGTTACTACCAATTAGTTATTTATTAATGCAGTTAAGATCTACTCCATCGTTAAATAAATGTTGTTTCCATGGTAACTCCTGAAATGTTTATAAATAACCAATACAACTTTCTGGTGTCATTTAGATGATTTGTTCAGCTAATTATTCAACATCGTATAACAAAGGTCAGCGTGCATATTTAAAACATAAACATTTATATTGTTTGCCTCCTATAGTCGTTATTTACATGTTGCTGTTGTCAGTGAAGATATATATCAGCCATGTTACAGCCCGTCAATTCAGTATGTCTAAGTGCTTTGGTCATTGGGATAACTGATGTTTATGTGCGCAGATCTTCCATTTCCTCCTGATATGTCAGTCTAACTAATATCCTCCGCGGTTCAGTACTAAAGGGATTGTCCAACCACGACGTTTGTTGATTCGTCTCTCTCGTGAGATTCATTTGCTCTCTCCATCAACACTGTTGGCCATTCTGTCGTTCATCATGGCACAGCAACTGAGTTGTACCATTGGGAGAACAGATACGTACGTTCCTTTGAACTGGATCCCGATGTATATCATTCATCGCTCAGTGGACACGGTATAACATTGGGGCAGTTTTGACGCGTAGGTTAGGTGTGAACCCGGTCTACATTTTAGCATTCTGGGTGAATTTGTTGTATTGATTTTCTTGGTTCCAAATAGTCTTTGAATATAGTAGGGTTTAACTTGCCCCCTGTTGGCCATTATCTGTAATTGAACGCGGCACAGTGGTGCAGACGGGTTAATCCTCAGATGTTAACATCCGGATGATGATAATCTCTCAAGGTTTTAATTAAACATCCGGATGATGATAATCTCACAAGGTTCTAATTAAACATCCGGATGACGATACTTTCTCAAGGTTCTAATTAAACATCCGGATGACAATAATCTCTCAAGGTTCTAATTAAACATCCGGATGACGATAATCTCTCAAGGTTCTAATTAAACATCCGGATGATGATAATCTCTCAAGGTTCTAATTAAACATCCGGATGATGATAATCTCTCAAGGTTCTAATTAAACATCCGGATGATGATAATCTCTCAAGGTTCTAATTAAACATCTGGATGATGATAATCTCTCAAGGTTCTAATTAAACATCCGGATAATGATAATCTATCAAGGTTCTAATTAAACATCCGGATGATGATAATCTCTCAAGGTTCTAATTAAACATCCGGATGATGATAATCTATCAAGGTTCTAATTAAACATCCGGATGATGATAATCTCTCAAAGTTCTAATTAAACATCCGGATGATGATAATCTCTCAAAGTTCTAATTAAACATCCGGATGATGATAATCTCTCAAAGTTCTAATTAAACATCCGGATGATGATAATCTCTCAAAGTTCTAATTAAACATCCGGATGATGATAATCTCTCAAAGTTCTAATTAAACATCCGGATGATGATAATCTCTCAAGGTTCTAATTAAACATCTGGATGATGATAATCTCTCAAGGTTCTAATTAAACATCCGGATGATGATAATCTATCAAGGTTCTAATTAAACATCCGGATGATGATAATCTCTCAAGGTTCTAATTAAACATCCGGATGATGATAATCTATCAAGGTTCTAATTAAACATCCGGATGATGATAATCTATCAAGGTTCTAATTAAACATCCGGATGATGATAATCTCTCAAGGTTCTAATTAAACATCCGGATGATGATAATCTCTCAAGGGTCTAACCTTTCGTGTGACGTAGGTGTCTATAATAATGGGAAGTCCACAGCTGCTTCTGCATTTGACGGCACCAACTTTGCCAGTGCTACGACTGTGATACATAGAGATGTAACGATGCATAGCAACGATCGATATATCGATGACGATACTACCTCAATAGTTACGTCATTATTGCAATAGTATTGCAATTATTTATTGTCATCATCATCATCAGCGATTCCTCGTAGCGAGGGAGATCGTTCCATGGATTGTCGCCGTCATTTGGTGTGTCTTTGTAGATTAGTTATCTGTCCAATATTTGTTCGAAACAACTTCTCACCGTGAGAACATGCATAACTAGAAAATGGTTAGAGTGGTTTCTGTAGATTTTCAAAGGCTCTAATCTTCCTAGACTCACGCTTTTTGACTACGGTTGTTATTTTGTAGAGATATCGCTGTAGTCAATCTTAATAATATCACGCAAGATGTGTGGTTCTTTACGTGCTGTACACGGTTTTGGTTTTCAGTGGTGAATTAAACGACTGTTTTACAAATATATAGGCTCACGCAATTATATATAATATTATATATACATATAATATCTATATATACATATAATATATATATATATATATATTAATATTTATAACGTTTTATACGAATTATCCAACGTATGCCTCTTATCAATTAAGGAATGAAAATCGTTGAACAGTAAAACCAAGCTGTGCGGTCACCTCGGCAATACGGTCATCTCGCATTTAAGGTCACTCTAGGACAGTCATCCTGAGTTATTTACGTAACTCCTAAATATAGGAAATTAGCTGTACTAATACCGTCACCTCGCTATTCAGGTCAATTTGGCCCAGTCTCTAGCATGACCTTAATAGTGCAGTTCCGCTGAAGATTCGCTTTAACTGTACGAGCAACGATAGGTAATTGATACAACAATATTTCAATCAGATCAACAAACGGTTTTATTTCTACATATGATTCCGTATGTATCATAGATAATGGATTTAATGATGTATGTGTAGAAATGGAACGACTGCCGTCTGCGGTGGAACGCGTCACTGTACCGAGGCAAGGGCAAAGTGGTAGTGTCTTCCCAGCGGATTTGGATCCCAGATATCACGCTGTTCGACAGGTATATGACACTAAGATGTTGCTTGGATGATGATACAACTACTACGATTTTCTATATGTCAAGATGCTAACCTTTTATTGCGTAAATCAGTTGTTCGGAACGTAAAACGTAATGCGCGTATAATACCAAAACGTAACCTTAGAATAGCAGGAACGACGCGCGTGCGGCAAATACTTTGAGAAAATGGCCTCTGCGTCACGGACTTGGCAACATGGAGTAGACGCTGACACAATAATGCTTATGTCAACCACCATGCCAATAGCATAACAATACGAATATTGTTTGACATTTCTATACTCTCACGTCTAGGGCCTATCGATTGACGTGATCATTCTCTCCGACCCTCGTAGCTTAGAACAAACAACGAATATGTTCGACCGCGCTATGGTGTTCATGTAACGATGCTTTATGTTTTCCAACATTTAAAACATATTACTATCACGACTGTCATATATCAAGACATTCCGTCAGGTGACGGGAATTTTTGCTAGTGTCTGCAGCAATGACCGTAATGTAAGTGGTTTGTTGTGCAGCGTGGACGGAGAGTCGATGGACTACTCGAAGGCCCTCTCCGTGTTGGAGTCGCACGGCACGGTCTCGCTTTATCATCCCGCCAAGTTGACGTTCTCGTGCAAGATTGACATGACCTACTTCCCTTTTGACCGCCAGACGTGTCCGCTCAAGTTCGCCTCGTGGACATATGCCGGGGACGAACTGGACGTGTCCAACTACAGGTCTCTTTCAAAGTTTGTTAGTTTCTTAAGCGGTCGTCTCATATTTAGTTACTTACTTATTGTGTGGAGTGCAATAGCGCAGTAACTAGAGCATCACACGCCCAATCGAGAACTCACGGGTTCGAATCGTGTGCTGCCGTGTCGAGCTTTGGGCTAGTTCATTAACTATACGTTGTTTCAGTTCAGTCAGCTGTATAAATGAGTACCTGGCTATAGACAGTGTTTGATATTTGTGTACGAATAGTCTTCGCGAATTAATTGCTGTGTTGCTGAATGCCTCGCAGAGAAGTTGACATGGTGTTCGATTGAATAGGTCGGCTAGGGAGTAAAGTGTAAAGCGCTTTGAGCAGTTCGAAACAAATGATACTGCGCTATGTAAGTATTTACCTTTACTTTTACTGTATTTACAAATGTCGTCCATTTAACGTGGTGCCATGATGAGTGTCTTCCACTGTTTCCGGTCAGACATTGTGGCATCCAGACAAGGTCTCATACGTTTGCAAATCCCCCCGAAAAAGACGTACAGCATGATATGGTGGGAGATGGTTTGGTTGTCATCACGTATCACGAGGAAAAAAATTGTCACAATGCCGCCATCTATCGAGTGGAACGCGTATTAGTGCATATTGCCACTGCCGGGACGGATATGATACTGACTATGTTTTAGATCCTTGTCCTGCGATATTTATGATACTGACGGTGATTGAGTCCCTTGTCTCGGGACAGATGTGATACTGACGGTGATTAAGATCCTTGTCTCGGAACGGATGTATACTGTCGGTGATTGTGATCCTTTTCCTGGGACGGATGTGAAACTGACGGTGATTTAGATCCTTGTCCCGGGACGGAAGTGATACTAACGGTGATTGTGATCCTTGTCCTGGGACGGATATGATGCTGACGGTGATTGAGATCCTTGTCCTGGGACGGATGTGATACTGACGGTGATTGAGATCCTTGTCCTGGGATATTTGTGATACTGACAGTGATTAAGATCCTTGTCCCGGGACGGATGTGATACTGATGGTGATTGTGATCCTTGTCCTGGGACGGATGTGATACTGACGGTGATTGAGATCCTTGTCCTGGGATATTTGTGATACTGACGGTGATTAAGATCCTTGTCCCGGGACGGATGTGATACTGGTGGTGATTGTGATCCTTGTCCTGGGACGGATGTGATACTGACGGTGATTGAGATCCTTGTCCTGGGATATTTGTGATACTGTCGGTGATTAAGATCCTTGTCCTGGGACGGATGTGATACTGACAGTGATGGAGATCCTTGTCCCGGGACGGATGTAATACTGACCGTGATTGAGATCCTTGTCCTGGGACGGATGTGATGCTGACGGTGATTGTGATCCTTGTCCTGGGACGGATAATGATGCTGACGGTGATTGAGATCCTTGTCCTGGGACGGATGTGATACTGACGGTGATTGAGATCCTTGTCCTGGGACGGATATGATGCTGACGGTGATTGTGGTCCTAGTCCCGGGACGGATGTGTTACTGACGGTGACTGAGATCTTTATCCCAGGACGGATGTGATACTGACGGTGATTGAGATCCTTGTCTCGGGACGGATATGATACTGACGGTGATTTAAATACTTGTCCTGGGAGGGATGTGATACTGACGGTGATTGATCCTTATCCCGGGACGGATGTGATACTGTCGGTGATTGAGATCCTTATGACGGGACAGATGTGATACTGATGGTGATTGATCCTTATCCCGGGACGGATGTGATACTGTAGGTGATTGAGATCCTTATCCCGGTACGGATGTGATACTGACGGTGATTGAGATCCTTGTCCTGGCATATTTGTGATACTGACGGTGATTAAGATCCTTGTCCCGGGACGGATGTGATACTGATGGTGATTGTGATCCTTGTCCTGGGACGGATGTGATACTGACGGTGATTGAGATCCTTGTCCTGGGATATTTGTGATACTGACGGTGATTGATCCTTATCCCAGGACGAATGTGATACTGTCGGTGTTTGAGATCCTTATCCCGGGACGGATGTGATACTGTCGGTGATTGAGATCCTTGTTCCGGGACGGATGTGATACTGTCGGTGATTGAGATCCTTATCCCGGGACAGATGTGATACTGACGGTGATTGAGATCCTTATTCCGGGACGGATAATGATGCTGACGGTGATTGAGATCCTTGTACTGGGACGGATGTGATACTGACGGTGATTGTGGTCCTTGTCCCGGGACGGATGTGTTACTGACGGTGACTGAGATCTTTATTCCAGGACGGATGTGATACTGACGGTGATTGAGATCCTTGTCTCGGGACGGATATGATACTGGCGGTGATTGAAATACTTATCCTGGGACGGATGTGATACTGACGGTGATTTAAATACTTGTCCTGGGAGGGATGTGATACTGACGGTGATTGAAATACTTGTCCTGAGACAGATGTGATACTGTCGGTAATTGAGATCCATGTTCCGGGACGGATGTGATACTGACGGTGATTGAGATCCTTATCTCAGGACGGATGTGATACTGACGGTGATTGAGATCCTTGACTCGGGACGGATATGATACTGTCGGTGATTGAGATCCTTATCACGGGACAGATGTGATACTGATGGTGATTGATCCTTATCCCGGGGCGGATGTGATACTGTAGGTGATTGAGATCCTTATCCCGGTACGGATGTGATACTGACGGTGATTATGATCCTTATCCCGGGACAGATGTGGTACTGATGGTGATTGATCCTTATCCCGGGACGGATGTGATACTATCTGTGATTATTGAGATCCTTATCTCAGGACGGATGTGATACTGACGGTGATTGAGATCCTTGACTCGGGACGGATATGATACTGACGGTGATTGAAATACTTGTCCTGGGACGGATGTGAAACTGACGGTGATTGATCCTTATCCCAGGACGAATGTGATACTGTCGGTGTTTGAGATCCTTATCCCGGGACGGATGTGATACTGTCGGTGATTGAGATCCTTGTTCCGGGACGGATGTGATACTGTCGGTGATTGAGATCCTTATCCCGGGACAGATGTGATACTGACGGTGATTGAGATCCTTATTCCGGGACGGATGTGACACTGTCGGTGATTGAGATCCTTATCCCGGGCCGGATGTGATACTGTCGGTGATTGAGATCCTTGTCCCGGGACGCATGTGATACTGTCGGTGATTGAGATCCTTATCCCGGGACGGATGTGATACTGTCGGTGATTGAGATCCTTGTCCCGGGACGGATGTGATACTGACGGTGATTGAGATCCTTATCCCAGGACAGATGTGATACTGATGGTGATTGATCCTTATCCCGGGACGGATGTGATACTGCCGGTGATTGAGATCCTAGTCCCGGGACGGATGTGATACTGTCGGTGATTGAGATCCTTATCCCGGGACAGATGTGATACTGACGGTGATTGAGATCCTTTTCCCGGGACGGATGTGATACTGTCGGTGATTTAGATCCTTATCCCGGGACGGATGTGATACTGTCGGTGATTGAGATCCTTATCCCGGGACGGATGTGTTACTAACGGTGACTGAGATTTCTATCCCTGGACGGATGTGATACTGACGGTGATTGAGATCCTTGTCTCGGGACGGATATGACACTGACGGTGATTTAAATACTTGTACTGGGACGGATGTGATACTGACGGTGATTGATCCTTATCCCAGGACGGATGTGATACTGTCGGTGATTGAGATCCTTATCCCGGGACAAATGTGATACTGACGGTGATTGAGATCCTTATCCCAGGACAGATGTGATACTGATGGTGATTGATCCTTATCCCGGGACGGATGTGATACTGTCGGTGATTGAGATCCTTATCCCGGGACAGATGTGATACTGACGGTGATTGAGATCCTTATCCCAGGACAGATGTGATACTGATGGTGATTGATCCTTATCCCGGGACGGATGTGATACTGTCGGTGATTGAGATCCTTATCCCGGGACAGATGTGATACTGTCGGTGATTAAGATCCTTGTCCTGGGACGGACGTGATACTGACGGTGATTGATCCTTATCCCAGGACGGATGTGATACTGACGGTGATTGAGATCCTTATCCTGGGACATTTATGATACTGACGGTGCTTGGCATCCTTGTCTCGGGACGGATGTGATACTGACGGTAATTGCGATACTTGTCCCGGGACACTGACGATGATTGAGATCCTTGTCTTCCTCCCAAAGCAGCAGCTCCGGCGACATGAGTGTCTTCTCTAACAACGGAGAGTGGAACCTACTCGGACTTCCGGTGCGCCGAAATGTCCGCTACTACCCGTGCTGTGCCGAACCTTTCCCTGACATTACCTTCTACATGCGTATGCAGGTAGGAAGCGAGTCGTCAAAATGTCTCTAAAAACGTTATAAATTTATAATAGAGCATGTTGGTTTTCGTCACATGCAACTGTGACATGTTAGTGGAATGTCAGCAACTGGTCGACGTGCGGGCATCCTCCCAGAATGCTACCCGCAAACCCACTAAAACATTTCCGATAAAACACAAATCGAAAAAGCACAATCGATTTTGCAAAGACGACCTTTGTAACATATCTTGAGCTAAATGGATAATTTACATAAACATTAATTAATTGGTCTCGTGTGGAAAATTCGTCAAAATATCATACCTCAGTTTTCTGAAAAACTCACGCAAGCCATACACCCCTTAATTGCTTCCCAAACAGGTGACCTATTTTGACATACTGGTGCGTTCTGCAAAACATTCGTCAAATAGACACAGAGAATACGTCCAAGACTTCTATTTAAGTTGGCTTACTTCGCCTGAGGAACTGTGCTGTGGGACAAGTTTTATGAACATGTATTTAATTAATTAATTAATTTATATAATCATTTATTATATAATATATTTAAATTAATTTTAATATATAATGTTTTAAAATTTTATTATCGTAATATTCTAGAAAATGGCATGTATTTTAGTTACTTAATAGATGCAGTCATTTAAATATTTATCTAGTATTTATATAATTGTGTGCGTGTGTATTTGTACGTATATATATATATATATATGTATATATATATATAATTGTGTGTGTATTTGTAAAACAGTCGTTTAGTTCATCATTGAAAATTAAAATCGTGTACGGCGCATACAGAATAACATATATTTCTTTATATTCTTAAGAGTGACTACAGCGATAGTTGTACAGAAAAACAACCGTAGTCAAAAAGCGTAAGGCTACGAATATTAGACTTAGAGCCATTGAAACCTACAGAAACCACTCTCCCCACTTTCTGCATGTTCTCACGGTGAGAAGCTGTTTCGAACAAAGATTGGACTGACAACTAATCTACGAAGACACACTAAATAACGGCGACAATCCATGGAAAGATCATCCTCGCTACGAGGGATCGCAGATGATGATGATGAAGACAATAAATAATTGCAATACTACTGCGATAATGTCGTAACTTTTGAGGTAATATCGTCATCGACTATTGCGATGCATCGACAGTTGCTATATATCGTTACATCTCTATGTATCACAGTCGTAGCACTGGCAAAGTTGGTGCCGTCAAATGCAGAAGCAGCTGTGGACTTCCCATTATTATAGACACCTACGTCACACGAAAGGTTAGACCTTTGAGAGATTATCATCATCCGGATGTTTAATTAGAACCTTGAGAGATTATCGTCAACCGGATGTTAACATGTGATCATTAGCCCGTCTGCACCACTCTGCCGCGTTCAATTACAGATAATGGCCAACATGGGGCAGGTTAAACCCTGCTACATTCAAAGACTATTTGGAACCAAGAAAATCAATACAACAAATTCCCCCCAGAATGCTAAAATGTAGACCGAGTCCACACCTAACTTACGCGTCAAAACTGCCCCAATTTTATACCATGTCCACTCAGCAATTGATGATATATGTCGGGATCCAGTTCAAAGGAACGTACGTATATATTGTCCCAACGGTACAACTCAGTTGCTATGCCACGATGAATGACAGAATGGCCAACAGTGTTGATGGAGAGAGCAAATGAATCTCACGAGAGAGACGAATCAACAAACGTCGTGGTTGGACAATCCCTTTAGTACTGAACCGCGGAGGATATTAGTTAGACTGACATATCAGGAGGAAATGGAAGATCTGCGCACATAAACATCAGTCATCCCAATGACCAAAGCACATAGACATACTGAATTGACGGGCTGTAACATGGCTGATATATATCTTCACTGACAACCGCAACATGTAAATAACGGCTATAGGAGGCAAACTATGTAAATGGTTATGTTGTAAACATGTACGCTGACCTGTATTAAACGATGTTGAACAAATCATCTAACTAAAATATGACACCAGAAACTTTTATTGGTTATTTATAAACATTTCAGGAGTTACCATGGAAACGACATTTATTTAACGAGGGGGTAGATCATAACTGCATTAATAAATAACTAATTCAAGCTAACTGCCAATACTATCACTATACAACTACTCTGGATACTACGAAAGATAACAAACAAAGTGTTAGTAATTAATTATAGAAGACGACACAAATTGTGTAAATGAAAAAACTGGGGTCAGGTATACGTAATGCCGCCTGTCAAGGAAAATACATGTGACACATGAAAGGCTATTTCATGTTTTCATGTTAAATACTTTTGTTAAGTAACCATATAAACAATAGCACGTATTATAATAATAAGGGTAAACAAAATGAAATTGGTGTATCGTTTTGTCGTATATATATATATTTTTTTCTTAAACATTTCTTACGATTCCATGTACGTTTTATAATATGTGTACGCGCACACATGTAGTAGTGGCTGTAGTTTTATAATGTCTATACGCGCCATTTAACGAGGTAGTCCCGGATATATGGCACTATATGTACGTAAGCACAGCGATTCAAGCGATTCAAGATCGCTGTGCTTACGTACAAGGCGCTGCACGGAGACCTCTCGCCTGTCTACATGGAAACTCGTGCGTATCTACTTGCCAGCAAGACGTCTTCGGTCTGCTCACTCGAACGCTCTAGTTGTCCCGAGAACACGCAGCAGAGCCGGTGACTGTACATTTGCTCACGCAGCGGCAGCGGTGTGGAACGTTCTGCAGTCAAGTGTTACCAGCTAAACATCACTGGACTCATTTATGTCTGTTTTGGAGACCCACCTATTCAGTGCAGCGTATAAGTAACTCGGACGATTACCAACACTGTTTTACCATAGCTGATTGATGTTTAACATTTATTTATTATTTATTTGTCTATTTATTTATTTTTCATATACATTTTAGCCTAATTTATTGATGTTTACATTAATCTTAGTTTATTTATTAAAATACTAATAATATGATCTTAACTATTTTATTTTATTTTATATCACATTGCTTTTCTACTGTATTTATTGTCTTAATTACTATTATAATTAGTTCAGTTTATCTATGATATAATTTCTATTGTTTTTATTCAAATGCATTATTTTTAATATACATTTGTATATTGTTGTAAAGTGGTGTGAACAACATTGTATGTGGCGCTTAACAAAAAATGTAATATTATTATTATTATAGAAATGTTAGTATTAGGGCCTAATAATAATACAAAAATTTGATTTGTGGCCTCCTGTTGCAGCGCGAACATCTGTACTACATCTTCAACCTGGTGATGCCTTGTTCCCTCATCACAATGGTGGCCTTGCTGGTCTTCTATCTGCCTCCCGAGAGCGGAGAGAAAATCTCTCTCGGCATCACTGTCCTGCTCTCGCTCTGTGTCTTCCTGCTCATGGTGTCCGAGAGCATGCCGGCCACGTCAGAGACGGTGCCGCTCATTGGTTCGTTCAGTCACGTGTAATATTAATCGTCACCTTTGTCTACGCTTCGAATAATATTGTCCGTTTAGTCTATGAATTACTTGTAATCGAATATATTATGACAGCATGTGTAGTTTGCTGGCGTAGCACTAACATGTCATTGACATGGCACTAACATGTCACTGACATGGCACTAACATGTCACTGACATGGCACTAACATGTCACTGACATGGCACTAACATGTCATTGACATGGCACTAACATGTCATTGACATGGCACTAACATGTCATTGACATGGCACTAACATGTCATTGACATGGCACTAACATGTCATTGACATGACACTAACATGTCACTGACATGTCACTGACATGGCACTAACATGTCATTGACATGGCACTAACATGCCATTGACATGGCACTAACGTTAAACATCTTAACTAACATCATAGATATTAAACACCGGCTTTAGAACGATTAGCGATTACGTGACATCCGGTCTCTTATCATAGCAACGACCCCTGGCGGGCTGTACACAACAGCTGCAAGAAGGCGCGTTAGCGTCTATTGCAGTCAAACAAGGGGAACAGTCCACTGTTTTTTTTCAAAAGTGCATCTTTGACCTGTCACCTGAAGAACTTGTATATTCTGTCAGGCTTTAGAGGAGCTCTATCCATCAAAATACCGCTGCATCGTTTGGGTTCCATGGTAAACAATGCAAAAAATTCGGTTATGTATAGCCAAGATGGCGGATCACCTGACGACCGAACACCAAATGAGGACAATGACGTACGACTAATGGTCCGAAATAGGCATGTTGCATATTGTTGTTTATCTCCGCCAACTGTTCCGTTTGCGTGTTCCAGCGCAGTACTTTGCGTCGACCATCGCCCTCGTGTCGCTGTCGTGCATGTTGACAGTGTTCGTCATCCACGTGCACCACAAAGTATCGGGGGGTAAGGAGGTCCCCCGCTGGGTCAGGGTCCTCGTCATCGAGTGGCTGGGTCGAATCCTGTGCATGGGCAGAGGAACCCTCGAGACCGACCGATGCCACGTAAGGTCTTTCTTCCTGTTAGGGGTGGTAGCATTTTATTCCTAAAACGTACAACAGTAATGCATGTGGGTGGTGGTTTAGTCGTCACCAAGTATCGCTGGTAGAATAAATCGATACAGTAACGCCACCTATGGAGTATAATATGTATTAAAGCACATTGGCGGTGTTCTGGATATCAGGACCGGGCAGCATTGTGGGCCACGTCTTGGCAGGTGAAACCGGTGGGTATTGGCGTTGGTTTTGGAAGTCAGTTTGGATCGCTCAAAATCGAGTATTGATGGGGTGGGTGGTGACATGAACCAAGTAGAGACGTCAGACCTATTCGTGTATGTTTTGAACTCGTGTGATCACTCTTTAGCTGTCTATCACACTTTAATGAGGGTAACATTTACCAGACATTTGGAACACATGCTAATTCCCCTCCAGTATAAATCTAGTTCGTGTAGCGTCGCACATCGGTGATTTCGAGGCCTTACCTTAATTACATTATTATTATATTGCAATACTGTGTAGTATTTAGTTTAAACTAATAATAATTAAAGCACCATAACTATTTAATATATATATTTGTTTATTTAGCCATTATATCCATGTTGTAATACGTATGTTGTGAGGCGAGGCGAACAATTTCGGATCTGGCGCTATTGTTTTATTGGATGTTGCCAGGACGACGACGACCAACAGACGAATGGACTGTTGAAGTTCGACATGGGTCGTCATCGTCGTCCTAACTCTGCCCCCGCCTACGGAGACTTCTCCGCCCAAGACGCCGCCCTCACAGCAGACTACACGAAACAGAGCTCGGTTGAAGCGACACTTGAAGACCAACTGACCGTCCTACGACAGATCAGGTAAACATCATCTTATTTGGGTGGAAAGAGACGCCGGATTGATATCGCGGATTTCTTAGTTATACAATGCACTATTGATCACAATAAGACATTAAAAACCACATCTAAGATATATCGTGCAGTAGAAATAACTTTGTATAATTGTTCGTTCGTTTTGTGTGTTCTTATGTATCTCGCGTGTCTTGCATCTTTCTTGCATGTCTTTCCTTTCTCTTGCCTGAGTTTTGGTCTATGTTCAGGTCGCACATCGAGAGAGAGGACCACGTGTCAAGAGTGGCCTCCGACTGGCGAAAGGTGGCGATGGTCCTCGATCGCCTCTTCTTCATCATCGTCTCCTTAGTCACGCTCGTCGTCACGCTCAGCGTCATGCTTGGCCAGCGGGCCGATGACGATGACGTCATTGTATTCGGGTCGTGACGATGACGCAGTGAGAGAATGCAGTCTTCGGAAGCAAGAGTGTCACGATGTTGCTTAATTCAGGGTCCATCACAACACAACAATATTTGATAATCTGATACTACGAGAAACTAATGTCAAAAAACCTCCCAACATAATGTTGCTCTGAATTGTGTTGATCCGCGGAGAGAGTAGTCACTACTCGAACACAGCCATATATTCAATGGGCCATATCTCTGTTAAAATTGAACATATCGTAGACAGATTTGGAGTACCTCAGAAAGCATGCATCATCAACAATTAGTCTAAGCTAACAGCTATATGTGTGATCATGTGTGATCATACAACCATTGGCTAATATGCCGCGGTTAGGTGGTTTTGAACTTTTGCGCAAGAATATATTGTTTTGAAAATGCTCAAATCTAAAGTCCCATTTCAGAACCGCATTGACGTCAGATATTGTTGCTCAAAACCACCTTATCTGGCAAAGGAGCATCCTAGCTAAAAAAATATGACAACTGCACTCCACTGCCATGGTAGTGCACAAGCAAATGATCCCAAACTCCACCTATCATTTATTATTGATTTAGCTTATTAGTACTCCAAATATGGTTACGATGTGATCAGCATTAACAGAGGTAGACCTATGACCGTTTTCCAGCATTGGCTATCTTTCATAATACTTTTTATATATAATGTTACACCCAACAGACATGCAGAGACTGCAACAGAATGAAATTGTCTTTCATCCTGTGAAATAGGATCGGAAAAAGAAACCTATTATGCAACAAAACAGGCCCAATACCTACCAGCAAATGAAGGTATAAAATTAAGTTTGCCTAGTATCAACCATCGTTGTTTTGAGGTGGACCCTTGCAGTGTAAATCGTGCTGATGACGACGGGAAATGTTTATTACAGGGTATAGTTGACAGTGGTGGCTAGAGTATCAAGGTCGCCACAAACATTGTATTTCAGGCGACATTCTGATTTTACTCTCAAATTATATTGTTCCACTTTGTCGTCTTGGGGGATATTACGGCAATAACGGTAATTGGTGGCGTGTTTGACAAATAGCTTGGGTAATAGTCGACTCTGACGCGAATACAGTCTGGCCGAGTGCACATGGGTTGGCTATTACCGTCACAGGGCAGCACTTGTTGGATTCAGTCGATTGGGTTGAGTAATGAGAAAAAGAAAACGCTAATTACAACATGCTTAAAATCAGTTCCGTCTTATTGTATGTGAATATGAAAGTTTTGAATAATTGTTTAGAATTGTCTACTACTAGAATACGTCAATGTTATGAATACGTGATTAATTTAGCGAGAGGCAAACGGTGGCGCCATGTAACGTGAAACTGGGCTACAAAACGACGTCGTCTAGACAGCACTATAGCCACACAGGGAAGATATATGGCAACAGTGATATGTGTGAATGAAGCATCCATGTATTAGGTATAATACGCCAACTTGGAGGCACGGCAAGTGTATCTCCTAATTATTATACCGAACTTATAAAGCGCTCTTTTCATACAGAAAGGCCTGCTCAAAAGCGCTGTACACAATCAATAGAATAACCAAAGACAATAAAAACAAAGCATAAAAACGATAACATGATAAAAAAGAAATATTTTAGAAGACTGGATATAATAAAATGAATATATATATACTGTTATAAAATGTAATAAAAACCGACTAGAAAGAGTTAAGCAGGAACAAATGTGTTTCAGCAGCTTCTTGAAAGTGTTCAGTGTTTTTGCTTCACGAATATGCTAACAGGTGCCGATGTCTACTGACCTCTTTCTATGTTCCTTCAGGCCACTGGGCCACTTTCTATGTTTCTTCAGGCCACTGGGCCACGTTCATCACATCTACCAAGTGGCAATGTTTTAATGTAGTCGTTTAGTTATTCACTTTTCAGGAGACAACAGGCAATTACGTAAGATGAAAATAGTCATCCGTTCCTCTAGTGCGCCAGTGTGAAATGACGTTCAATGTTCCGGGACATTATATATATATATACTGCATTCAAAACCATAACTGGCGATAGGAGAAATCTAGTTTAAGATCACAATACTATAATGTCGCTTGCTGCTGCTTTTGGTCTGTTGTTCCGCATAGTTATCAATGACAATCTGTCATCGCTAAATCTAATGTTTGGTATTACCAGCCTGGTTAGTTGACCTTATCAGTCTGATTGTTTGACATTAATCAGTCTGGTTGCTTGGTCTTATCAGTATGGTTGCTTAGCTTTGCATATATGACTGTCTGTGCTTGGTGTTAAAACTGTTTGGCATTATCAGCCAGGCAGTTCGTGTATCAATTTAGTCAGTTTACGTCATGTGTGTCGCATAGTGTGACGAAGAACGACAACGTGTTCACACGTGTATATAGTTACTAAAATAAATCATTACACTATATCTGCAGAACAGCCGGAGTTTCTCTGATCCGTATATTACTGATTGTCTTTTATACGATGGAAATAATGATCTTTTTCAGAAACGACATGTTCACCATAAAATGGTGTAATTGAGAAATCTTCATAACCAGACAAAAAGCAGTTAAAACACACACACACAACAGTCTATCCATCGTACTAAAGACCAGTTATGAGTACGTGTGTGCAACAGTAATCTGTACACACATGGCAGCACCGTACAACATAAACCAAGGTGAAATCACGCACGCACGCACACCTTCGTATCACTTGAGGTGTTGCGGTACCGAAAACCACACGATGATATCAAACACATGATAAATATAAAACCCGCCTGTTCTTCTGCGATGATCTTTTCCGCCTGGGGTTTGAGTCTGTTGAGTGGGATCTCCAGCATGACTTTGCTCGGGTGACTGGTGAGGCTAACTGTTCTATAATTTTGGCACAGCTGTAGGTTGCCTTTCTTGGAAAGCGTGATGATCAGTGACTGGGTCCACGGGGTGGGCCATTCTCCTGTCTGCCAGATCTTGTTGCAGATAGTTGTAAGGATGGTGATCAAGGCTTCTCCCATAGCTTGAACCAGTTCTGCTGGTATGTTGTCAATTCCAGCTGACTTTCCTTTTTTGTAAATTCCACTGCAGCCTCCACTTCCCCGTGAAGAATGGAGTGGCCGTCCTCTTATGTGGTCTGTGGACAATTTAATATCGCCGGGTCTTCGTTGGTCTTGTATTTGTACAGTTCTGAGCAGTATTCTGGCCATCGGTTTAGAATATGTTGTTCTTCTGTAATGCATTTCCCCGATTTGTCTTGGATGGTGGTGGTTATCCCTTTCTTCGCTGATGTCAGGTTTTTCACAACTTGGTAGGCCTTCTTGTTGTTGTTCTTGCTCAGACTGTCTTCAATTTCACAACATTGTTCTGCTATCCACTCATCTTTTGTTCTTCTCATATCCTGTCTGATCTTCCTGTTGACTTCTCTTTATTTTGCTGCTACTTCAGGATCACTTTTTCTCTTTTTTAGTTCTCGTCTCTTGTTGCGGAGATCGGGGATGTCTGCTGTGACCCACGGTTTCTTTGTCCGACGATGTTTCCAGTTAATCAAATTAACTGTTGCTAAACGATACATGAATTATTTACAATACCATGGAAACGACATTTATTTAACGATGGAGTAGATCATAACTGCATTAATAAATAACTAATTGGAAGTAACTGTCGATACGATCACTGTATAATTACTCTGGATACGACGAAAGATAAAAACAAACTGTTAGTAATTAATGATAGAAGACGACACCAATTTTGTAAATGGAAACGGCAGACACAAAACTCGGGTCAGGTATACGTAATGCCGCCTGTCATGGCAAAATACATGTGACACATGAAAGGCTATTTCATGTTTTTGTTTAGTTAAATACTTTCGTTACGGAACCATTTAAACAATAACATTTATTATAATAATAAGAGTAAAGAAAATGAAATTGGTGTATCGTTTTGTTGTGCTGTTTCTGCACAAATCGAGCGTGACCAAAATGGTTTGGTATCGTGTCGCATCGTTTGAGAGATAGAATGCGCCAATATAAGTAACGTTTGCCGAGATAGATGGGGTGTGCGCTTTACCCCGGGGGTGCGCTTTGCCCTACGCTACTCTATATTTAACCTTACACACATGTGCGTATATATAAACATATACAAGCACATTAATAAATCCACGCTACCTACATAAGCAAACATACGTAAACATATTTAGCTTTCCCTATAAAACTGAGTGGATCCATAATATTGATCTGCCTCGCGAATTGCAACGTTGTAGAAAACGTCTGCGGCGCATTGTGGGCACGGGAAATGGTACTCCTCTCCTGCTGCTTTCAAATTAAACATAGAGTTACTATATATGTTTAAAACGCATTAATGCTGTCTCAGTTTATGTATTATGGGATACACGACAAGCTGCCAGGGGTCGCCAAGGCTGCTAGGATGAACTACGCATATATGATGGACCAAGACGCCATTGGCACAAGGAGTGCGCCTGTGCTAATACAAACACATTAAGATACATCGGCGCGCACACACGCACGCACACACACGTGGAGCGCAGTAGCGCAGCGGTAAGAGCTACGGACTCTACATTGCTTCAGTTCACTCAGCTGTATAAATTAGTACCTGGCTATAGACAGTGGTGGTTATTTGTGTACGAATAGTCGTCGCGCATTAATTGCAGCGTGGCTGAATGCTTCCCAGAGAAGTCGAGATGGTGTTCGATTGACCAGGTCTACCAGGGAGTAAAGTATAGAGTGCTTTGAACTGTCCAGAGGACTGGATATTGCGCTATATAAGACCATACCTTTTTAACGTGTGGTGTATGAGACTGTGCTGTCATAAGGTGATTCGCCTAGTGCTGCAGCGTAGTGTAATGGTTAGTAGCTTGCTTCTGACCTCCCGCTTTCAGCTTCAGCCGCCAGATAGCCGTATCCGAGGTGAAAAGAAAGCCGAGTGCGTAAGTCTTTCCTTCTGGTATATAGCCTCTCCTCGATCAAGACTCGTGCAGTGTCGCCTTGCGACACCATTATTATGGTAACTGCACACCTTGCGGCTCCAGGCCAAACCTGCATGGGATATAGTGGTCCAGCCACGATAAAACTTGGCGGAGCAGCATGAGCCCGATATGTGCAGGGTGCAGGGCCCACCAGTGTGTCGACACGTCCCGACCCCACAAATAATGTTCCAGCTATGGGGCAAATAGCAAAGCAGAGGATGTGATGGACAGCATGTCCACTCAGTGGAACATCCTGTTGTATGAACAACGGCGGCGAGCACAGCCCAGTACGCGTTACTGTTCCTTGGAGTAAACCAAATCAAAAACCGGCAGAAGGCAATGGGAAACGTGTACTGCAATGCTACATAGAGCCCATATTGCTATACGGATGTGAATCCTGGACAATAACCAAAAGTTCACACAAAAAACATAGAAGCCACTGAAATGTGGTTCTTAAGAAGAATGCTTCGAGTGCCATGGATTGCAAAGCAAAGCAATGAAGTCATCCTTAGGACAGCCAAATCAAAAAGAAAGATCATCAACAAAGTTAGAACACAACAAGCACGATTTATAGGCAATGTCATGAGAAAGAAAAAGTTAGAACAAACAGTAACAACAGGAAAGATAGAAGAAAAAAGATCCAGAGGACGCCAGAGAATAAAAATAATAGATAGTCTCTCAACATGGTGTGGAAGGAGCACAACAAAACTGCTACAAACTACACACGACGGTGCGGTTTGGAGGGTCATGATCGCCAACGCCTGTGGCAGACATGGCACACAGAAGAAGAAACGGCTCTGTCATTTATGTGCTACCTATTCTAAACTTTGCATATTATATTCTCCTGTCAGAAATAGACCAGCTCTAGACAGCTTGGGTTTGATAAATAATATATATCGTTATGACGTTGTACTGTCCAATAGCACCAATTCATTTTACAAACTGTGGCGATGTCATTTAAATTTAGTATAATCGCTAGGTAGCGCTACTGTATTTCTATGTTCCCACTTACTTGGCATAGTTTAGACAGGTGACACCATCACGTGATTTCAGCAGTCCTTGACCTAGCATCGTGTAGCGGGTCTGCATGGAGATGTTCAAATAAATCAGTCGTCTTTATAAAAACACGCGTCCGAAATTACTTTACGTTATAACAACAAAACGTTACATAAACTGGTGTTTTTTTTATATTTAAATTTGTTTTAAAAAATCAACAAATTGTGGAAGACCATTTCCAGCGATGAGAGGGCTACGCCGAGGCAGATTATAGTAAGAAATGTAATTCTAAAAGTGAAACTAAAACGCCGTCTTGTTTTGTTGTTGTGTGACGCATGACCTGTGTCCCGTTTCAGTGCAGACAATGTTAATGTTTTAGTTCAACATTGTTCAACATGACTGGTTCTGCTTAGCCTTGGATAACTCATTCACAATCATATAAAAATACAAACGTTGAACATAACAAACAAGACACTACATCTTAGCTATTCTGTCTGTCTCCTCACAACCCACATCAGGACAACGTGCCCGTCTCAATTTCACAGTCGTTGTCCATGGCCACTTCGTCACTTGATTGTCGCCACTTGAGCAGGTACACGCCATTATCCCGTACGCTGGTGGCGAAGAACAAGCCTCGGTCGTTGTGTCCGTCCAGACCGTTCAGCCAGCCGCACTCGCCCAGTGTGTACGTCGACCCTCGCTTTGACGGTCTGCACAACAATAGTATATCTGACGGTCTGCACAACAACAGTATATCTGACGATATGCACAACAATATTACAGTATATTTGACCTGGGGCGTGCCCAGGGTTTTTTTTAGTTGCCCGGAAACCCCTCAAAATGTCTGCACTGCTGTATGATAAAAAGTTTGGCTATGTACGTGAGTACACGGAAGGATGACGGTGATACCCATAGGCGCGGGAACAGGGTTAGGATTATAACTTGGTTTTGAACATCACTATCCCCCGTGTTCGGACGTCATGAGTTCACAGCCGAGACAGCGGAGAAGCTGAAGTTACAGCGGCGAAAACAATTTGAACACCCTAATGCTATCTTTAACATTTAAAGTATTGCACAGCATTATCGCCGTTGGACTGCGCTACCACATTATCTCCGATAGTCTGCACAACACGATTTCAACATCAGATTATATTTGATGAAAGAACAGTGAACCACGTGTAAAGAGGCCTGACTAGTCGTCTCACCTGTAATCGACGTTGAGGGGCAGTGACGCCACCACGTCCCCGGTGCTATGGCGGACGATATTGATATGCGACTGGTCCCCGTGACACAGTAACACGTCGAAGTAAGCGCCGCACCCGAGGAAACCTTCCAGGTAGACGTCTTTCGACAGCGAGCACGACCTACGTCGCTCCATCTCGCTCATCCGACACAGACTCGTGCGCACAACGAAACACGTATTACTGGTGTCGACGGCCGCAAACGACACCTCGGCGCCGTCCAACTGCAGACCTGGAACCAGGTCGTTGTACGGGTTAGTCCATTCCTCGTTGTGACACATCTCGTGACGCCGACGATCCATTTGCCACATGTGCACCGAGCCGACATCGCGACTCAGTATGAAGTATTTGTCAGTGCTGCCGCCTTCCGGGTTCCACGAGAGGCGAACCTGGGTGATCCACGCCGAGCGGTGTTGTGGAAGTGTCCGCAGCACGACGCCACTGTTCAGCGACCAACATTTCACGGTGCTGTCGGCGCTGCCGGTCACTAGAACGTCCAGCTCGGCATTGTAGTCGACGCTAAACACGGCCGCTACGTGGCCCGTGTATCTCTGTAGTAGTTCACCGCTGTCCATATCCCAACAGGCCGCCGTCGTGTCAAAGGAAGCCGTCACCAAGTAGCTGTCATCAAACTTGATGTCTGACACGGTGTGTGTCTGGAAGATCTTGAGACAAGTGCCGGTGTCGCCGTCCCAGACACGTACCGACCGGTCGTCGGAACCTACATCAACACAAACACACCGACGTTTGATAAGCCATCGTATCATATTAGTTTACTCTACTACGCCAGTATCCGCGTCAAGTAATACGCGCACATAATGGTTGTGGTCATTGATTAATAATTCTTAAAAGACAGTGCGACGTAACAGGACTCAAGATGAGTACACACACACATTTGCAGATCCATTATAATGTCATTACAGTCAAATGCACAAGAGGGTAAACTCTGAACAGAAACTTCTAGTGAAAATGAACAGAAACGAAAACAACCAGTTGCAAAGGCAAGACTCAGGATTAACGCTAACAAACCAGTAGGCGCGTTGCAATCAATAATGTTACCGTCTACATATATGCAGAGATCGAACTTAACGCTCGCCCCCTCGCCCGAGGCGAGTACAAATTCCTGGGGCTGAGTAACCTTTGGCCTGCACTAGTCTCCTGGGCTATTTTCCACTCGTTTTGTAACAATATAAATGCAAGCAACTTGAATTAGGCGTACAGACATAAACGTAACACATTGTATCGAAAAATAAATGGTTAAATCTTCGTTTCCGATATATCCGATTTCGGAAACGAGCAGCCACTACACGTTGCCACATAGTACACGGGTACAAATATAGTATACTGAACGGTACTAACTTTTACCCGTCGATCTTCTGCGTTTCCTTTCGAAATCATGTGGAATTTCATAAATGGGGTCTAACCTTCCAAAAGAAAACTGAGCGCCGATGATAAAGTTGCACATAAGCGTAGGTACGATGCGTGTGCGAGGAAGCGAGAATGTCAGGGGTCAGCACACTGATAGCTTTCCCATTGGCGACCATGTTAACGTTTTGTCTGATTACAAGAAAACGTGACCTACAAAATGTCTTAAACTTCTCACCTGCCGCTCTCATCATCTCATTGACGTGCTGGTCGAGTTTAGTCAAAATCTAATATTTCTAGCTCTTGCAAAATGCCTGTATGTATGACACCCATCAATATTTACAAATGCATACAGGCAGTAATCTGGCTAAAGGGTCAACTAGCCAAATTGCTGCCAAATACCCTTCCGCTTAGTAAAATCAGCTAAAAATACACCATTTTACTGTCAACAGCTTTTACAATTATATCTAGAAATCTGACTACTCAAATGCACTTATGTCAGAGCAGGTGAATATTGTAAAAAGATAATTTCCCCAAAATATACTGCACGTTTTCGTCTGTAACCAAGCAGGAAGTCTAACAGTGTCCTGACCCCGTCAGCCGCACTGGTTAAAGCAATTCTCATGCCTCATGGCTCGAATAAAAAAGTGTGTGCTCTGGCGTTGCCACTCACGCTGGCTTTGGGCTTGGCAGTGCCGCTGACCGGGGTGACATCATCATCACCGACATTGGTGACACTGATGATGACTCTGATGAGTCGGATATGGATGAAGATGCAGTTGCCCAAATCCTGAAAGATGTCATTCATTGACACTGCCTGGGGACATTGTGGAGGACTCGAGTCGAATATAATTACTTTGCATAGTCAATTATGAAATTTATTTGTTCATTTTATGTTTAAGGAGCATTGCAGGCCAACATACGAATTTGCATAAAAAGGTAGCGTTTTGACGAAGTCCACCAAAAATGGGGACTAGTGATTTTTTATGGGGAGTAAGACATTAAGGCTACTAGTCCCCCAGGCGAGTGGGTTAAATTTCTTAATTTCGGCCCCTGCATATATATGCTGCTAAAACAGTGAACAAATGTGTGACCTATCCCTATAGACCATGTCCAATGTTTTATATTTCTATTTGATATTAGACAGAATACGGGTGCATGTTAAATATTTTGTTTAGCCAATAAATAGTAGTCAGAAATATATATGTAGAATTTATTACCCAGCTGGTAAAACTCATTGCCCCAAAGAAAAAATTATTACCGTTCTGTTGTAGTCATAGTTGTCCCAATCAACTATTGCTGCCTTGGTGGAGCTCGTATATAAGAGAGAAGGGGAAATAGAGAAACTCATCAGTTCCACGTGATCTGCACCTACCTGTTGCGATCTTGCCTTCGTGGTAATACAACGCCATCACCCGGTCCGTATGTCCGTACAGCATCATGCTCTCGAAGGCATTACCGCATCGTAGATGCTTCATCCTTTGCAATATCCTCAAATACACCTGTTTGATGACACAAGCCTTCTGCTCATTGGCTACAACTATGCCCGACTTGACACACATGTCTCGCCACACGCCACAGCACGAGTTTATTATATCATTCCACTGCTGTGAAACACAACAGCAATTCAAGAGGCTGCGCGGGTCAAGATATCGCAGCAGGAGAACGGTCAACTCCCACGGTAGCTGGACGATGAAGTCACGCTTCAGTAAACAGTTGAGCTTCTTGGACAGGAAGTATAATTGCGAGGAATCACTCAGCTGGATGAGGTAGTCAAGTGCCACATTCCGTTCATCATTCGCCAGTTTCTTGTAGCGGTTTCCCACACTTTCTATCCAATCATTGAAGTCCATGTCTGTCATAATTTCTTATAATGATATGTTAGCGTTGCAAGATCCAATATTCTGAAATATAAAAACAAGGCAGGTTTAATTAGTTATCAGTTAGCATCATTCATTCTTTTTTGTATACCGACATGTCCCAGTAATATAACCATAAAAGCAGTGGCGCCCTCTGGAGAGCGGTTCGTCACTCGGTTCATCCACTGTTTCTATCATTGTATCACAGGCAGAACAACTTATAGAGTACATAGCTTGTATCTATGTCATATCAGGAGATGTAAAAGATCCAACCTGGAGAAAATGTGTGACCGATCATGAATTCACAGAGTGGATATTCTCGATCTATAAACTTTACTGAAGTGATAGAATAATCAACATGACAGCTACTATCAACTGAGATGATCTATAGGAAGAACAAATCAAGAACATACAACAATTTAGGCATAGTTACAAATTGTGCTCTCCAAAAGTGCCTGGTTAAAATACACTATTTTATAATTAATAATAATCAATTATCATCTCTAACTTTTGGGACAGATACAATGATGTTAGAATGACTTCTAAAGCTGAAATAATAAGGGTCCCATAAGTAAAGGGTTATTCATGTTTAACATAGGCACTTGTGTAGTATTCAAGCCCGCATATATGTTTCCATTATAACTACCGGTACATTTTTTTTTAAGCTTGATAGGGCTTTAATTCCATCATTCCATGTCATCCCAGGCATACTTACATTTGTAAAAAATATTGCATCATAAGTCAAGTATATAGATCTATTGCATTTTTGTTTTGAGGCCCAAATTGCACCCGAGTTTAATTTTGGATTGGTTCGTTTAAAATTGTACCAGTCTGCACTGCTATAGTCATTATTGCACAGCATGCTTGAAACGACCAATACACAGTGCATGTTTATGCAGACTGGACCAATATTTAGGCCTCAAAAGTGTGCTGTCAAAGATGCAATATTTTTATAACATAAATTACTAACTATACCTGGGTCTATGCAGAATGGTGGAATTAATGCACTGAGATATTACATTTAGGCAAAAATATTGTTCCTTATTTACTTAATCCTCTTCTTTGTGGGTTCACACATAAGTTATCATAAGGCCAATATTGCCTGTCCGCTGCCAGCTTCGTTACATGGCCCCAACTACACCCGAGTGCCTTCATCTCTCGCTCCACTGATCTCCTCATCTCCCTGGGTCTCCCCCCTCACTCTCTTGCCACCAAGGGTCCAGCACATGGCCACTCAGAATGGATGTCAGCGGCATTCTGCAGATGTGTCCGATCCATCTCCTTCTGTGATGTTCAACCTCGAGAGTGTTGGACTGCATGCCTGTCCTTTTATGGAGTTATGTGTTAGAGATTTTATTTGGCAAGTAGATTCGCAGAATCCTCCTGAGACACATTTTGAGAAAAAAATTAGCAACTAGCGTATGGATTCTTTTTCTTCCATTATACGACCAACATCATTTTGCTGATGATTCTGTCATAGACGTTCTTGAGAATCAGATCTCCGCTCAGTGAGTCCATGACAGGTTTTTTCCGTTTACCTGCATACAATCTTTTACTTCCCCCCGGCATAGACATCAGACAGAAGGGACCAACGGCATATAGCATCTCTTCTGAAAGACACAGGCAACGTAGGAGACATGAAATTGCCCAAGTTTCGACATGGCGGCCAAACCAGTACTGAACCACCACCCGGCCGCACTAGGATTCGATTGACCTCCAAACGACAGTCCAGCACTAATCATTTGACCGGTATGACTAAAAGGCGCACAACCATGAACGACCATGCACAACCAAAATGTATGTAGTGTTGGTAACCAAGCGGGCTGTTGGTGGCACGTTGGAGGTATGTGTGTGCAGCTCGCTAAATTTCAGATATGTTCACATTGGTGTAACAAAATTCGCAACTTTTATCATCGCTCGTGGTAACTCGCCAGTTCCATTCGCCAGGTGGCGCTACTGTGCCAAGACTAAATGCTCGCCCGGAAGATCAGATAAAATGCTTAAATTATGTAACTCCTGGGTGAAATACAGACCCAAAATTTTTAATAATGCACACATAAAACCATATATATATATATCATCAACAGTCAAACTATCTACCAACACATTGTATTAAATGGTCGTGCGTGGTCGTTCGTCAACTTCGTGGTCGTGCGTCTTTTGTCAAAACCCATTCGACCACTGGCTGCGCCGTACTTAGATTTAGAAGTTAGCTACTAGTACTATATGTCTATGGTTGGTTATATAGTTATAAAGCTGAAAATCGAGGTGGGCCCGAATTTTATACAAGTGCCTGATGCAATGTTATTTTATTCAAACACGTGTGTGTCCATTTAAATGGTGAAAACATGTTACAACGTTTTTGTAGAGCAACTTTCGCGGGCGATATTAAGAGAACTTAACAACTGTTCCAACATAATATCAAGAAATGTAAGAAAATGCAACGAAAACTACATACGGCGCACATAGTTTGAAATTCCCTATGTGCAAGAGAACGTATTCTTTAACAACAAAGTGTGTTATAATTGGCACAGACAAAATCCTTGGTTATTTCTGTGTTGTCATGGTCACTTGAACGCTGTAAATGGCCTTTTTAGTGAGGGCAACTTCAAGCATATTCTGACATCTCAACCTAGCCAACACATAGGCGCTCGCGCCACCTCTGGTAAAAATAATGAAGTCCTGTTGTGCCAGCTACGTGTTCCGTTTGCATTGTTGAATTTTATTTTGACCTTCGTTGTATTTAAGTATCAATCAATAAATATATATATAATAAAGCTGGAAGTTGCACTAAGAGATATGAAGAATGGGAAGACATCATGCAATGACCATGTAAACATTGAAACATTAAAAGCAGGAGAAGATGTCATCTCGAAGACACAGGTTAAGCTGTATACTAAATGCTTATCAGAAAGACAAATACCCACCGCTTGGAAGAACGCAAAGATGGTGATAATCTTCAAGAAGGGAAATAAGAAAGACTTAAAGAACTACAGACCGATATGTATGTTATCAAACATCTACAAATTACAAAGATAGTAACGAATAAACCACGAGAGCAAGCAGGATTCAGAAGCAGATAACAAAAAGTACAGTACTTGTTTAAATGTAGCACTGTTATGTAGAAATTGGTTCACAGCAGAGCCGGAATATATCAAAGTGTTTTTACTTTGTTATTTTACTTAAGTAAAACAGTTTACTTTTCTTGAGTAACGAAGTACATTTTTAGATGTATTTTTACTTGTAATGAAGTACAATTAAGGAGTACTTTTTTTAATGCAATGAAGTATACATAATTAATGTGTCAACATTTTGGAACTTCTAAGATGTTTCCGACAAATGATCTCTGCTGAAACCTAGAACGGCTTGCCCCCGGCACAGATCTATATATGGATACCATCGGGAACTATACAAAGTATTTTTTAAGTTTTCTTGAGTAGCTTTTTTCCTAGTTACTTGTACTTTTACTCACGTACAAGTAAATGTACTTCTACCAGCTCTGGTTCACAGTAACGTTTAATTAATAATAGGAATTCCTTCCTGTCCGGACATGTCGACCGTTAATTTGAAAAAGGGTAATTTATCGAATAACATTAAATGGCTATTAATAAAATTGTCATCCTGGTATCCAACTACAATATTTTTAGACAATTGTTGTGCAGTGTTCAACAGTGTAAGTTCCAATGAAAAAAACAGCAATGTTCTTAACCTGTAATGAACAAATCAATATAAACATGCAACGAATATAATACTAATAACACATGTATATATATCATGTGGGTCTTAATAAAAATCGAATGCAATTTTATGACAATAAGATGTAATTTTACGTCAGCCTTTTAAAATACTAATATATACGTTAGCACAATTTAATTAACATGGACCAATATCTGAAAATGATCCTTATATATTATTTATATGTTGTATCTGCCAAGTTTCACTAGACCAGTGCAAACCGGGTCGCTATTTCGCCTTCAAAAGTGCGCTAAGACACAATATTTTCGTAATATAAATATGTCTGGGATGATGCTGAGGATACAGGCGGTGCCGTGGCATGGCAGGCGAACAGGAAATTTTTGTTTTGTTTTTGGAGTGCAATATATATATAGCCCTCTGAGGTATCAAAGTTAGGGAAAGTATAACGGCGAAATCGAGGTGGGTCCGGATACTACACTTATATATATATATATATATACGTAATTACATATACCAAAACTGGTGTATTGCGACCAGGTCGTTATCACCAATGTGGTACATTCCGACCAAAAATGGTGCATTGCGACCAGACGGTCCAGATCGTTAGAGCATTGCGACTATAGGCTGTTGGTGCATTGCAACTGGTGTATTCAGGCAGCGATGTATTCCGACCATTACCAAACCTCCGATTGCACACTCCCTTGAGGATCCCAGAAAAAAACACTTTCAACCTCTCCAAATGCCTCCAATTACACCCCCATTAGGCTTAATAGAACATTGCCGAATACTGGAAACAACTAGAAAAAACAAGAAATCCATGAAGATGTAACTTCCGACTGTTAGCCGCCAGGTTCTACAAGTCTCTGTAAACCGCTTCACGATAAAGATGCACTGCGATTCATTTCAATTGATAATTTCAGTTATTGCGATATTGTCTTTCACTGTGCTCGGAGTTTCCGACCATAAGTTTTTTGACATGTATACTTCATAATTGTTCTCTTGTAATCATACTTTCACGCAGAAGCGCAATGAGCATAGGTACTTACGATGTTATTGTAATAAAACAATCTGTGATGTATAAAATCAACTTCAAATACACCGTATGTGGGCGATAATGTATGTTTGTAGGACCTGTTTCAAATGTTTGTAGCTGTGCGATCCGCTGATTGATTCGTTTCTTTAGTTTAATTGGCACTTGTTTTGAATACCTCCGGACCATCCTCAATTTCGCAGTTATAACTTGAGTTTTGCCTATCTTTGATACCTCAGCGCATTAGTTCCATGATTTAACATCATCCCAGGCATATTTATATTACGAAAATATTGTGTCAGGCATAGGCATAGCGCACTTTTGAGGCCCAAATAGTGACCATGTCTGTGCTACTCTGCGTCGCTGCGGCTGCGCAGTACAGCTTCGCGCACGTAAAATGAGTGCTACTGCAGCATATGTTGATGCAAACAGCGGCGCTATTTACGCCTCAAAAGCCGCAATATTCTTAAACGTAAATATGTCTGGGATAATGTTAAATGATGGAACTAACACACTGAAGTACCAATGTTAGGCAAAACTCAAGTTATAACGGCAAAAATCGAGGTGGGTCTGGATTCGATACAAGTGCAGTTTAATTTAAACTTTTGATAATTTCTTTAAACACTTACTGAGTCTTAGAAAATGCTATTAATTCTGAAACGATATCTCCTTTCAAAGTTTCAAAGATTGTTTGCAACCATGAAAAAATACTTATTAAATGTCATGAACCGGGAAATTTTTGAAGCAGTTTAGAGAAGGGCTAGCGATGACGTTATTTATCGTAGTTATGTGCTATTTGGTACATCAAGCGATATAAAGTAAACAGGTAAGTTCTTAAATGGCGCAGTATCCAGGCCTCAGGACTGCTCAATGTGCTTTAAAGGAAAACAAAAGGGAACGTTGTGGTGTTTAGCAACTAAAAGATTTAGCACAAACTAACCATTTGCATCTACAATCTAAATTTTCAGTTCAGTGGTTTACTCGGAATGTAGTCTTAAAGTGGAAGATTCTAACGAAATCTGCGATAACATGTAGACTGCCATCTTACTGATGACGCGTTCATTTGGCCGAAAGCAACCAATAAACGAGCAGCATTAGTTTTGCTGTGTACGACACATTGTCTTGTGTTGTTCGCGTAGTTGGTTCATGTTCATGGGATGCGGTTCGTTACATTAGTATAAGTTGAGCTTACAGTGAAAACGTGACTTGCAATATGCCACACTGCTCTACATACGGTTGTAACAATAGTACAGCGAAGGATAAGGAGCTGTCTTTTTTGTTTCCCTTTGAAACGAGGCAGAAGTGAAATAGTGGATTCACAACTGCCTTCGAAATACAACGCACTATGTTCAGATCATTTTGAAGAAACGTGCTCCGAAGAAAATCTATATCGTCAGTTAATCATAATGACACAAGATCCGACAAAACGTCGCCGACGTCGATGTTTGAGGCCAGGTGCAGTGCCTACGATATTTAGTCACGGACCTCGGCCGTCGAAGCGAAGCATATTTTCGGTCAAACGCGCCGCCGCTGCGAAATCGATCGCAAGAAGGTTAGTACCGAGTTACTTGGTATCCAATTAAAATCTGTTGACATTTGAGATGCAAGATATGCTGGAGCCAACCCAGAACAGTACCAGAATGTACTATATTGCACCACAAAGAGATATTAGAAGATGGCCGAATAGCAAAAGTTAACGGCAATCAAGTCGCGTGAGCGATATTACAGTAACGGATTAACATGGGCTGGAATGATTGTCGTTTATAATAACATTGCAAAACTTACTGTATTTTGTGTTAAATGAACAAAAATACGTTCTGCATTCAATAATATTGCTTTAGACATTGTCATATATCGAAATGTTTGGCCTATTATTTATATCATGATGTTATATAATTGGACTTCGTATATAATTATGTGTGACTACTGTTTATGTGACGAAGAATACCACTATATACTCTATTGTAAAACGTTTAAAATGGCTTCATTTGTATTTAGTAAAATTCCATAATGTTACTCAATTTTAGTTAAGGGGATACAACCCAGGTAAAAGTGGGTTAAAAATAAAAAATTGTTTGTTTTATGCCAGATTATGTTTACTGTGAATAGATATAATTTTATAACAATTACATACCTTTAAACCACTCTTATCCATGGAATAAGGGTGCCAATATCAAGTAATTTGTATCCATTATGCCACATTTTATGGCCATTTTCTTAAAAAAAACATTTAAATTCTGCATTTGGAAGGATATCTCTGGGAGTAATTATGTGATCCAAATATAGTTATCAATGAGCTCACCAGATACACCATGTTTGTATTATAAAAATACTGGCATCACTCAATAATCATATATTGTTGAAATATCTTTAATAATATACCATGTGCACACATCTTCACTAACTTCTTCTTTTTGCACACTAACAGCAAAAACAGGTAACAGCTGTTGTGAAAATATCTTGAATTTGGATCAAAAATATTAATTATTGTAATTTGCATTTCAGCTCGATCACCAACATGATGTGGCACATGGGGAAAGGCATCAACCGCAAGTTTACTGTGAAGGTCCAAGGTAAGGGATGCGAGGACCTCCTTCATTGGATACAGAATGTATCAAACCATCTGTGGTGGTGTTGTGCAACATGCAACGGTGACGCACAGTTGCTGGAGTAAGTACCAAACTTGATATGTATTCATGTTATACCTGAGGCATGTCCAAAGCAACAAGTAACCTTTAGATTTGCAATGAGTAGGTGATGAGTAGGGACCACGACCCAAGTAGTGTAAGGTGAATTCCAGTCACCGACTTGAATCCCAAATACACTAAATTAGCTCCTATGCATAACTAACATTATAATAAGTTTTCGAAATTACTGCATTTCATAGGCATCCAACTCGTTTTTTTCAGGATGGCTACTCAAAAGTACCATCCAGCATGACTACTACCTTATCAGTAAATGTGTTTATTCAGACTGCAAAAAAAAATTGATACTGTAAATGCTGTTTACATGTTATGTGTTAATATGTGGACCACCGACTTATGAATTGGACCAAAAATGTTACATAGTCAAAGTTCCTGATGACCAATTTTTCAGTAGTTTAGTTACTCAGATGTGAGGGGGCGAATAATCCACAGATGGATAGTGTCCATTCTGTATCACCCTACCTATTCCTTGTAATCAGTTGCTGTGTACATTTATAAGTACAGTTACTTGAGTGTAATAAATTACATCGCCGTGTAATAATTACATTCCAGAATACAACTGTCTGTAATGAAATAAATAAGAGCACTTGTGTCATTATCACCAATTTTATTAAAGAAATATAAAATCAAAACATGATATCAAAATACAGTGACTGTATATACAGTAGATACAGAAATTAAGAAGAAAAAAACAAGTTATAATAAATTATGTGAAGGAATGTGATGATGGAATGCCTTATTTGTAAGGATCAGTATCGGTTTACTAATGTACCAGTATGATTACCATGATTGGCCATTGTATTGTTACTAAAAACAACCAACACTTTACAGTACACAGGAAAAGCACTTAAAAGTTCACTGAATGCTACAGTCATAAGGTAAATAACAGCTGCTTACTAACAACATATAGACTGGTGTGTTACATCAGTTGTTTGCAGACATTTTATTAGAATGCTGCATGCACTATTATTCACTGTAGGAATGAAAGCTAGATTAATGCTGTCTGTTCTGGCGTGGAACTACCGACCACGTCCCAGCCCAGACAAACCTGTTGAGACTGGTGTCATGTGGTCCAAAACACGCAAGCAATGGGTGCTGCATAACAGACCACAGCAGGTGAACCCACGTACCCACCTACAAATGCTCACGGATCGAGTGACAGATGTGTTTATAAAGATATATCACACTGCATGCGATCACAGTCACTGGGGCAGATGTCCCAAAACCAGAGAAGAAGGATCTGCTGGCAGCAAGGGTCAGTCAATTTGTAAAGAAAAAGTAAATACTGCCACCACCAACCTACACCTTCATAGATCACATGTACATTGTCTAGTTTAGTTTTCAGCGTGGTATCCCTCGTGTTGTCCCCCATCGGGGGCAGGGAACCATGATCTTATTCCATGGCTGGCGCATGCTGGTAGAACTCTCTGTACCCTCCGTCCCAGCTTGCCATGGATCCACCAGGTAAACTGTATGTAAGCAGCCCACCTGAGAGACCTGAAATAAATTAGGCTCAAATAAAATCTGACATTGTAAATAAATGACATATAAAAATTGGTTCTATAACGACACCATTCTTTTATATAAATTGTTTACCATTAAACATGTGTTGTTCTGGAATAAGGCAAATATTGATAATTTTGCACTACAGAACAAATTACGACGGTGCAACAAACATTGTATCTATACGTTATGATAACTTAAGTGGAACCATTATAATTTGTTCTGTAGTGCGAGAGTATCACTTTATTCTTACAGTAGAATACAATAAAGTGTGAAACGATAACCCAAGTACATGTGTGAATACAGTAAATAACTATGTATAGTAGTATATTGTAGCAGGCTTAGGTAAATAATGACCAATGGTTAAGGTACGTCATATTGAAAATGAACCCATTTATGTAGGATTACTTGCTGTTGAGGGGAATTTTATTTTGCAATTATTGTCATATTAGGGTGATGGTCATCATATTTAAATTAGTCTTGGGTCAAACCAGTGTGGTTCGTCTTTACATTTAGAAAGGGTGAATGAGGTTAGCCGGGCTAGTTTAAACAAACATACGATTGAATTAGTTGTTTTGTTGGTGGTTTTATTCCAAGAGATTTTAAGGAGGTTGTCAGTCTTAGATTTGTTGGGTTCAGGTACATAGCCTCTGCAACCTATTTTAATGCATGTTAATTCTGATTTTATTCCGTTATTGTTTACATTATGGATTAGTGCGACATACTTGTTAGTTTTGAATACATGATCTTTCTTGATGTTAGGTTCAAATGGTAGTCGGTTCAATGATGTGAATTTGCTTAGCATGTGGATGGTAGATGACGTATGGTAAGTCCACTAAGTAATTTCCCTGGAAGATTGTTAATAATTTGGGCATCAGGCATGAGATTGCCGATAACATTATCTATATATATTTGTATTGCTAGTGCTACTATGATGTTGTATTGTGTTCATTATTAATACATTTCAATAAATATTTAACAACACATTTCACTGGTCTTGTAACAATGCATGCACATATATACGTACTTGTTTGTTGGACGGCGTAATTCCCATTCTGCAGCATCACCTGCTCCAAACAAAGAATTCGAAATCCCCTGCTCTTTGTAATGCACAGCAATCCACCTGTAACAAAGAATTAAGCTTTTAAATAATAGTTTTACATGAATGTTAAGCAAACATGGATTATTATTCTGAACAAATTTCACAAAGAATGCATCACGATCCTCTAACTGTATTCATCCCAGTATTATAATTGGGTCCACAGAAATATCATGCAGATTAAGGAAGGCCGTTTTGAAATGTGTCAATATTTGTACAAAACGGTGGTCATTTTCTTTGTCACCAAAACAAATGGGGGCTCTGGCTGAACAATGTTCAAGGTACATTTTATTCATAAGAGCCAATGTAAACTTTTGGCCGAAAAATTGCAGTATGCATAAAGTTAAAAATAATCTATCTACCTGCCATGTTTAAAAAGTAGTACTGCCACATATTGTTCATACTCTATCATAGCTCTGACCTGTACAATTTTGGTTCACATGAATCATGGAACCATTCAACTACATTTCTTTTAAAAAGTGGAGATACAGCCATGGGTGGTATTAGAAAATGGACATGTCAAAGTTCAAACACCGAGTGCAGTGGCACCGAGAGCGAGAAACGTCAACCAATCCCAAAAGTAAGACAAGTGACGTGTCCCGGCCCGAGCGATCATCTCTCGCTGTTCATACGCAGCCCGGAACTTAGGCTCATCGGTTATTTAAACAATAAACTAAACAGATTAATAATTACCTTCACCAACAGCGTTGCTGTCGAGTAGCAACCGCCTCCTGGCAGCAGACATATTCAGTTCTTGTTCCTGAACAAGGAGATCGTTGCGGCATTTTCCACACCGACACCAGTCAATTTCATCTCGGCATGGTATGCGCCTCGACATTTCGACTGCCCGTGGGCCTTCCTGTTCGTGCCCACCGGCACCCGCCTCTGCCGTATCTTCCATTGTTTTTGTGGTTCAAGCCGGTAACCAGCTGCTTTGAAATCGGTTTGGTTTTCATTGTCTTCCGAAGAATTGGAAAACCATCTTATTTACACAGTCACAGTGCATGCGCACATAGTTTAATTGGTGAACTTACCATAGCGCCACCTAACGGAGTTGGGAACAAATAGTACGCAGAAAAGTTACGACAGTGTGACGTCACTTTCTTCTAACAATGGCGTAGTCCATAGAAATTCGGTAGTTGCGTGTTAAAAAATGTTTTCCTGGTAAACTGCTGACGTTAAAAATTTGATTGTAGTTGGAAATTGTTAGTTTGTATTAACTCTTTTAGATGCTTAACACCAAAACGTTGCCTTTTGTTTTCCTTTAAACGTCACTCCCTGGCAGACCTGTTCAATCAAACACCATCTCGACTTCTCTGGGAAGCATCCCAGAGAATGTAGTATGATGGAACAAACCTTTTTGGATAGATAAAATGAGGTAAGAATAAAACAGTTAAAACTGTAATAATAAGGACACGTAAAATGCAACGTAATAGATTATACACTACTGGGAAAAGAGCATGTTTGATTTACAAATTACAGACTGACACTTGTTACGTACAAGTAGAACCATATTTACTGTGGTGATTTAATTAAATTTGTTGTTGCTAATTGACAGAATATACCTCCTGGTGTCTATATATATATGTGTGTATTATATTTCAGTAACGGAAGGATGCAGTATTTACAGATTTTGTTTGGATGTGAAATGATGGGGAGCATCGTGTTATTTCACAAACTACACATTTTACAAATATATACATTACTAGAGGTCAGTGACAACAAATATATCTGGTAATGTTTACTTTGTAATATTTATGTAAAATATGTTACATTTTAGATGGGATTTTATCATGGATATTAATTTGGAAACGTTTGCCAATATACTTGCAGGTGATGCGGACCATACGTTCTACTGTTGTGGCACATGTAAGGGTCTATGGCCCATCCATCGACAACTGCTGAAGCACAAACATCTGTGCACAGGGGATATCACCCTCTCTGACTGCGACACGTTTGCCTGTCAGAGATCCCTCTACCTGAAGTTCCTCGGTATAAAGAATGTAGAAACTTTCGAAGAGACAATCGCCCCTGAAGTTGTCCCTTTACAGCGTGAAGCATGTGACGTTTGCAGTGGTATGGATCTTAGTGATGCAGCTGTACGTGTGAAGACAGAGCTGGATGCGTCAGATGTTACATCTGCAGATGTCAACATAACGGATGAGAAGAGGACAGCTGCAGAGAGGCGTGAGGTTAGGCCAACCTACTGGTTGATCATCAAAATGTGTGCATACTAATATTATATATTAATTAAATTGTTATTCTAACCAGGCATGGGTTATTTTCAATTGTTTATTTGTTAATTAGCTTAACTCAGTTAACTTAATTTAATTTAATTAATTAACTTTTCTGGAAGAGTTTAATTTAATTAAGAAAATCACAATTAACTTTCAATTAATTTAATTTTATTGGGTATCATTTTATGCATTCCTAAGGAGATTGTCACTGACCTGCTGTCAGTAGATATAGTTACCTTTGAAGATCATAGGTCACACCAGAAGCAGTAAGTGACCCAACTGACATGAAATCAGTTACTAATAGTTAGATCCAGGCAATTGTTTGAACAGCTTCAAATGTCCAGTCAGTGCCTGGGCTGGGTGAACTGTGATGTTCAATGGGTGACCAGATGCTACAGTTGTATTGTGTAAGAGTACTGGGTACAGGGCTGTGTTTGTCTAATGACTTGTATAGCCTGGTGCTAGTGTGTAGACTATGTTGGAGCCTAGCTAAAGAACAAAGGAACTATTGACCCATGGACACAGACAGGTGCAACTCTATGCTGTGAGTAAACAGTAGCTGTGGACACTGCCAGGAGTTCTGCCACTGCCAGCGACATCATGACATGTCTGCTTCACCAGGTTCTATCAACCATCCAAGTACAAAGTGTATCTCAAGTCTTGAGGTTGTTAATCCACCGTAACAAGGGAAAATGTGAAAACTAAACCTACCAATACAATATTTAACATTCAAGTTTTAGAGATATCTACACAATGTAATTATACTTTACTAGCATGTTGCTGTTTACACGTTTGTTCAAAAATAAAATACAATACTTTATTGTCCCTTGGAAGGGAAGTTCATTTGGAATGTAGCAGAATATTAAAACAAATAAAACAAATGTACGTATAATACAAAAATGTAAAAATAAAAAATAGTAATACAAGTTATATCGCTTAAATAAATAAGTTTTAATATTTAAATAAGTTAAATAAGCTGCAAAAGTTTTAAAAAATTAATTTAATTTAAGTTAATGGGAATTAATTGTTAATTGAATGACAGTTAATTTAATTGAACAATATGTGAGGTTAATTTAGTTTATTTGACCTGATAAATATGAGAGGTTAAGTTAATTGGAAAACAGGAGTTAATTATAATTTATTAATTAACTTTCCAAGTTAATTGCCCCATGCCTGATTCTAACCTTAACTTCAAGAATGACATAGCCTATTTCTCTCATTGAATTAAAGAAACTGCTGGCAGTTCCATCATTATTTAGCCAGTTTATGTATTTTAAACAAAAATAATATTCCTTTCTATGAAAGTGTCTTAGTCTCTTATCCAGAAAGTGCACGTTCATGCTTACAAATCTAAGTAATGCATTTTTTGTAAACTTAAAAAAGTGCAAAAAATGTTATGGGTTTATGAAACATAAGTTGGCTGGTAGTGTGCCGTCAACATAATGCTATATGTATTGTAGTGTTAAGAACAATATAATAGTATCACTAAATGCTAATAACTCAAGGAGCAGGCATGATTTATCTTTAAGGTTACATTCTAGAAGCTAGAACAATTCTGATGATTGTTTGAATGGAATTTAACGAAATCTGACTGCAGGAATAATATTTGGACCTGGACAACAGAAATTATGTATGAGAAAATTGTAATCATAATGTAATCATTTTTGCAGTATGCAATGTGAGATACCTTGCCTTTTTTTACCAGTACGAATATTCCAAATTGTCACGATTACTGAGTACGATTACTTGCCTTACTTTAGTAAGATACCTTGCCTTTTTACCGGGATGAGTACTCAAACATTGTCACGATTACTGAATAGGAGTACTTGCCTTACTTGAGTAAGATACCTTGCCTTTTTACCGGGATGAATACTCAAACATTTTCACGATTACTGAATAGGAGTACTTGCCTTACTTGAGTAAGATACCTTGCCTTTTTACCGGGATGAATACTCAAACATTTTCACGATTACTGAATAGGAGTACTTGCCTTACTTGAGTAAGATACCTTGCCTTTTTACCGGGATGAGTACTCAAACATTTTCACGATTACTGAGTACGATTACTTGCCTTACTTGAGTTAGATACCTTGCCTTTTTACCAGGATGAGTAGTCAAAAATTGTCACGATTACTGAGTACGATTACTTGCTTTACTTGAGTAAGATACCTTGCCTTTTTACCGGGATGAGTACTCAAACATTGTCATGATTACTGAGTGTGATTTCTCTATCCGTGCACCCTACAGATGACACCAAGACGAGGTCGTCGCAGGCGGATACCCCGAAGATGGGCGGATGAAGATGTAGATGTAACGTCATCACACAAACGTCATTCTAAGAAGCAGGGTCCTGGGCAACCTGATCTCTCCAATGTAAAGGACATTTCATCCAAAACGGTTCGTCAGTGTTGAAGCCACTGTTCTATTTCTTGGAAATTGTTATGCGTGTTTAAAGAAGTGGAGAGTTTGGACAATATTTTGGGGTATTGGCACTGCTCACGTAATGCAATTTCACAGCACGTAATAAACAAAGCTATTCCTTTTTATGAACAATTACAAAATAACAAATTTAACATTTTTGTACTCCTGCAATTCCAACATTCTGTCACTACTAAAAAAACATTATATTTGTTCCAGTTATTGGAAAAACAATGTTACTGATGTTATATTTTGCCCAGCTCTCCCTAATAGATAAACATATTGTAATATAAGTATATAATTTAAAGGACATGAAAATAAGACATTAGCTAAAATCTGTTTTCCATGTGTACACAAAGTATAACATTGTATGTAACATTTGAGAACATTTAACAAATACAGAAAAATACATTTGTAGCATAAATTCGATTTTAAACCCGTCTGTGTAGCAATTCCCGTGGAAAATAAAAATCACATGGTATCGTAACGTCACGTATGACCCACACTCGCAGCAGGCCAACCCTTTCCATGCATTCAGAGCATGATTACAAGGATAGTTTTTGGGTCGAAACGAACGTCAGAATGAGTTATTGTGCAATGTTCCAATGTAATACAAACACTAGTCATCACAGAGGAACAAACAGTTATCTTACGGTTCCACATGAATCCAATTTTATTCAAAACAATGAATGCGAATGAGCCTACAAGTCGACTAGGTATCGCTGAGCTTGGGCTTATTTTCAGAATAATTATATCAAATGCAACCAACGGGAGATAATCTACACCATTATACATATTTAGCAAACATATATCTTATCCAGCTACAGAAAGTAACGTGTATAATCTCATAATATCACTAGAATATCGATGTATGAAGGAGGAGTTGTACAATTTATCATAACAACTTAAACCAGTCAGCGAATTTCTGTCGGTCCTGCTAGCTCAGTTGGTAAAGGCGTTGGTTCCTTGGCATTTATTTTGCAATCGGGCGACGCCGGTTCAATCCCGACACCAAACCATTGATTTTCTTTACACTTTTTATTAATGTTTTCACGAAGCAATATAAACCAAATCATTTTGTATACTATGATGCACTGTTTGTAAATATTTTTTTGTATTTTTATAGTAATTATTTATTCGCCACAAAAATGAAAAAACGGTTATTATATATAACAATGTTTCTAAATTTTATTTATCCAGACAGATCACCATTTGTTTTCACATATATGATTACAATATATTACTGTACAATATATTTACAATTAATAAATTATATATCCATTATATTTGTTTGGATAAATGTAATTCGGATAAATATAACGTTATATAATTCCCATGTTTTAATTTTTGTGGCGAATAAGTAATTACTACATAAATTTTAAAAATATTTACAAACAGTGCTGCATGATGGTATACAAATTATTTGGTTTCTATTACTTCGTGAAAACATAAAAAAAGTGTAAAGAAAATGAATGGTTTGGTGTCGGGATTGAACCAGCGTCACCCGATAGCAAAATAAATGCCAAGGAACCAACACGTTTATCAACTGAGCTAGCAGGCCCGACAGAAATTTGGTGACTGATTTAAGTTGTTATGATAAATTGTACAACTCCTCCTTCATACATTGATATTCTAGTGATATTATACACGTTACTTTCTGTAGCTGGATACAATATATGTTTGCTATGTATGTTTATTGGTGTAGATTATCTCCCATTGGTTGCATCCGATACAATTATTCTAAAAACGAGCCCAAGCTGGCTGAAACCTAGTCGACTTGTAGGCTCATTCGCATTCATTGTTTTCAATAAAATTGGATTCATGTGGAATCGTAAGATAACTGCTTGTTCCTCTACAATGACTAGTGTTTGTATTACATCGGAATATCGCACAATAACTCATTTTGACGATCGTTTCGACCTAAAAGCTATCCTTGTAAACATGCTCTGAATGCACGGAAAGGGTCGGCCTGATGCGAGTATGGGTCATATGTGACGTCACATCTCGGCATCGCGAAAAGCACGCCAAAAATATGCATATTCGGCAATTTCTGGCTTCACAGCATAAAACATGGAATTTCTAATTCATTGAATTTTTTTGGCTTGGTGGACATGGAAATAGATAGCAGGATGTAATATAATATGAATTCAAGCAATAGATGTTTTTATTCCGTTTAAGTTTTGAAGTATTATATAAAGACGCATTCTGAATTTCTGAAACAAGCTTGGGGGCTTCTCAGTGAATTGTAAAAACATGTCAGGTGGTTAAAAAAAACCGGTGTCACTAATGTTTCACATTAAGCATAATCAATGCTCCGTTTTCATGACATGCGACAGAATATATTTGTTGGAAGCCACTTTCAGCTTGATATGTATGTGATAGATATACCGAAAGTATGAAACTGATTGAGAGGAATTTTCAAAATGGTACAGCAGCCACTGTTTTTAGATTTGTTCATATGAAAAAAATATAATATATCATATGCTTTCTTGTTGTCTTCTCAATTGTGTCAGCAATTAAGCTGTATTTTATTAACTTCACACGTGCCTTATGGGAAATCTAGATGCTGAGTTGCACATTACCAGCAGCGACAGAATATTTACTTGTCCGCCGGACAAGTCTGTTTTGAAATCTGAAGTGCCTGAATTACATTTACCAGGTGGAATTTTTTATATATATTTAGTTACGTCGTAAATTTGCTGCCGCGTGCAGACCGCCGTAGTTGGAGGAAGCCGACATGTCAACGGCGGTTGGTGCCCCGTCCCCGGCCACGCGTCTTGCATAATTCGGCTTCGAAAACTCGCAATTTATGGTTAAAATAAATGTTACATAGATACAACAACACTTCTGAAATTTCATTAATATTCCGTTTATCAACCAGCACCATAGATTTACCGGAGAGCCAGTTACAAGTTTGGACAATTGTCACCGATCTGGATCGGCTAACGAGTAACGTTTGATGACTTGGTCTTGGAAGACTGCCGAGTCCGCGTGGGTTAGGCGTAATAATGGTTAAAACTATATAATTATTCAAATAACAGGTAGCGATACAAAGTCTACTGTTTTCAAAGTTTGTCAAAAAATATGATCCGTCAGTGGGAGCAAGTTGTACGCCAAACTGAACGATTTACGATTGTGTGAAATACAGCCTCGATCAACGATAGCTAGGTCGGTGCGCTCAGCGGATGACCCTGTTAATGCAGGCACTAAACTCGGTCGAACACTGATGTACAACACACTGGCGGCGGAACGACAAGACGTCGACACACTAACAAAATTGGAACCCGTGCGATTGCTAGCGAACTTCATTTACGTTTGAATTTCCTCAAACAAAAAGTTTGCAATGTTGCACGCGTCACTATTTAATGTAAATTTTCACTTGTCCACCGGATAACCATGTAGAGTCAGTTTACTTGTCCGGGCCAAAAATCACTTGTCCCGGACAAACGGACAAGTGCTATTTCGAACGCTGACCAGGTGTTAAATACATTTGTTTCTACTTTCGTTGTAGATTGTCAATAGGGGTATTTTGAGCGAGCTTCCTTCTAAAGTCCATGGGTGCAAAGGTAAGCTTAACTATAATGTCAGTTCCACTGCAACTGTTATATTTTCAATGAATCCATCGACTAGAAAAAAACATTGTCAACAAACTAACATGCAGTGCAGGTACACAATTAATTATATAAGGTTTGTTGTATATCAATATTGTATATAATTCTATGATTTATACGTTTTAGCCAATACCGACAAGACAGCTGAATCATGCATGCCTGACATAAAAATGGTAGAAGTCAGCTCAAGCAACGGTCAAGAACAATTTGGATCTAGTAGTGATGCAACGGTTATGACAGTTAGCATTGAGGTCGGATCTCTACAACAAGACAAAACAGCTGATGGTGATGATGATAATTTATCGGATAACCAGACTGGACAAAACAGCCATGTTGGTGACTTATATGAAGACAAAGAAAAGTTATTGTCTCATCTCAGCGAATCGGAAGAGGATGACGATCCAATGACAGACTCACAATGTGAAACCACACAGAAACAAACTACGACAACGAGCCATGCCCGACACGAACAACCCTCCTATGATCAATATGTCGTTGTTGAGACGCAACAGTCGTCTTCCGGGAAGATATCAACACAGAAATACTACAAGTGCCCGACGTGCAATTGGCAGACAAAGCACGTCGGATTCTTTGCACGGCACATGCGCGTGTCGCACGACGAGGGGCGTGCGTGGACTTGCGACCAGTGTGCCTTCACGTGCATGTCAAAAAATCAGATGACAAAGCACAAGAACCAGCACACACGCCCGTTCCTCTGTCAATACTGCAGTGTGCGATACTCTGAGCAGCGTGAACTCGAACGTCACATATGGAAACACAAAGGTCAGTTACACTCTTTAATCGATTGTCTCGATCTTGTGTACTTACAGTTACATCAGAGCTCGCGTATTCTCAGTTCACTGCCAGCCATAACAAACAAAGCGTCATCTTATGGTCCGAGTAACCCGGTGAAGTAACGGTGTCTATTCATTGTAGTATATGAGGTAAGACCACATTAGATTTTACATAGGCAGGTAAGGCAGCCATTATAACGTTTCCTTCATTTCCTGCAAAGTTTGTCTAACAATCTTCTTGAATATTTCACAGCATATTTAACCTCCATTGACACAAATGCTGTGGAAAATTCGTGAAATTCTCATGCCTTGTTTTTAAGAAAAATCCACCCAAACCTGATAGTGATACCCATCAATTTTGTCACAATCTGGTGACGGATTTTGAAATATTGGTGCGTTCTGCAAAATAGCCACTGTGCGAATACACGAGCGACTAGCGTATGTTTATTGCTACCTCGTGAAAGATCTAATGTAGTAGTACATTCAGTATTCACTGGACTGACATGTGCCATGTCAAAGTGATGGAGAAAAATTCACACTTCACACCAAAACGGTATTTTCAAGGACACTCTTTAACTGGATAATGGCAGGGGAATCCTTAATGTGGTATTACCCCACATTATATTCAGTTTGGAAGACGTAAAGTGAATTTAAGTGATACACTGTATTATTTTTCATCTAAACACACAATTGCTGCGTACTGTGACAATTTACTTATCAAATACCTTTAAAGATGTTTTGGTTAATCTCTTCTCATTTGACCTTACAAGTTTACACAGACTTGTTGGAAGTACTTTTGCAGACCAGAGTTGTACAACAAAACATTCATATTATCGTAACTCTACCAGTGTCTACACTGTCATATGTATAAATGGTTAAACCCTTCGAGGTGATTAGATGATTCAAAAGGCATGTATTCATCAACGGTTTTCCAACGTGTCTTTGTAAAGATATATGTGTATTTGTGTTTGGAAAATCTTATATATTGCAGTTTCATAGAGTCATGTGTTAGGGGAATCCAACGGTACATATTCAATCTATTCATCGACGATTTTCCGGTGCATTTTTGTGTTTTGGATAATTCTAGATAGGACAGTTGACGCGTTCTGGTTTTCAGGCGAATTCCCATTCTGCTGTTCTGAGTGTGACTACAAGACTCGCTTTAGCAAGGCGCTGAAGGAACACGTCAGGAAACACACAGGTAACTGTTTGATATTGCAACAGGGCTTCCTGATGGTCTCAATGTCATGACACATAAGGTCTAACAATCTTTCAAAAGTTAGTGTGTTTGTGTCTGCACTTATACATGTACGCGTACATTTGTGCATCTGACGTTTGTCTCAGTTCGACAAATATAAAGTAGTAACTGTATTTAATGAGTATGATACCATGTTTCTTGAAGGATCTGTCTTAACTCTCAATTCACTATTCTCAAATGTTGATTGCGTTACAGCGGCATTATATACGTCTAACGAATGCGAGCCTTAGGAAACATGCCGTTGTGAACTTTAATTGTCCAATCACTCCATTGGGTGACTTTCCTTCTTTTGTTTAGATTTTTTAGGAATATTTACTTCAAATGATAAAATCATGATACAGTACATATTTTATCGTGTTCATCAGACAAGTGTATAGTGGAAAGACAAAGTCACAGCAGTCGAAGTAGAGATACTTTCATTACTAGACAGTTCATGACAATACGTTGTTGAATTGGTTTGATTATATTGTAGCACATTCCATTGGAATACACATTCTAGATACCAGTTAACCAAAGCAAAATGTTGTATGGATTTACTGGTACTGATTTTAACGGAAAATTATGTATGTGAGTAATGAGACTGTAATAGTGTAGGAACCTTTGAGAACCCCCGGGATAACTGGCCGTTGGGGTCAAGTATATATGATTAGGCTCAAGAACATCAACTCAAGTACAGGCACATTTTAGTCGTAATGATCGACAATAAGAGAGACCATTCAACTGTTAATTATTAACTCTAATAAAATAGTAACTATTATTTTGTAGATATAACCATATAATCAAATTATCAAAATAATTTCCTATACGTTACTCTATGTAACGATTAGACTGTCGGAGGGTGACCTTAATTGCGAGGTGGCTATATTACCGAGGTGACCGTAAAGCGGGGTTCGACTGGTGTCACTGTTGTGATCATCGTTGCAGGAGAGAAGTTGCGGTGTTGTGAGCCGGGCTGCAACTTCGCGACCAACTACCAGTACGCGCTGTCGGCTCACCACGCCGCCAAGCATGCGGCAGAGAAGCGGTTCGCGTGCACTGTGTGCGCCTACCGCACTAGCGATAAAGGCAGCTTCACGAAGCACATGAAGCTGCACCTGGGCGTGAAGGATTACAAGTGTGGCGAGTGCGACTACCGAGCCGTGACGCGCTACGACATCGTCAAACACATGCGACGACACACGAAGGAGAAGCTGTACTTCTGCGACCGGTGCGAGTACGCGACGTCGTACAGCTCCGGGCTGAGACTTCACCTGATGACCCACCTGGGAGTGAAGCCATGGCAGTGCTCTCTCTGCGGCTACAACAGGTTTGTCTGTCTGGGTCTGTCTGTCCGTCCGTCCGTCCGTCCGTCCGTCTCCCTCTCTCTCACTGTCTCTCTGTCTCTATCTCTGTCGGTCTCACTGTCTGTCTGTCTGTCTGTCTGTCTGTCTGTCTGTCTGTCTGTCTGCCTGTATGTCTGTCTGTCTGTCTGTCTGTCTGTCTGTCTTCCTGACGTTTACAATAATGGTGTTTTGGTGAAACATCACAAGTGAAAAAGCTACTTGTGTTGGAGATCAAAACAAATGTTTCTTTATTATTTATAAATGCCTTTATAGATATTATTGGTATCGATACAGGGCGTTTTGTGTAACGTTTACTTTGAATATCATTTACATAATTACATGAGTCAGAAAACAAGTGCAATGTTGTCCTCTACAGGGTTCTATGAAAATGTTGGTTTGCTCAAACATTCACTTACGAGATCATTCACTCACGAGGTCATTCACTTAAAAGGTTTCATCAGAACAGCATCAATAAGTCCCTTGTCACTGTTGGTTGTTTAGTTCATGATGTGTTTGTGTACTGCTTTTTGATTGGTCGGTTATCTGTTGGTGAAATTATGTGTTTGTGTACTGCTTCTTGATTGGTCGGTTATCAGTTGGTGAAATTATGTGTTTGTGTACTGCTTCTTGATTGGTCGATTATCTGTTGGTGAAATGATGTGTTTGTTTACTGCTTCTTGATTGGTCGGTTATCTGTTGGTGAAATGTTCCCCCAAAAAATTTTGTAACGCAGTTCTGTGTTTTGGTTGTTCGTGATTTGTTTTTAACGTAATTTAGTTTGTAAGTTGTTTCTAAGTTGGGTCTTCACTTGTAAAATGTTTTCAAACGCCTCTAGATTCACACTCCCATGGATTGTATGCATTTTTTTGCATTTTGTTTTGTTGAGGGATGGTATTGTGTAACTAATGTTATTAATATTGCACGGTTATATTTTGATTGTTTGCTGTGATATGTTTTTTCAAAGCTGTGCTTATGTTAAGTCATTCACAATAATTTTGTGTTTCCGACTACCTGACCGACCCTGATAAATGTAGCCGACTCTGGAAGGTCTTGTGATATTGCAAGGATGTGCATAATATAGTTTAAGGAAATGTTGCCACACTGTATACATTCACACACAAAGAAAAACACAAATCTTTGCCGCCTGGTAACATGTATATGTCAAAATTGGGGAAACAAATGATATTGATCTGAAGAAATTGTGGGTAGCATCTTTGCAACAACAATACCAAGAACATACTAAATTGCCCTCCTACCCTAAATTAGATAATAAAAGGAAGAAAACGTGTCCTACCCACAGTATAATTTGAGAGCATGTAACAAGAAACAAATGTATTATTCTGAAAGATTGTTTAAGTCGTGTGTTTGCTACATATACCAGAGGGAATACGTTGTGTTGCAACTTGCAAAAATACTAACCCGGTTCTTCTAAATATATGCATGTCGCTAATTGTTAAAGGAAATAAAAATAAGGCATTAGCTAAAATCCTTTTTCCATGTGTACATAAAGTTTAACATAGTATGTAACATTTGACAAAATTAAACAAATACAGAAAAATACATTCGTAGCATCAATTCGATTTTAAGCCCGTCTGTGAAGCGATTCCCGCGGAAAATTAAATTTTAATGAGCTAGGCGATCACGTGGTATCGTGACGTCACTTATGACACACACTCGCCGACCCTTTCCATGCATTCAGAGCATGTTTACAAGGATAGCTTTTGGGTCGAAACGAGCGTCGGAATGAGTTATTGTGCAATATTCCGATGTAATACAAACACTAGCCATCATAGAGGAACAAACATTTATCTTACGTTTCCACATGAATCAAATTTTATTCAAAACAACGAATGCGAATGGGCCTACAAGTCGACTAGATTTCGCCGAGCTTGGGCTCGTTTTCAGAATAATTATATTGAATGCAACCAGCGGGAGATAATCTACACACAAAAACATACCTAGCAAACATATATTGTATTCAACTACAGAAAGTAACGTGTATAATCTCATAATATCACTAGAATATCGATATATGAAGCAGAAGTTGTACAATTTATCATAACAACTTAAATCAGTCAGGGACTTTTTGTTGGTGCCGCTAGCTCAGTTGGTAGACGCGTTGGTTTCTTTCCATTTATTTTACAATCGGGTTCAATCCTGACAGCATGCAAACTATTTATTTTCTTTACACTTTTTTTGTTTATGTTTTCATGAAGTATTATAAACCAAATCATTTAGTATACTATGATGCACTGTTTGTAAATATTTTTTTATTTTTTTAGTAATTATTTATTCGCCACAAAAATGAAACTATGGTCTTATATATAACGATGTTTCTAAATTGTATTTATCCAGTCAGATCACAATCTGTTTTCACATATATAATTACAACATATTACTGTACAATATATTTACAATTAAAAAATTATATATCCATTACATTATATTTGTTTTGATAAAAAAATTAGAAACATCGTTATATAATGACCATATTTTCATTTTTGTGGCGAATAAATAATTACTACAAAAATAAGAATTATTTACAAACAGTGCATTATAGTATAACATTATTTTGTTTATATTATTTCGTGAAAACATAAACAAAAAAAGTGTAAAGAAAATCAATAGTTTGCATGCTGTCAGGATTGAACCGGCGTCGCCCGATTATAAAATAACTGACGAGAAATCAACGCGCCTACCAACTGAGCTAGCGGCACCAGCGGAATTTCACTGACTGATTTAACTTGTGATAAATTGTACAACTCCTTCGTATATCGACATTCTAATGATATTATACACGTTACTTTCTGTAGCTGGATACAGTATATGTTTGCTATGTATGTTTATTGGTGTAGATTATCTCCCGTTGGTTTCATTCGATATAATTATTCTGAAAACGAGCCCAAGCTCGGCGAAACCTAGTCGACTTGTAGGCCCATTCGCATTCGTTGTTTTGAATAAAATTCGATTCATGTGGAACCGTAAGATAACTGCTTGTTGCCCTATGATGACTAGTGTTTGTATTACGTCGGAATATTGCACAATAACTCGTTCTGACGCTCGTTTCGACCCAAAAGCTACACTTGTAAACATGCTCTGAATGCATGGAAAGGGTCGGCCTGATGCGAGTTTGAGTCATAAGTGACGTCACATCTCGGCATCCCGAAAAGCGCGCCAAAAATATGCATATTCGAAAATGTCCGGATGCACAGCATAACATGTGGAATTTCTAATTCATTGAATTTTTTGGGCTTGTTGGACGTGGAAATAGATAGCAGGATGTAATTTAACATGAATTCAAGCAATATATGTTTTTATTCCCTTTAATGTAATATGTATAATTTCCATAGTTGCCGCATATACAGAAACGTTTACATAAATATACACTGCACTTTCTAATTAATGTTGTATGCATTGTTGTCTGCTATCGACAGCGTGACGCGTTCCAAGATCGTACGCCACATCCGACAGCGGCATGCCGACAGCCCGCAAGGTGGCAGTGTCATCGACTTGGGACTGAAACTAGACATGCGTGCGAGGGATTACAGACAGCGGGCGAGGCCGCCAGGGCAGCTTGCGGCCGTCGTGACGGAAGACGCGCCCGTCGAAGAGGTTCAATACGAACTGCTGGACATCCCGCTGACGATGCTCGAGGGGGCGGAAGTGAGGGTCAAGACAACTTCCGGCGACGCAGTCGTCGACGAACATGTGCAGTCAGATGAGCCGTTGCAACAACCGGAAGACACGGAGTTTGTCGGTGCTGAGTTGACATTGATCACTACTACAACCACGGGTGTATGACGCGTTGCCGTGGTCCGTTATAATGATCCATCCGTCTCAGTCTTGCAAGAGCGTCCTCTCTTTGTTTTATTTATTGACACTTCCCAGTGAAACAGAAATTCGTTGGCCTAACGGTGCAACCTGTTTTGCTAGAATAAATGATACATGTCAGGCGTATGATAGTAATAATATTAATTACAAATAACTGTTAATAAGAACGACATGGCCACGATTATTCTCAATACTACACATTATGTCTCTTTGAATCGGGCTGTGATTTGTTCCATTAATCAGTCAACACTTCACAACACAGTTCAAATGTACCGGTATTGTTTTATTAAAGTCAGTTTATCTATACTGTTAAAATAGTAATAATAATATAACATGCTACATTAGTTTCAGTTTAAATGTGCAGAACGTATGACATGTTTAACAAGAACAATGGTTCTGTGGTACAGTGACAACTTCATTATACAAACGTTGTACACCATATGCCATCTGATATATATATATCCCTATTAATACTGTATTTTTCTATATACTATTGCCTCAAAGGTGTCTCCAAATGTGCACTCTTTTTGTAAAATTAAATAAAACGTCGATTTCAGTTTGTTCTTTCTGAAACACATTCCTAAACATTGTGTGTTTAACTGCAGTTCTCGTTGCGTTCAGCTATTGCTGGACTGCCGCTTCTAGCCAAGTCATTTCCGACTGATTCACCTTTATCCCGGCATCAGTCGGCGGTGCGACAGCTGTCCGTGTGCCAGGTGCCTGTTTACATGCATGCGGACATTCATCGATCATTCTGTCTGACCTTTCTGATCCCGTCGTTAGGCGACCTGTCAAAATGTCCTTTGTCTTCAAAGTGACATTCGTAACATTGCTATCTAAAATGGAAATGTTAAATCATTAAAATTAATGTTATGCAAGAGCCGGGTTAATTTAAAAACAACAATAAACAAACTATCCAAAGTCGACCTTGTCTGTTCCTCAATTATTAATACGTTTTGCACACAAAAGGTGCAAAATAGTAAGCAACAGTTATAGCAAGTACCTGGACTTATTCTTTGATGTGGGCGCACGCGTCTGGTTCCCACAATGAAGACAGCAAGTGGGATGAAGTACAACTAATTTGGTGAACTTCCTGCTAATAAAACTACCGCTGCTGGTTGATTAAAAGGTTGATTTCGGGCAACTTAACAGACAAGGTCGCTTTGCATGTAACCATTTTTAGTGTGTTCTCTTGTCACCCACGGCAACCTCGTAAACGTTCAGGAAGTGACGTAGGTACTTCGTAGGGCATACGACAACCAGAAGACAGCAGCAAGCAGGGTAAATATAGCCACTCCTGTAAAACATATACTTGTCTTCCTCAGTTCCCGTTCGTCGCCAACGGGCGCCCAGTTACGCTTAGTGCCTCCTGGGATGGCGGAAGTAGAGTAGTATCTTGAGCGACCGACACTGGCATCTACAGATGATGTTAGGTGGCGCTTGTGATCATGGCTGGTTCGTAAGTAGTGCCTCATCTCTCCGCCTGAAGCGCACGCTGGTCCAGAGTTTGTACAATCCCACAACGACGTGTTATTCTCTCGTCGATTGTTATTCCGTTGTAATTCCGAAACCAGGTCATTGATAGAATGTTGTCTTTATATTGCTGCGGACTGTGTCACTGCAACGTCGAGGAACGCTTACAATATTCCAACAAAAAGACGTCAGGAAATCGTGACTACGGCTTTAACAGCGACACTGCGAACTAGTGAAACCGAAATCTTACGTGAAACATCTACAAAATGGCGTGATAAGTAGTTCCCAGGTCTCGTCTGTTGTCGTATTCACGAAGCAGGCATTGCTTCACGGTATGCTGATCCAACTCAAGTTATAATACACACAAATCAGATGGCAATATTGCTACAACGAACGCAGCTCATGCCGCCTGGACTATTGCGTCAAGTGAGAGGAATCGTTCCGTTTCTTATTCAGATAGGCGCTTTAATGTGCGTCGCTGCTTGGACTGTACCTATTCACGCTAGTTTCGTCACCAAACAGCGTCCGTGCGAACTACGAATGTCGCAGACAGCGACGACATCGGTGTCACGGGACTGCACGTCCATGTGTGGTTTTCGCTCCCGAATCCCAGTCGGGAAAGTTCGTACGGACGATGAACGAGTCGATGTTACAAGCAAGCACAAAACACGATTTCCTATGCGTTGGTAAGCGCGTCTGGTTTCGCACACACGCTGCAGTCCAGTCGCGTGTCTGTGTGCACTCTAATCCTCTGTCGAATCGCTGTCAACGTCATCAGCCCGCTACTCGTGGACTTAACGTTTACCCCGTGTCTGGAACTGCTGCTGTCAAGCCGTTGTTGCAAAACAATGGGATCCGATTTGTTTGTGTAGATCCGTAGCTAACGAGCTCATATGTCGCTCTGAGACCTCCTAGTTAGTTCCAGATATCGTTCACGACCGCGCCTCGCGAGCGACGGCATCCGCCGTGCATGTGATATGAGCTTCCCGCAGGCTTTTAGCGTGTGTTTTCTACCGAACGCCCACCAGAGAGTTGCCATCGACTGCAGAGTGTCTGCGGGTCGGAGTCGCGGCGAGCGAGCCTCGTCGTTACTTGATGCCCCGCCGCTTTATGTCGTCACTTAATGGCAATGTTTCTGCACAGGGAACACGGACTGTCACGATAATCAATAATCCGCGGAGGCACCGTTCATAAACAGAACGAAGCGGCGCATATGGTACGTCTAATGTGGACATACTGATCCATGCCACCGCGCACGAGGCTGCTCGAGATTACCATGTTTGTGGATAGTTTAATTAAACAATTAAATGTTACACGTTACTGTCGTTATAGGAACAGCGCCAGACAGGACGTCGGAATCAATGTACGTGGGAGGCTAACGTGTTAATGTATATACCTATTTGAAGTGTTAAACGAATAATCGAATGTTCATGTATACTTATTAAATGCGTTAAACAAATAATCAATGGCACAAAAGATAATGATAGGCATAACACGTCATAGAAACCATGGCGTTAGCGTTATCAATCTTAAAGCTATTTATGTATTCTGCAAGGTATTCCAAAAGAGACAGAATATTATCGACACTTTAGTATTCCCATTTAATGACGGTCATCAATGGACACATGACTAATGGCAGCGTTGACCCTCCGGACATGGCGATTATTTAAATAGAATGGCAAAGAATCATTAGCTCCACCCTGCAGCATCGCTCGCTCGAGACAGCATCGGATTTCTGACTTATGGGCTCTGGATAACGATACAAACAGTTAGCCGTTGTCACTTGTCTATTGATCCGTCAGTGCCTTCCCACACTCGCTTCAGACCGGTCGGTTAGATAAAGTAATGGTTCCGACCAGGCGGATGGATAGGTCTACACCTCAACACGGAAGCCGCCGATTAAATTACACTTTCTGATATCTTCCCCTCTATTTCGCACACTCGACCTATAATTCATTAGCGTGACCGCTTCACGTGTATGCGTATCAGTTTCACAATTTACGAGAGCAGATCTGTGAATAATATTGAACTGCCGACGAATTATACGGACTTGAAGTTAATGGCCTATTGGATTCGTTGGAAAAGAATGTCTTAAATACAGATAGCTGATTATAAAATTGTATACATCTGTCCGCAGCTTTGATCATGTCGTTTTGATGAAGAGACATTTGACTTGTTCCAAGTTGTGTATACCCGTGACAGGTCTACTCCGGGCTACTGCCAGGGATGGCGGTTGCACTGGGTGTCTTGGCGACAGAAAGACGTGATTCTGTTTTAGACACCGATACCGAGAAAACCAATGCTTTGTTGTTTGAACACGACTTGTGGCGTACAGGTGAGATATGCTCCAAGTATGCACAATCCGGGTCATTATTTCGAAGAACAGAATCACTTAAGCAAATCCGGCACAGCTTTTGGTCAAATCCATAATTCCTCATAAATTATTGCAACATAGTGATTCACCAGTACAATAATTGTATTTTTCCGATTCCTATTGTTAATCTGGTAACAGCGTTTGCGTTAATCAACTATATATAATTTCATTATGCAGTTGTAATCCAATTACAGTAATGTGTAAACTGCCATCTTCTGGAAATATCATCAGCGATCCACCGATGCGAGGAGACACTTGTCTTATCTTAGCCTGGCACGTTTGCTAACTACACTTATTACCAGTGCGTTACAGTGGGGATGGATTGTATAGACAACCAGCGGCTCTCGTTCTTGCTATATACGATCATTAGTCTGAATGATTCCAACAGCTTAATGTCATTTCATGTGATTGAGCGCCAATTCGCTATGTTCGAGTCTTGGATTCACCTATTCGTGGATTTCGGACCTGTCTTCATAGCGTTTCATCGACGCTATCGGTTCCAATTCAATCGTTTCCCATGACTCGGTTGAGAGTAACACATCCTGGTGTGGACAATGCTGTGTCCGGCATGTCAAATACACGACCAGGTAATCTCAGTTATCATCAGATGATGACAGCTTCAATGTTTGACAAGTGAGCCACATTTATACGATACTACAGTCGGGTTTTCTGTCCCCATAGACGATTCGCAACATCTTTTATAAGCATCTGCTCTAAGATATTCACATATATAAAATGTATATAGTTTAAATTTCAGCATCATAAAATAGAGTGAGAAATATTACAGCCACGTAAACTTTCAGATGTGTATCTGATCTGATGTTCCGGCCAAGGGTTGACTCGATGAGTTGTAAGAAATGTGCTATTTCGGGACTTCGCTATTCAGTGCAAATGCGTAAAAACGGTTCTGTTATGTTGTCTCTCCTTTGTACGACTACTGCGACATGTGTTCGTGCAAGCGAAATTGTAGTAAACACTGCATAAAAACCGGAGCAGGCAACTCATAAATTTACACAACACGACATCTGTGGTCGCGGCACGTCCAAGTGTTACTATGAAATACTGGGTCGAAGCACAGGCAGACCCAGGGGGCCTGGGGGGCACGTGTCCCCAGGCCATACGAATTTGGCGTGCCCTTTTTTATAACGGGCCCCCATGACCGTGCCCTCTAGACCCTTTGACATGTGCCGACGTTCAGGTTATAATACGCTGAAGTTAATAACATTTTCAACAGCACCTCCCGAGACTTCCAACCCTTCTTGTGGATGGGCACGATTGGTCCTTTCATGCCGGCCTATGGTTTGGTTTATAAATAAGCACAGAAACCAATCATATAAACCATCAACACATAAGCACGCTGTCTCTGTATGTTATCGTCCTAAAGTAATCGCTGCTGTATAGGCAGTAGGGGCAATTGTTAGTATCGTCGTGTAAATGAAATGTCTAAGCAAAACTATGTTTATTCCAAAAATACGTAGAAAACCACGGTGACCCAAACAAACCCCGATTGTTTTTGATAAGATGTGAATCATGTGAACTGATGTGAATGTGTAGGCTGCTCGTGATTTACACAGGCCCACTGTGGGCCGATACAAACAAAGTGTAAGGTAAATATACAAACAAAACATACAGTAAACATTACTAAACATGCCCTACGTTGGATATGACGAGTACGCGTGCACAACAAAACCGCGTTCACCTGAATCTGTATGTGCTGGAGAAGCCTTCATTTGAACTCATCAAATCTAGTTTGTCAATATCACACTAATGGCGACTAGCGTGGACACATAGGTTCCTATGGGTGCAGGACGCTACGAAATACCCACTTTATTCAGACAAAAGTAATGCTATTCAGTATCGTGCAGTAGCGCATGCTACCTCAGGTGGATATAAACGTTGGCAAACTTGTTGTCTTTAATATAAAATGTTGTTGCATCATAACAGTCTGTTGCTGCGTTTTGAGTCGGTTTGCACATCGCAATCAATTTCTTGGTTGCAGAATATCCCCGCTAGAGAGGCATATTGACCAATTACAATTTATGTCCAACACACAACATCTGAATTAAAGGTTGTCATATGGATTAAACAAAGTCTTACTGGATAAACAAAGAGCGTGGATACTACGCAGATAGCCGGACTGGTAATTGTGGGGATATTCCTGGAATCGTTCCTTGATGTTGGGCCCGAGCACCTGGGTCCCATGGTCAACACCGACTGATCCAGCGCACGTCCGTGGCTCGTGAGGACGATGCAAACCAAGCTTTGCCTATCGGAGAAGTCCACCAAACACTTCCATAAATATGTCGTTAATTAATGCTGAGCCGGCATAAATGAAAAAATTGATGTTACATTATGTGAGCAAATGTGACAGCAGACATTCATTGATTCAACATTAACGAGTCATTCAGGAGAAGTCTAAAATTTGATCAGCTACGTCTCATCCAATGCCAAAATGTATGTACGCCCGTGTGGAGTCCCATAATACCAGGCAATGGGCATAAAGCACAATTGCGCGTATAAATTAATTTAATAAATCGATCAATATATAATTATGAAAAGCAGCTGGTCTATTCACGATGGTGATATTAGTTGTCATCTGTATTCAGAGGCGGGTTAACCAGTAGACACTATAGACACGTGCCTAGAGTCAATAAAATACCCGAACATTTTGTAGATTGAATATTCCCGAAACCCGGCTAGCAAGACATGATTTGGCCGATGAATCTCATTCGTACATCATTGGTCCAATGATTTTTACAAGCTGGGAATACTCTTAATGTAGGCCCTATATGTTTAGGGGCCGGAATCGAGAGGGACTTAGGGCGTTGAACCCCTATTTCCAGCCCCCAATAAATAACCCAATATTTTCGGTTGAGGCGCCTGAAGATAGAATTAGCTCCCAATGTTTTTTTTGGCAACGGTAGGTGCAGTTGGAGATTTAGTTTCGAGAGTGAATTCGATTGCTGAAGTTCCGACTCAGCCCTCCCACAATTAATTTCGTTCCGGAGCCAGATGTTTTTGAATGATTACCGCGATTAAGGGGTGCCAAGGACATCTCCGTGCAGGGCTAGGAAAACCTAATCCATTTTGTTTTCGTGGCAGATGGCATCATCAAATAAAACAGTAATTTGCTTTCGATTTTCTGGTGAAGCTGTCGGACATTCCGTCGTATGTTTTATTGAAATTCTGTACCCAATCTTTTTTGCAACAAAAACATACACAGTAAACCTCGCCTAAGTCGGATTCAATAGGACCGAGTGATTTAATCCGAGTTACCCGAAAATCCGACTTAGCCGATATCCCACCGCCAAAGCCTTTAGGAAACTGTGAATAACGCTTGAAGGTGACTGGATACTGCGGTAATTCTACATATGTTGATGTCTACAAGCAACATACAACATTATGCAGTATTAGAACAGTTTTGTGCTTAATTTTGGCACGAAGGTTGTAGCTTAATAATTAGTACTGATTGTAAATGTCGGTCATCTTGCTCTGCGTAAATCTATGTTGCGACAATCTCATGATAATGGCCTCTACATGTCGGTCAACTCTTCGATTTCACGAGCGTCAAACCAGAGTGTCTTAATTAGCGTCCATAAAGCAGCATGTCTGCCACTGAGTTTTGTTATCTTATCTTCAGACACCGAGACTTCGTTGCACTCATCATCGCTCAGTATACCAACCGTCTGCGTCGGGGTGTTGTACGGTTTCAATGATTTGCTCGTTATTTGGAGTAGCCAAGGTTTCTGCTGTATCGTCCACACCAACACACTCGTCCATCGTGCAAACAACATCTCCATACATCTCGTGGAGCTTATTCCGTACGTTTTCTGAAGGAAGGAGCTGCTTCGTCTTCACCCTCAACACCTTAGACGAATCCCGCTTTTGTAGGAATTTAGAAGTCTCTCCGGTTTCAGTTTGTGCCACGCTGGTTTCAGAGCAACGACAACGCCCAACATAGATCAATTTCTTGAGAAAATGGTGCGATTCCTTCTGATGCCTCGAACTAGTCTCCTGGTGGTTAGGATGTACCGGTAATGGGACGTCATGTTCTTGGTTATACCAGCTTCCATTGGCTTGGTGATGCTGGTTGTATTAGATGAGTGAAGACGTGACGCCTACGTACGTTGATGTGGCTGTCTGGATTATTGTTTTAGAATAGCCGTTTCACTTTTTAGTTCATCTGGTACAGATACTCCAAACAACCAAGTGATTTTATTGAATACTGCGATCCGACTTATGCGAGGAAAAACACATTATCTCGTTTCAAATGAACCTACTCAGTTATTCCGAGTTAGGCGAAAATCCGACTTATATAATCCGACTTAGACGAAGATTTCTATAGGAAATACATTATAAATGAACCGTTCCTTTGATTTCTGTCCGAGTTGAGCGAAGATCCGACTTAGGCGAATCCGACTTAAGCGAGGTTTACTGTTTCAAAGTTGCTTAACCGATAATTGTATGCGGGAAAGATCGACTTACTAGATGTTATGCCGTCTTTGTAATGCAGTGCACACGTACTTTAATTAACCTGTAAACAACTTCGGTACACAATGGTTTGCGGAGGCTACGTGCATGATTAGGGTTATTACGCGGACAAACTGTGGAGTACTACTTGGTCCGCCAAATGAATTGTCCAGTACGTCGCTGTTTGCCTACACCACCATCAAACAATAAATACGCAGCAGCAGCTACTACGCCACAACCGCGTCATGACGTAATGTTCAGCATATTTTCGTTTGTAATTCAATGTGATTATGAAATAATAATAATAATAATAAGATAACTTCTATTGCGCCTAAATCCTTGGAAACCAAGCTCAGAGGCGCATCAAAACAAAAGGGTTGGTCAATCTCAAAGTCCATAAGTAGTTTTCCAGTTGTCAACAGATGGGTCAAGGCGCTAGGGAGCTAAGGTGGATAAGCAAGGTTGTAAAGATACGTTTTTAAATGACGACGGAATTTTGTAATATTTTCAACTGATCTAACACTAAGAGGAAGCATATTCCAAAGAGTTGGTGCAGCAACAGAAAAAGCCCTAGTTCCAATGTTAGTGTTGGCTCTAGGAACAAAAAGTAGGTCAGAACTAGATGATCGAAGCTGGATAGATTTTCTTACAGGAGTAAGCAATAAATGCAAATAAGATGGTTGCTTATTGGACAGTGCCTGATATGTAATGGTACAGATCTTAAAAATTATACGATATCGTACAGGAAGCCAATGTAAAGACTTCAAAAGTGGCACAGAGCGAGAAAAACGAGGAGATCTTGTAACTACTCTTGCTAGACAATTTTGGACACGCTGAAGTTTTGTGATATCCTTGCTAGCGATATTATAAAGGAGGGAATTGCAATAGTCAATTCTGCTGCTAACAAGCGCTGTTGCAATAGTCTTAGCAACAGAAAATGACATATACCGGCGAATACGGCGAAGATCACGAATATGATAAAAACAGCAGCGACATGTTTGAGATATATGTTGTCGGAAATTGAAGTTTCTATCAAAGATTACTCCTAGATTACGCACCGAGGTTGCTGGCGTGATGTACTGATTCAAAATACGCGTAGGGAAAAAACCATCCAGTTTACAACGCTGCATTCGAGTACCAATAATGATCAATTCAGTTTTATTTGCATTTAATTTCAACTTGCTGTCAGTCATCCAATGGAAGATATCTTGAAGGCAATCACTAAGTTGGTTAAGGGAGCGATTTGTATCCGGGGTAGCCAACGAAATGTAGATCTGAGTATCATCAGCATAAAGATGATGATCTAAGTTATGTCTTTCTATAACAGAGCTTAGTGGCGTGGTGTAAAGAGTAAAAAGCAAAGGCCCAAGAACAGAACCCTGGGGAACACCAAATAAAGCCGGCAGTGCAGCTGAAAAGCAGTTCCCAATCTTTATAGTTTGGTATCTATCAGTTAGATACGAAGAAAACCAGCTTAGAGCTGTGCCAGATATGCCGTACCACTTTAATAGGCGTTCAATGAGAATGCTGTGATCAATCGTGTCAAACGCGGCAGAGAGATCTAGTAAGGTAAGTGCAGTCACTTTACCATTATTAATGTTCAAGGTAATGTCATTATGAACCTTTAAAAGGGCAGTCTCTGTTGAATGAAACTGCTTATATGCTGATTGTGACACATTAGTTAACACATTTGTGCTAATGTGAGACCTTAGACGACTTGCTACAACCTTTTCTAGTATTTTGGAAATGAAGCCGAGATTAGAAATAGGTCTATAACTGTTTAGGTCTTGCTTAGGCAGAGATGACTTCTTAAGAAGTGGTGTGACATGGGCGTATTTAAAATCATCAGGAAAACAGCCAGAGCAAAGTGATGCATTTATAATATTTGTTATAGGTCCAATTAGTGTATCGAGACATGCTTTTAGCAGCATTGTTGGAAATGGATCAAGTGCACAAGATTTATTTGGGGAGGACATAATTATTTTCCTAACTTCATCAACTGTTGCAGGTTCAAATGATACAAGTTGAGAATTTACTTGTGGAAAGTCCACACTGACATTACTTATATTATGATGTGGGAAAGCAGAACGAATGATACTGATTTTATTCTTGAAGTGACTAGAGAACGAATCACATAGAGACTTAATTGACATATGATCAGGTAACGATGGAGTAGGCCGTCTGTGTAGAATGTTATTGATGCAGTTCCATAACTGACGCGGATTATCAGACTTATTTATGACCATATCTGTAAAATAATCTGATTTAGCTTTAGCCATTTGTCTGTTACAGAGGTGACATTGCTTAGAATAACGCGATCTATCTAATGGCGAGCGTGATTTGCGCCATACACGCTCTAAATAACGACGACGCCTTTTAGATAGTATAATTTCAGAAGTCATCCATGGAGCCGGTGGCCTTTCTGACACCCATTTGGATTTTATAGGTGCATGTTTGTCAAGTAGTGCATTGAGTACTTGACAGTACTGTTTATATAAGTCAGATAGATGTTTTTTTGGATCTGTGATAAGGTCAGATATAAGGATATCAGCCATTAAAGCTGTAATGTCAATCCTATGAATGGCTCTGTAAGACACATTGTGTTTCGATTGTAAAGGGGCTATAGAACCATTAATATTGGCAATGACAGTATGGTGGTCTGATAACCCATCTGAAACAGTAGGTGCTTGGATATTATTACAAGTTGAACGGGTTATCAAGAGGTCAAGCCAATGGCCATGTATATGTGTCGAAAAGGTAACATGTTGTTTCAAATCAAATGATGCCAGAATATCATCAAACGTAGTTGTAGTTGGAGAAGGTATATCCAAATGTAGATTAAAATCACCAAGAATGTAAAATTCTTAGTGAATGACTGCCAGATTTTCCAACATATCCTGAAAGTCTTCAAAGAAATTGGCAGGATGTCCTGGAGGGCGATACAAACAAAGTGTGCGGAGAAAGAAGAATCTGAAATTTCAGCAAAGATGGACTCAAAACTAGAGTATTCAGGGTTAGAATGTAATTTAACTTTGAACTGCTGTGATATAAAAAAGCCAACACCACCTCCACGGCCGACTAAACGTGGTCGATGGTGAAAGGTGTAACCAGAAGGGGAAACATCAGCAATGCATGCAGGTGTATCATGTGGTCTAAGCCAGGTCTCAGTTACAGCTAGAATGTTTATTTTCTTTGAAATTAATAAATCACAAAGTGAGGCTGTCTTATCTCGTACAGATCGAACATTTGTAGTGGCCACCCGAATGTGTCGTCTAACAGATGGCCCAGGATTGAGACTTACATCTCCTGCTAGTAATAAAATTATTGCTAATTTCAATGTAGGCGTAGAGCGGGGGATTGGCAGTAACTTTCTATTATAACAAACATGAAGACATGGCAGACTATGCAAAATTGAAATAGAATGATGAATTTTAGTGTGATTAGGAAAAAGCACATTAAAATGATTATATCTCAATGGTTTGCATAAAACAAAATCGATGTCCCTTACAACAACAGAACAAGACAAGCAGAAAACACCAAATAGGAATAATGGTGACATAATTATGTTAGATTATTATCATATTTAGTAGAAAATAATAGACCAAAACCATATCATTTTATATCATATAGATAATAAATAGTAAAGAATGTTAAACCCAGAGCTAAGGCTAAGCCTACGGCGTAACTACCGTAAGTAAAAACTAAATTATATTTACAAGATCAGTAGTCTCAATTTTAACAATAAAGCCTACTTTATTTAATTAGAAAATGTTGAACCGGGGCCAACTCCGGTAACTAAATTGAGACTTACAGGCCTATTAAGGGAGGAAGAACTATTTATATTTATTATAATTCACTCAGTCAGCCGTAGCCTTAGTCTTAGATAGGCAGAAACTGACTGTAGTATCAATCACTCAATGCCATTAACTGCACCATGATTCCTTTTTAAATACCGTATTTATTGTAATAATATAAAATGCCAATAGTAATCTAAAAGGTCAATTGAAAAACTCACAGGCAGCATGTTTTGTAACTTCATAATTTAACAGTATAATTGGTACAAACGACAACATTTAAACAAACAAAAAACTGAACATTGCCGACCGGCAAAAGTGAGCGATAATCATAACGGCTTTAACGCCGATTTTATTAAGTTGAATATGACTGGACCAAAACTTGTTAAAATATGCTTATAATTTAAATATACTTAGCTTGTGGTTGAATTCAGAGCATTGAGAATAATCGTACGTAATTACGTAAACTTCCTACCCATGAAAGTTATTACGTAGGCGTACGAATACTTTGTGAAATCCCGACGGACACAATTCCGCAGGATCATGTCACACACTGTGAAGAGTGAACAAAATCTCAACACAAAGTGAATGCAAAATTTATTTTTAAATTCTTTAAGTTTACCTTGTAGTTTTAAATACATTTGTGCAAGGTGACATTATGTGCATTTGAGTAAAATGTTAAACGTTCTTCATAATATTTATGTCCCACGATTACATGATGGGAGAATTCCAAACGGCAACAATATTACAATTACGCTGCTTTAGGGCGCATTTAAAACCTTAATTAATGACGGAGTACTTAAACACGGTACATTAACTCATTCGTTATCATATAACTGCGATAAAAAACACTTATCATGCAATCAGTATTCCATAATGCACTGTGTGTACATTACCTGTGGATTAATACTTTGTTGGTCTACTTTTGACGCCACGCCTCCCCAACAACGCCACGCTACTTACTGCTGTGTGGTGGGGCCATCTGGCGGATTTACTTACACTAATACCGGTAGAACGTCTTCAACATTTTGCTGTAGCCACTGACGAGTTCTTCGTCTTCCAATACACGCCTAGCCTCAACATGCTGAGGATACAGGCGGTGCGTGGCATGGCAGGCGAACAGGAAAAATGTTTTTGTTTTTAGAGTGCAATATATAAGAACGCAAATTATCGTGTAAATAAACATAAAGTTAGTTAGCGCGTTGGAACAACGAACATAAGTTATAACACTAAAATTAGACAGGTCAGATGTACAAAAACACTCACATTATTTGGCAATATGAACAATAATACCTGTTCTGTGATTACTAGTGATAAACTTTGCATTTTAACTCAGAAGACAGTCCTTGAACCCGTGCAGAATGATGATGTAAAGGTGACATTCATAAGTTGGCCGTCTTGAGCCACTGTAGCACAAGTTGATGTGCAATGGCCTGCTTCGGAGGCAGGAAGAGGCCGTCAGGGTGACGATGCTGCAACATCTGCTGTACCTCCTCACGGCAGAACCACCGTGCGTCGTCCAACTCCGTCTTGTCGACCTGTGGAATACACACTGTTTTGAACAAGGGACACGGAAGGACGCCAACAACGGTGTCATGTTTACAAAGTACTTGCCAAATGTAACATACTAAATGTGCATCAATTACGGTGCAAAAATCCACAATCAACTGTGTTACAAATTTTGTTGTAATTACAAATGTTCATCACATCGTGTTACAAGTTACAACATATTAATTAATAGTAGTGTCAATTAACTGTTACAAATATCCATTACCTCTCAATTAATTAAATTGTGTTACAAATATCCTACAATAATCGGTTACAAGAATCCCTGTCAAATCTGTTAAAAATATCCATCAAATGTCACAAATGTTCATAAACTGTCCAGGGAACATAATTTATGACTGCAGTGATACATATAAGCATACACAAAATGCATATTATTTAGTTAAATGTAAGTATACTGTGCGTTCTATGTTGTTTTACATGTCTACACTTTCAAGCCTCTGCCGTGTTTGTAGAAAGCCGTGTACCCAATAGCAAAACCGTTATTAGAAATCTAGTGTATAAATTCATGCTGAGATCTGATGCCTCTTGTAATAAGCTGGTGATTACAATCGTAAACAGTGACTTAAAGGGCTTTCGAGGATTCGATAACATTGGATAAAGATGCTACATATGTTACAAAACACACAAGTTAGTTCTACGGTAGCTGCAGTGGACAGAGTATAAAAGATCAGCCTGGTTCAACTTACATAACGAGTCGTTATGCAATAATCCAGGTGTGGCGGCTAAGAATAGATTGGGCGCGGCCAGGAGCCGACATTTGGAGCTCTACGTTGGCAGTAGATAGGGCAGTTGTTAGGTGCAGCTCGGCATGGACAGGAGTTGGTGGCCTGCAGGAGAGCCACAGGGTTGGTGCCATGCCATGGGCCGAAGTATAACAACATAGCTGGTTGCTACACAAAGCTCAGAACAACGACGTGGACAGCGGGCAGTTGTAGTGTGTGGCTGCCAGAGCAATTTTGGATCGCTGTGTAGCCAGAGTGTATATCAGTAGTAAATTGCCACACTCCAGAGTGGTGTGCGAGAACGAACCAGAGGTTTTCGTTACAAATATATATATATACATATATACGATCTACTCACCGTGATGTCAGAGGTCGTGGCCTCAGCCAGACAGCCAATCATGAGTGAACTAGGCATAGGCCACGTCTGACTGGAGTGATACTTGACTCGACCGACACACACGCCCGACTCCTCCACTACTTCCCTCCGACATGCATCCTCAATGCTCTCTCCTGGTGACACAACACACAAATCAGATCTCATTTCTGATCGTTAAAAGGATGTGGTCTGTTCCTAGTTTTTCATCTATTAATTAACATAATGTTCTTAAAACTATACTAACTATGAAGGTATGCAGCCCACCAAATTGTGTTTAGCAAGCCCATAACAACAGTCGCAATTTGAAGACACGACCACGGGTGCATGTTCAAATAGTAAACAAAACATACAGTTTCAAAACAAGCTTTATTGGCAATACGGCCGAGTCGGGCTGAGTTAACTGCTATACCCTCTGGTGTTCAACGATGCTAAATTTTCAATGGTCAACACCAGTTAGAAATTACTACGCTTGCTAATTTCGGGCAGATGAACAGACTACGTCCCTTTAAGTAGTATACAAATGTGGCCTGCCACAGTTAAGTGGGTATAAAGTTGCAAAATTGTGAAATTTAGTTTTGTCCTTTTTTGATTCCACAGGTCTTAAGCTTTAAAATGATACATCATTTGTTGAAATATCTTCAGTAGTTTTTGGTTTATTGCCTAAAAATCAACTTTAAAATGTGATGTTTTGAGAAATGAGGTCATTCAGACTCATAGTGTCAAGTGTTTTTTATGACACATCTTTTCAAGAATGCATTTCAAGATTATTTATCAAATATGTTCATTCTAATGTCACTGCATGGTTTATTTTATACTGCATTTTAAGTATTTATTTAATTTAATTACTTGATTGATTTTAAGCAGCAGTTTTAATTTTTAGAAAACACACCAGACATTGAAACCCGAGATTATGAGGTAAGTATTTCTGCTAAAATCACAACATTTATGATATATAAGAACTAGACAGCTATTTTTGGCGTGCATACAAAATAGGCCTTTGCAACTTAATTCCTGATTCGCTGGACATGGCAGGTCACATATATATCAAGTCACAAGTAAAAGGCTTGTAACAAAGGAATAAGACTCAGACTAATATACCAGAATATCATTAAGGGAAGAACCAACACACATAAGTTTAGGTTTGGATGTAGTGGTGTAGTCTTTACAATACACTGATAGGCTCAAATATAGGTACAGTCGAACCTCACTTTATGGTAACCTTGGTAATACAGCACTAACAAAAGTAGTTCCGTAACAGTAAAGTGTTGGAAATTAGTCCTGGTAATACAGTCCTACGCTAGTGGCCCAGACATGAGGGTAACCTTAATAGCAAGTATGTCTGTGCTTCACAACCTCTTTTAGCTCGTGACACCCTTTCTAGTTAGCTCTAACCTTGCGGCACACTGAACTAAATTTTACCATTTCAACATGTATTCTATTTTTGTAACCAACTTATAGCGTGTAATTTGAGGGAAAAATAAACATCTCCCTTGTCCACGTGGATGAACACATTCTTACATACTTTCATTTTTCATTTCCTTGGGTTTAGACCGGTAGAATAAGTATTTCAGCAATGGTATGTGCATTTTCTGGGTTTCACTATTAATCTATTGACACTGTAGCTAACTCCTTGCACCACGTCGGAAATATCTTCTAGCTAGATAATCGAAATGTGTGTGTGGTTTTTTATTGTTTTATGTTGTCTAACACATAGATTGTAATATTGTAATCACTTACGTTATGTATTCTTACTTCATGTATTAGTTTGTAAACACCCCGGAATCTATTTGTAGAGATATGCGGTGTTTAAATCAATTTGATTTGATTTGTGTAGGGGGAATTCTGATTAAGTTTTGCTGAAGTAACTCATGTTCATGCCGATGCCAAATGGCTGAGCGGTGTCATTTTGGTTTATATGAAACCATCAGTGTATTTAATAATTTATTCCTACAAGTGTGATGCAATTCACCTAATTCCGCGGCACACTCAGGACATTCTCACACAGCTGAGGAGCACTGCTGTATAGGACATACAAATTACCACCAACACTCACATAAATACCCAGGGGCTCAAGATTGTCTATTAATAGGTTGGGGAGAGCGAGACAGAAAATGAGTAATGATTGTGGAGTTCCTACATTGTAAAGTGAAACCTTCCTATTAATGTCACTCTCGGGACTGGGAAAAAGTGACCCGAATAGAGAGGTGACCTTACTAACGGGACTAACTTACTATACTTTATTGTTACAGAATTAATTTGGGACTGTCCTAGGGTGACCTTAATTGCGAGGTGGCTGTATTACCGAGATGAAGATAAAGTGGGGCTTAACTGTACCTCATTGTTATAATACAGATATTTATCATTTCTTTTTGTTTATGATCTGTTACTAGCAAAATGTTATAGAATGTGGTGTCCTGCCCTTGTAACTGCTTAATGTGCTTTACACTTTACTCCCTGGCAGCTTCCTTTGAACATCATCTCAACTCCTCCGGGAACCATTGTTAGACTAAATATAGCTAATGACACCGACAGCATGCTGGACACCATCTATTGAAGTCTGAATTACCTGGTTCAATGAAGCCCGCGAGACAGGACCACAAACAGGGTGGGAACTTCTGGCCTCTCCCAAGCAGCAACTGAGATTGATCCACAGACGACACGGCCATGATGACAGTTGGGTCGACCCGGGGGTAACACGTGTTGTGAGGTCCTGCGAAATAGATTCACTTCACAGCATATCATCTACACAAACTGCACAGACACATGTATTAATAATAATAAACATGCTTTAGTCAAAATAATCTTATAAAATATACATTTAATCTTCCTAAGGGTTGTGAGTTAAAAACATAATGAGAGGTATTATTATATTTATGAACCTGTTAAAAAATAAATACATAAAATAGTATATTGTATAACACACTATTACAGTTGGTGTTTCACCAAAATGTACAATAATATTTAGTTTTTTATATTTTAAATACAATTTAAAATAAAATGCTCACTACATAAAATGAAATTACATACAAAATGTTCAATAACTTACAATTAATCTTTTTTTGCAAATTTTACACAACCACAAAAAAATCTATTAAATTTCAATTTCATTGTATAAAAAAATAAATTAAACAGTATTTGTAAATAATTACGACCTCCACAATTACAACTGAACACATCCAGGCTGCTTAGTTTTTACTATTTGTTATTTTAGTAATCAAATAAGTTTCTGTGATTCTATAATTTCTAGAAATGTTCCAGCAATTACTTTATTCAGGGTAAGAAGAAATAGTTCATTGTCAGCACATGGCATATTTAAGATTTTAGAAATGGCCAAAGGAATTAGTTTGCCACATTCATGCAGTGGTGCAACAGTTTATATAAAAAAAATCTTATGACAAAGCTACAGACATAGTACAATGATCCACTAAACATGTCATTGTTCATCCTTACAAATATCATTAGGACTTTATAATTTTTATTGAAAATGCCATGGTGTTTATTTTTTTCAAAACACATGTACACATGTGTGTAAGCATGCATGCATGTGCACGTGCCATACCTTGCAAACTTCGACAATCTTCACTGGTGCATTTTCGCTTGTATCCCGTGTGCTCCACTGATGTGCATGCGCCACAGGTCGCACAGAATCGATTTCGGTCGTGCCATGCAAGTAGTGCCCTCGCCTGGGCATAAACGGCAGCATCAGTCGGCTCTATCCGCATCATCCCTGGATATATGGACAACAAAGTTGCCCTCGAATCAAACTGCTTAAACTGATCCAACGACATTTCCGTTGCATCAATTGCAAACCAAGCTGGCGATGTTTCTTGGGTACTTCTCGGACATGCCCCTGGATCCCGTTGTGCTGCTGTGTCATCGTCATCTCTGTGTGAAGATATGCCAAGAAATACTACCATTGGGCTTTGTTCTTCCAAATAACTATTTATGTGTTCGTGGTTGACTGTCAGTAAACGCTGCTGTCTGGAACGAGGTGCTGCGGCGGGGTCAACTTGGCTTTCAGCTGGAACGCACACTGGGCACAACTTAGAAAACAACACAAATCGGGTGCTGTCTTTTGTCATTGCTGTGTCCAACCATGTCCTGTCTTTGCGTCGATGAGACAGTCTGTTCAAGGGATTATGTGACATGAAGTTAATAATGTTGTCGTCATGGTCATCACACGGGATGTTTAGGACCAGTTCTGCTGAGCTACCATTTGCCATGGCGTCAGTTGCAATTCGTTGGTCTTCTGGATAGAAAAGCATATCATATCATATTTTATATGAAAAACGAGGTTCTGTAACATTACAGAAATACCTTGGTAATGTGGAGCTGGTGTCCAAGACTCACTCAATTGTATGACACCAAAATATATATGAATAGAACATGTTATTTGGTAATACATATTGACATCACACTATGAACCATTCAGTAGACAAAATGTGCAACTAAGGAGATCATCTGGGCACCTGTTGAGTTATTTGTTGAGTACCACCTAGAGTATTACTCAGTAAAAGAACAAAAGTATCAGATTCAATATACTGACTAATACAACATTTAAAACATATGAGTACAGGTATATGAGTAATCAAGTTCCAAGTACTTCCACCTCAGGTCTGGTCTCAATGTTAGCTGTTGAGAACTAGGCCTATACGAGGTTCCATGAGAATGTCCCAATTTGAAAATAGATTCTGAGTAAACCACCAGCATGATAGTGTTGACTGTAGAACTTTGCAAACAATTAGTTTGTATTAACGCTTCGGTGTGTAGCCACTGCACCTGTAGTCAGTAGCAGTATAGGCACAAAGTCGAACAGGTCAACTGCCTTTATTTACGAGTTAATTGTTTAAAAAATACAATACAAATGAGCATCAGGCTCAGCTATCACATTTGCTCTTTTCCATATTCATAAACAATTGTTGACTTTGAGCATGTACTATTCTTGAAAATGTCTCAAAATCGTAGGCACGTTATTCGTATGTCATGAATGCAGAAATGAAACACTGATGATCCAGTGTTAGAAATTAAGGCCTTTTTCCTGTTTTTTCCTAACGCAATAGGAAGTCTAACTGGGGCATGACCCCTGATCTGTCCCTGGCGGATACTGTCAGTGTCAGTCAACAGTCCAGGCACACTGGTAGGCACTTCAAAAAAAAATTAGATATCATGCTAGAACATTGGGAATGGACTTAAATTAAAGGTAATTGGTTGAGGATCACATAACTGTTTATTTTATTAAGATACCTTTAATAGATCAACAGATAAGACGGAAAAACAGCGTCATTTTTGTGTATCTCTTACAATGGCAAAATGGACTCATTTTTGTGTTTTCTATAGGTAAATATTTGCTTTAAAATGTAATAACTTTTTTATTTATACAGATATTTAAATGCTGTCTTCAGGGTTTTCAAACACATTGACAAGAGTAATAAATTTATAATATTTAATATTTTTTGTATTAATTATAACCAAATTAATGCAATTAATTAGTTAATTTTAGTTATGAAGCATGCAAAACTCAACAGACCAAAATGCTCCAATTAAAGGCCATAATGTCCATGATTATGAAGATTTTATACATATTATGCAATGTGTATAACCACATTAATAATGGTAATAAATATGCATTAAAAAATAATTATGATTTAATTAATTAGTCAATATTGGGTAATTAGCGCACAACCTCGACAGACCAAAACATATCAGTAAAATGCCATAATGTCCATGACTATGAAGATATTTATACATATTATGCAATGTGTATAACCACATTAATAATGATAATAAATATACATTAACAAACCATTTAACAATTTAATTAATTAGTCAATACTGGCTAATTAGTGCGCAACTTTGACAGACCGACACATTTCAGTAAAAGGCCATAAGTTCCATGATTATGAAGATATTTGTATAATTTATGCAAGCAGTAACCCACATTAATTATGGTAATAAATATACATTAACCAGTCATTTCACATTAACAGTAACTTAATTAGTAAGTTAATATTGGCTAATATTAGCATACTAACGACTGACCACTACATTTCGAAAGAAAGGCTGGAATGACGATAATTATGAAGACAGTTATATAATTTATGCAATGTTTATAACCACATTAAACATAATAAATATACATTATCCATTCATATAACATTAACAATAACTTTATTAATAAGTAAATATTGGCTAAATAACTCACCAGATCAATACATGACAATGAAATACAATATTCATACTCCTAGTTCACTGTGTCTATGTATGACTGTGTCACGACAGGTTGGATGAATGCTGCAGGCTCTGTAGAGACCAGTAATCAATTGTCACTGCTTCATAATGTAATGTTCTGCATTTTAACATGAACTTCATGAAGTAATGTTGTAAATTGTTCACAGTATTCCGTCACTGAACCCAAATGCAAGATTGCTTTCTGCATTACTCCACATGGCCCACGGGAGTCAAGCCATGAAGAAGTCTGCTCTGCTCATAATACAGTCTTTTTGTGATACTGGAAGTTGATTGTCTTATAACTGCCAGTAGGCTGCAAGATCTGTGCAGCAAGGTTCATATTTTAGTATCCTGTAAAATAATGTTGTTTTCATCAACATGCTGTCTATAAGTAATGTTCGTGTGATGTTGAATGGACACTGTTCAATGTAGAATCAGATATATAATCAGCCAGATTAAATGTGTACGTATGCAGGCAGGTGACGGGTGTCATATTCAGACGACTGTGGCTTGGTACCTTCAGAGTTAACTGTCAGACACAGATCAGCGTAAGATCAGTGTCACTGCATGTAATTGTGAACAGCATCTGAAATAAAAAGGCCATCATGTATCATATAATGTGAAATATATCATGAAATAATTTTCATATCCCTGCCTCTGTTACTCAACAGAGCAGTGTGAAATTCTATAATACGTCACACATAAATTCATAATAATTGTGATACTTGAGAGGTATAACTGTGGTGTTTAATGTATTGCATGTTGTCACACAACTAAACAAATGATGCTACAACTGATCAAGCCTCAAGGCGTTTAATATTTATATTACAACATACTTTTAACATGTTGTGCAGTGACTGTTTGTCATGAAACTTTTTTAATTGTTAAACAAATTAAGTCGAATAATTTACGTATTTTACCTAAAAAAATGTGTCTAACAAATTGTTGATTTAATAGGTAACTAAGGACAATTAATTAAAGTTATTGCATAATGAAATTTATATTATTTATAAGTCTAAATAAAATCATAACCGTAAAATTATAATGGCACATCACATGCCAAAACCAAGCCCAAGGCAACGGCACCCAGTCCCAGGCCAAGGCAAGGGCCAAGCCCAGGCCAAGGGCAAGGCACGCGTATATTAATCAATGATTAATAAAATCATTTATATCTAAAAGGTAAAACAGGTAGTGTTCACTGTTGCTTTTGTGGGGATTTAAATTAAGATAACCAAGATATGAATATGATCTGATACTGACTCCGGTGACGCGCTCTCGGTCTGACAGTGCCAGATCGGCCAAAACAGTCACATTTTGAACGGCATAAAAACCACCTGTCGGAATCTGTCGGAACAACGAAATTTTCAACACTGAATAAATAAAACCTATAGATTTAACAAGATTGCCACCCAGAGAATTAACTCTAGGTAGCAGGTGGACAAGGAAGCCCTTGGCTTATCGAGAGTCCGACCTTTTTATCTATGTGTATCCCGCCCGTCTGAGGTGTGTCGATTTTATTTTTAAACATATTCACGCTACTAGCACCCACACAATCAGCAGGTAATCTGTTCCATTCATTTACAGTCCTTTGTAAAAATGAAAACTTTCTTATATCCAATCTACTCTGCTCCTTTGCTAATGCAAGATCATGTCCTCTAGTCCTTCTATCTTTCTTAACTGAGAAAAACATATTTCTATCAATATTTTCATAACCCTTCAATATTTTAAACACTTCTATCTGATCTCCTCTCAATCTCCTGGTCTCTAGTGTTGTTAAACCGCATTTTTTTAGGCTTATTTCATAACTAAGATCCCTCAGATTTTGTATCATTTTAGTTGCTCTCCTCTGCAGACTGCACTCTTTCTAGCATATCTATGTCCTTTCTGCGATATGGCCTCCACGCTTGAATACAATATTCTAAATAAGGCCTAACTATTGTTTTGTACAGCGGTATTATTAGCTCTTTTTCCTTATACGTTATGTTTCGCCTAATTAATCCAAGGATTTGATTTCCCTTTGAAGCTGCAATTCCGCACTGCTCTGAAATCTTCATATCAGCACTAACGGTTAACCCTAAGTCCTTTTCTTTTACAGTAGTACTTAGTACAGTACCCCCCATTGTATATTCTACCTCTTCGTTCCCATGTCCTATGTGGAGGCATTTACATTTCCCAAAATTGAACATCATTTGCCACTTTTCAGACCATTTGATCAACCTGTCAAGATCATCTTGTAAATGCTGTCTATCTCCATCACTTTTAATCCTTCTAAACACTTTTTAGATGTGAATAGACACAAAATCATTTCTGCCAAAACTGTAAAACTTGCAAATGAATCATAGGTATGCCGTCAAATCGACAACAGTTCGCTTAATTTTGGTCAAATTGTAAAAAGAAAGCGACGCAAATAAACTTAAACTTACCGTCTACAAGAATCCCGCAATGAATGACGTATACCACCGTTAAAAGCGCGCGCAACGACGGGTTGAAACAAAACGCTACCAAGATGCCGAGTAAACGGTACAGCGTTTTTGCAACAGAAATGTCGCACGCGAATACACAGCGCGAGCAGAATTCGTTGAAGTCTTAAAATGAAGACGAACGAAGTGCCTAGGCACAGGTGACAGCGTCTTCTAACTATCACCTATGTCTACTTCACCACAAATCCACAATCCAATCAACCACATATTTATTATAAACGTGATGACCGACAACAAATACATGTAATCCCATAAGAGTACCTTACTATAAAACAGTTATATAATCATCGTCGGCCTCAGCCTAATAACACCGGTAGCGATACACGTCTGTGGATCTGACAAAGTTGTCTATTATCGCTCGTTGGCAGCTTTCTGAGGCTACGTCATTCGGCGTACACCTCATCTGATTTTATTGGTCGACGGTTTGAGCTGCACGATATTTGACAAAATGGGTACGTATATTTTATAATCCTTTAAAGTGTTCAGCATATGTTAAAGGTGTAGCTCATATTCACAATGCGGTTCACAATGCTATGTTGACGAGAATTGCATGTAATTGCTATTTGTTGTTTAAATCGTCAATGGGCGATAATATAGGTTCTCGAGAAATCTGCCACGCAGTCAACCCGGCGATTAAACCATGCAAGGCTATTTAAATGAAATATGCCACCATTCATCTCAAGTCTCTGTATTAACACATAGCACAAAATGTATTACTAAAATATATTCGAACTGGATCTGGGAGTTGTTTGTGTTGTACAATAAATAGTTAAAAAAACATTCATGGCACTGTCCTGACACTGCTAGGCCTAGCCCTACCTAGCCTAGGGCCAGGCTCGTCCCGAGTAGTGTCTATAGTATCGTGAAGACTACTCGCCTACTCAGACTACTCAGTTTACTGTTACTGACAGTGTCACACTCACAGTTTGTCAGTGAGTGAATAACACTAATTGTAAATGTTACTCAGTACTCATACTGTTGCATGTTATTAGACCATATAAGGTAACACAAATAACATACAGAATCTATGATGATGGTGGTGATGATGATGAATCAGTTTGATCCTTACATTCTAAAACAATAAGATGGCAGCAGGCAGACATACAAGAAAAGTTGATTACTCAGTTTGATAACATTAGCTGTTAATAATTTAGACAAAGTAATAACAATATATATATTAATACAGGAAAGAGACTAGTTTCACAATGTTGATATGTGACTTATAAAGAGTTTATAGCTTTTAATTCTGAGCAACAAAATAGAGCAGTGCCTGATGGAAACTAAGTTTCTGTGATATAATTCTGAGCAACCAAATAGAACATTGCATCATGTAGGCTCGCTCAAGGATTTGTAGAACAAAACACAATTTTCAGCATTACATAATTTTTTTATTTATGTGTCAATCTGCATGATATTCAATATACACATATACTATTATACAAGTAATATGTGTGCCAAATGTCATTGGGCTAAATCAACATAGATAATTTTGAAAAATGACATTCAGATAAATATAAATGTGGACAAATAGAAGATCATTGTTACATATTATCATACAACCTGTTTTGTTGCGTTAAACTGGCATGCAATAAATTTATTAATTTGTTTGTAAAAGGATTTTAAAGACAAAATGTGATATTCATTGTAACATAACATTTTAATTTATACATGATATCAATTCATACCATATTTAGTATTCTCAGAGATTATTATACAAGTAATAGGTATGCAAAATATTGTTGGGCTAGAACAGAAACTTAGATATATTGCACTGAATACAGTACAAATTTTGATATAAAACATTAAAATAATCATAGACATGTATGACTAATTTGAAAAATGCCATTTTATTTACAGAAAAAATCTACCCATACTTATCAAATTGCTATTAAAAATATCATTGTAGTATAATCAGTCAACAAACATAAAATAAGCTAGTTCTATCACCCCTCCATTCATGCAGGTCTCTGACCTAGATAGGCAGTCACAGACGGACAATTACTCTCCAGGAAGAAGTCATGCCGGTGTGTCATTGTATTATTGTGGGGGGAGCAGGTTCTTTTAACACACACCTTGTGCAATTATTCACTACTAGTGTTGGGATATGTTATACTAAACATTGCTAGTTATTATATATCATTACATAAATAAATAAAGAATGTATGGTGAAAATTAGTTTTCCAAATCAATTGTGCTGGCAATGCATATGGCCGTCGCGCGTTGCGATAGTCAATCACAACAGGCTCTGATCTATCGACTTTTGAAAGTCGGCATGTCCTCAAATCAAAACTTATTTTCATAATTTTTGCACACTTGATTATGAATTTAATGACAAATCTAATGTGATCGGACCTCAACTTTTGAAGGAATGAACAAAATAAGGACTGCTTGGCGATATGTACAGTCAATGCGCTCTGCGAAAGTTCGTTGCGGACAGACTCTGGTCTAACAACTTTCGAAGGTCGGCGTGTCCGCTTATTTTAATACTTTTTGCACACATGGTTACAAATTTAACGACAAATCTAATGGTATTGGTCTCCGGGTGATTGGATTAGAATTTTTGAATCTATGGGCGAAAGATGACTGTTTTGCAATTGGTAGCTATTAGATGCAAATTTGCGGGTAACTTTTTACATACAGGTGGGAGACCATCACTGATTGGTCAACATTTCCCACCTTAGAAAAAAGTGACCATGTCTTGAAACAACAACATTTGGCGAGGTGCCAAGGTTTTGAACAAGGCATGGTTTTGGCTGATTTTGCAGCACTGCAAAGATCTCAGTGAGTCATGTTTTGCGGGTCAGCAAGATACAGCGCGCGTGTCGCTCAAGCTTTCAGAACGCCAGTTAGAGCACTTTTATAAAGGCCTGTACACTTCATAATAATAAAGTTATGGAACTGGAATTCGGTGCATAAACAAACAACTTGTAGAACTTTTTAGTGATGTGCTTTTTATTGGCATACGACAATTCCTATTAGTTGCAGACCATGCTGAAGTTGTGAAGTTTTCTGTAAAAAAATCCTTGCTCAAGTCTACGGGATGGCAAAAGGTTTCTGTCAGTTTCAACAGGGAATAAAAACTGATGCAAACTGCTTTTTTGTGTTTCTGTCTCTATTGGCAGTAGTTTGTTTGTCTCTGGAGAAACCCAACTGTGAAGTTAGTTGATGTGTGTTTGTAGGATATCATTCCTCCTGTCAAGCACCTGCACAGTGCTCCTGTTTATATCAGGGTGTACAATGGCTTTAGCTGATAGGTAGTCTATCGGACTGGCTCACTGAGAAACAACCAGTCCTCATATTGTTTTACTGGTCCTTAAAATTTTAAAATAAATGTGCCGGGTACCACCATACTGTTATGTTTAACAATTATGGCACATAATAAAACTAAAAGTGGTTTATTTCATAAAGAAAATAAGCGGTTTCTCAACTAAATGTGTCATTCATAGAAACAAATATATGTGATTTCATAGATCCAATTGCTTGTATATTCAGTGTAATGTCAGGTATGACCTCTGAGTGATGTCAGGTATGACCTGTGTGATGTCAGATATGACCTTTGTGCAATGTCAATGACTTATGTGTGCTTAGAATGGGTGTTTATCGTTGAACGGCGTTCTGGCAATTCAGACAATGCTGATTTTCCTTAACTCTTCTTCAGGCAGTTTCCAACTTTGAAATGGTCGTTTTTGGACAGTTCAGTTTGTATGCTTCAGCTGTGTCTAGTAACATGTTGTTTGTATGTTTCAGCCGTGTCTAACAGGATGTCGTTTGTATGCTTCAGCTGTGTCTAGTAACATGTTGTTTGTATGTTTCAGCCTTGTCTAGAAGTATGTCGTTTGTATGCTTCAGCTGTGACTAGTAACATGTTGTTTGTATGTTTCAGCCGTGTCTAGCAGGATGTCGTTTATGTTTTAGCAATGTTTAGGCTTTTAGCAGGGTGTTGTCTGTATGTTTCAGCCATGTCTAGCAGCATGTTGCTTGTATGTTTTAGCCGTGTCTAGCAGTGTGTTGTTTGTATGTTTCAGCCGTGTCTATCTGCATGTCATTTGTATGTTTCAGCCGTGTCTAGCAGGATGTCATTTGTATGTTTTACTCATGTCTAACAGCATTGGCTTTTGTATGTCTCAGCCGTGTCTAGCAGCATGTTTCAGCCGTGTCTAACAGCATGTTGTCTGTATATGTTTCAGCCGTGTCTAACAGCATGTTATCTGTATATGTTTCAGCCGTGTCTAGCAGCATGTCGTTCCTGCTCTCCACCACCCTCACAGTGCTGCTGTTTGCCGGCATGCAGCTCTACCAGTCTCAGCTAGCCTCGAAGGAGTGGATGACGATCCTGGGTGGATTCCTCGGCTCTATCCTCTTCATCCTCATCATCACTGTATCCTTCGCTGGCAGTTGTCTGTAGTCTCCGCTAGGTGGCACTACAATCAGGGTTCCCAACAGGCCTTTAGCCAGAAATAATTTTTGTGAGTCTCGAATTAATCAAAAGTATGCCTTTTTGGCATGGGAACAGCTTGTGCGGAAGACATTCACGTCAGTCACAGCCATTAGTGACCACTTTAGTACTTTCGCTGACAAACCAGTGTCATTTGAGCCATTTATTTAATTAATACTGGTCCATTTGATCTGTTTCATTACCAGTTGTCCCAATGATAGTCATTAACTATTAGTTAATCTAGTGTCCAGCAGGCCCCTCTAAATTCCACCATCCTAATAGTTGTGATTACCCGTCTTGGCCAGTGGTCTGCATGTCTTGAAGGGGGGGCAGATGGGTCTTTGGCTAAGACTCTGATTCCCAACATCAGACAAAACAGGGCACATTTCTAAATACTGATTAAAAATTTGCAGTGTTTTACCAGGGATGAATTGTATTTGGGTTCAGCGGCAATGCCTCCAAAGGGTCAATTGCAATGGTTCATCAGGGTCGACTCAAGTATATTTTTTATAAAAAAGGAGAGTATTACACATATCTACTTGAGTTTCCTAACTTTGTGTACCTAGTGGTTTGTTTTGGTGTAGTGTTCTAATGGTAACCTAAGACATTTTCACTGATGTACTGTGTGTGCCACGTGATGTGCATTCTGTGTATAACTCGGAGGTGAGGTCAACTATGCTTTTGTGTAATGCCAGACATAACCTTTGTGCACTGTCACTGACCTGTGTGTGCTTAGAATGGGTGTTTATCCTTGAACGGCATTCTGGCAATTCAAACCATGCTGATTTTCCTTAACTCTTCTTCAGGCAGTTTCCAACTTTGAAATGGTCGTTTTTGGACGGAACTTCCAAACAAAAGTTTTTCCAGAGAGTAAGTACTTTAGGTAGTAGCACAACTAACAATAGTTAGCCTTAAACTACTAAGTAAGTACTTTAGGTTTTAGGTAGTAGCACAACTAACAGTAGTTAGCCTTAAACTACTAAGTACGTACTTTAGGTTTTAGGTAGTAGCACAACTAACAGTAGTTAGTCTTAAACTATTAAGTAAGTACTTTAGGTAGTAGCACAACTAACAGTAGTTAGCCTTAAACTACTAAGGCACATGTACATAGCCAACAACTGTTTCTGTATAAGTTAACCACAATAGGCGGGTGAGCATACTGGTAATCATACCATTGAGTGCCCTCTGTAGATAGTTGTTCATTGTTGCCAGGTGTCTTCTTTTTTAAACATGAGACAGTCACATATATAATATTTTAGTAGCACTATGTCACCATAAAAACATGACTATAAGTGAAATGGAGGCCATAAAGGGGCCGTTTGATATTTATTTCACACCTAATGATTGAATTTAGCCAACTGAAACTCATTCTTGGGACCATGTTCTCTATCACTGCTTTCGTTGTCACAAGTATTTACAATGAACAATGTAAGATAAGAACAACTGAGACAGAACGAATGTAACATATGTTTTAATGATTGCTATACAGTCTGTAGTTGTTGATGTCCATTGTAGTCTTTTTGAAGAGAGTAGTGTTTGTAGTTGGTACACATGTTTCTTTCTCTGCGTGTCTTCTGTTTTTCTTGTATTTTTCTACCACTGCCTGTCTGATGTAGCGTCGTCTTGTCTTGCAGTTGTCAGCTGTCTACTGCTCGCCATGTTTGCCTCTGGTCTCATCCACCGAGTCTGTGTCACTACCTGGTAAGATTCATCTCCACCATCCCTCCCAACCCTGAAACATGGGGAGATGGGAATATTGTCATTCTTTAAAGGTTCAATGTCTGGTCCATAGAATTGTGTGTAGTGTGATACACATTAGGACTACTCCAACATCTTGATGTTTCAATGAACCACATTTTAAAACAATTTAGCTGTTGTCTGTTCGTGAATATCTACCTTGTCGTTCAGTGAACATTAGTCGACAATCAATCATGAACATTAGTCGACAGTTTCCAATAACTGAAAAACCGTTTACTGGTGTCAGGTGTTTAGGCAGTCACATGATGGGCTTTTCATTTACAGCAGTAAAATGTGTTTAATAGTTTGTATATTTAAAACATAACTGTTTGCTGCTATGGTTTGCTATAAATGGTGTGCTATATGGTATACCTCTTTGTGAGTAATGTATTTTAGAAGCTAGTAACTGATGCCAACAATAGCCGTTTTTGTTACACGTTAACAATCTATTTTAGATTTACAATATGTATAGCACAAACATGTAAACATGCGTGCACGCACGACATGCGCACACATACATACACATACACGCGTGTGTACACGCACACACAGCATGACTGCGCTTTACATAAAAACTTCTTTCTTTCAGTTTTATATTCTCGATGGTTGCCCTCTACTACATCAACAAGATCTCGCAGGCGAAGTACGCTCCTATCGTCACGGTACCAGTGAGCACAGCTAAAGGCCGCAGGAGAAACTGAACGCACCACTACATATACAGATATTGAAACAGCAACAGATACTGTATTAGTTTTAGTTATTTGTCAATTATTCATCAATACACGCATCTCTGAAGTAAATGTATTATCAGCTAAGCACACATTCTTCCTAGAATTCAACAACTGTCACAGATACAGTATTTGTTTGCCAGCTTGCACACTATTACTACTGCATGTTGATAAGATATGTCAGTGACGGTTATGAAAGAGAAACAGCTATGTTTTCTCAAAACGGCTCAAATGTGGTTTAACGTTTGATAAGATTTTGACGGCACTTCTGTAGAAATTCCTCTGAACGAGGATGGATACCAAATAAAGTATTTTACAATTACGTTATACTTTGCCTTTTTATTCTGCTGTCCTCCGTGGCATGCCAACAATTGCAATGTTTGCTTATGAAAACTATATTCCCAACTAGGTGCTTTGTAAATATAAACAAATCAAATATTACATGCGGGTCAGTAGTTCACTTGGATTATCAAGCAGATAAAAAGAAATGTATGTATGTATGTTCTGGTAAAATTTTTGAAATCGGCTTTCCATTCATTAATTTCATTGGCGATGCATGTACAACATTTTCGGTTTTCTGGGATGCGTGGGAATCATTCGTATCCAAATTTGTTTGGATTATTGAAATGCTTTATATTTAAAAAGTTCTAGCTGCTACTGTGCTGGTTGGATAGACTAACGAAAATGCCCGTCACCTGACGGAATGCCTTGGAAGATGACAGTCGTGATAGTATAATGTTGACCAACTGTTAGACACATCGTTACATAAACACCACAGCGTGCTCACAGATACTCGTTGTTTGTTCAAAGTGATGAAGGTCGGAGAGAATGTGAAGTTCACATCCATCGTAGATTAATCCCTGAAAGTTTGGCGCTCGAAGTTCAAGTCGACTCTAAGAGGAAAACGTTAGCCTACCCGCACCCGTACGCAAGCTCAATTATAAGTAGATGACTACCAGTATCGGTCCTAACCACGTAACATGCAAGTTTCTTTTCAACACTCACAAAATGCAACGAACCTGTGCCGTTAGGACACCGACCCTAGACCTTCACGCCTCTGGTGACGGAGGAACCTTTCAGGGACGTCTTGCCGCTGTCTTTCGCCTCTTCCGTCGACGACCGGATCTTCTTCGACGACTTTCGGCGCACGAGCCTCGTCGGTCCACCGACAGCTTTCGCTCGGCGAGCCCTGGGTACCTGCGCACAAACCGCATTGTTTTGATTTATTAATTTCAAAAATGTTGAGGACCGGAAAATGTGAAAATCGTGACACAAATATAATTTTTAACGATAAACTTATAGCCTGTAAGTTATATGATATTGATCCTACCCATCAAAGAGCAAATATATCTAATGCTAGGCATATTCCTGACAAAACATGGCGGATTTTGTTTTATGTTTACATACTGTGTATTCGATTAGAACGCTGCACACCGATTAGCTAATGAAAACGTAATGCAGATTTATACGGAAATCAAACATGCTGACTTTATCGAAGAATACATGGCATGTCTATACCTTAACGTTTATTAGGCCCTATTATTCTTAATTGACTTGTCGTTTTTAACTAGTATGCATTGTTATTATTATCCTTATATATATATAAGGATAATAATAACAATGCATACTATATATATAATATATATATTTATTATTGCTATGCAGTTTAATGTTTTTAATACATTCAGGAATGTAATGCGCTTCTGTATGGCTATAATTGCCAGATTTATGGCGCTGAGAAATACAGTAAAATTATTATTACCTGCGGCTCTGAGGCCGCCACTCGCGGTCTCGTCTTGTGGCCGACTTGCTGCTTGCGCACACGGTCCGTCTCGGCCCCGTGGACAACGTCACTCACGTAACTCTGCGACTTGCTCTTGTCGCGCGCTCTCGTCCTGCTGTTGATGTCACGGACTTTCACTGCCGAGCCGTCTGGGCGCGTTTTAGGCGCATCGGCCTTTCTGTACGTCTTGAGCACGGCGGCGATGTCTCGAAAACCGGGCCGCTTCGTAGGTGTGTCGGTGCCGCGACTAGGTCCTGACGCACCCGCCGACCCAATCCGCGTCAGTGGCGACTCAGGCACGGCGCCGCCTCGACGAATCGTCGATTGGTGCTTCCGTAGCATCGCCTGTACGGCAGAGAGCGCGGGTGACTTTCCCATCGGTGACCAAGTTAGCGTTTTTGTCAGATTTTAAGAAAACTATACCTGGCAAAAATTTCTTTACAGCAACAGTCATTATGCCATTGATATGCTCATCAAATTTCGTCATAAACACATACCTCCAGCTATTTTAAAGCGCATGCATGCGCGGTGCCCATCACTGTTTACCAAAAATAGCTATATATTTCGGCGGCCGTGTTATGTGAATAAAAATGACAAAAAAATCATCTGCTAATATGCTTGATGTATTGCACTCAGTTCACTAAAAACAAGTTTTTATATATCACCATTTTCTAGGTAGTAGGTACTATTTTTTTCTTTAACACAACGGGAAGGTTACCTGCTCTGACCCATGTAGCCACTCCAGGACGTGAGCCGCATTATCTCGCAGATTATCTATTACTATCATAATGTGCTAACACGCCAACAAGATTTAGGATTACCCACACATATTTACTTCTTCTAATGCCCACAAACAAGACGCAAGAAATGTTTAGTTGTGGATTTTGTTATCCAGGATAAATGTGACGAACTAACAACGGACTTGTAACGAACGTGCACAACGCAGCACGCGCTTTCTGGAGTTAAACCCCGCATATGTCGATGACGTAATGCACAACCCCAACACGTAGAGTAGGCCTAGACACGTGCAGTAACTGCGAGGACTTCTCTAGTGACTACTAGACGTCGGCTAGGGCCCTAATGTTATGACAAGTTACGTTTCTAATGGTACATTTAAATCGTTGTTAATGGTACATTAAAATGTGATATAGTTTTGTTTTCGTGGACCATACTCGCTGTTGCACTTAGGCCTACTAAGTTCAAATAACATGTGAAAACAATACGCTAAACTTTAATAACATTTAAAACTTAACTTATGTATTTATCGTGCATGCGCGAACAAACACAAGCGGATCGAAATTGCATGGTCGTAGAAGTACGGGGTCACCGGAAACACCTACCTGCTGCCATTTTTCCGACTGGTTATTCCGTAGCGGCAGCGGCCGACCCTTGCTGGCTCGCCGAACCACGCCCCGACGTCCGCCTGCTCTCTCGCCTCCCTGGCCGCCCGCGTCTGTCTTTTTGTCTGTAGTTATGGCGCCCTCGGAGCCGCACTCGCGGTGCCGAGCGACGACACTCGTACGGAGCAGCGGCGTACTGGCGTGACGGTTCTTCTTAACGGCACCCTTCGCGCGAGGTTTCCTCTCCATCGACGTCTCCTCCTGTGATTTTTTGCGCAGTGGCTTCGTACGGCGTGACTTCGCCGATTTGGAGCCGTGCAGCCGTCGGTGTACGGGAGGACTGCTCGGTTTCTCAGGGCTGTGAGCGTGTAAAACATCTAGTCCATGGGCCCGGATCAGAATTTCAGTTATTGATACCACCAAAGGTGGCAAATTCTAGTAATGATTTTTTTAGAATAGTCCATATGTGTGGGATATATTTTGATGTGATAGGCTTTGCGGGGTGGCAGCTTTTTAGCTTGGCGGCCATCTTTAAAATGGCCTCCAAATCCAATGTCATCACATCGTAATAACTGCGTCACCTAAGAACCATATTTTTTGTGTCAATTTATAGGTTGACGGGGTCAAGAATTTCAAATATTTTACATTTGACCTTCAGTGACATTCACACCCGCCATTTTTAAAGATGGCGGTCGTCAATACAAATGTCACTATATCTTAGCAACTGTTTTTGTATAGCGTTGTGGGCAGCGATTTCAAAAATGTTAAATTTAACCTTCAGTGACATTGACGTATTCGCCATTTTTAAAGATGGCGCCCGTCACAGACTATTATTCCCGTTTCTTAAGAATGGCGTATTTAACGTCAACATATAGTTTTTCATGTACGGCGATTATAAATGTATTATTTTTTGAACTTCACCGACATTCACAACCACCATTTTTTTAACATGGTGCCCGTCAACTTAACTTTTTCTCAGAATGATCAGTTTAGCCATCGTCGTCGCCATCTCCGTCATCAGATTCGCCAAGTTCAAATGCGAACTGTTCTTCTTTATTTTGATTGCTGCATGTCTGTAGCTTGCTCATGTTGGTGCATGCCAGTTAATTTTTAAGGCATGTGCAGCTTGGTAGTTTGCAGGAACGCAGGCACTTGCATGATAACAGTTCCAAAACTGGGGCTGGAGGAGAACGCATCCACTCGATGAACAGATGGCCGTCCTCGTCTGTCATCCAGCCACACTCCTTTGGGTCTGCCACAATTGGTTTAGGCTAAAGGCAGCGCTTCCAGATTAATGCTTGATAGTTGCCACGAAGAACATACATGTGGAGACAATATGTGCATGGTGGAAGCTGGCTGGACTCGACCTCCCCTCGTTTGGCACAGAGTAGCTGGTAACGCAGTTCATCGACTTCGTGAATGCTCGCAGGTGTCGCATTCAGTTGGCAGGTAAACAGCTGTATTTTGTCAAATAGTTCCCAGGACTGACCAAGTTGGCTGAAAGTCTTCTGGTATGTGCTGTCCTTTTTTTATTAGTTTCTGGGCACCCAGCTTTCCACGGCCTGTAAGGACATGAAATCCAATTAGGGCGTGCCAGTTTCCCAATGTCGATGAACCGTGTGTGGTTTTTTGTTCCGCAGTTCTGATAGATGGACCATGGGAATGTCTCTTTTGAAACCAAGGCAGGGTACCGTGACATGTGTGTCTTCGGCTGTTAATATGACTGCCTTTGATCCGGCCTTTGCAACGTTAATGTAGCAGCCCGCGTGTATCTGCTTCTTCATGTGTTGACCTCAGTTATGTGACTTCCAACAAGAAGTCATCTTGTAGCAGACCTCATCACAGGTTACATATAGTGACTAGTCATGTAGCTTCCCTCTGTGCGTCGGCAGTTTCCATTGTTCGACGATGAATTTTATCAGACTTCTTCCACTGCTGGATATTGTGGCCTGCTGCAATGTTCTTGTACTGGATAGCTCTGCTTGATCCCCGGTTGCACCTCTCAGCATTTTTGATTGGCGTCTCCCGGTAAACGTCGAATACCACGTCAATCCTGTGACTCTGTGAACCATCATGTAGAACTTGAAACAATGCAGATTCTGCCAGCTGGAAAAAGGTCTTATTGTTGCCATTCAGCGTCTGCAACTCATTCCATCAATGATACAGGTTGATGGGTCAGTGGTATATTCTACTGGAGAAACGTTTTTCTCCAACTCTCTAGCGAGTGCCGCCTTGTTTGTCTTCCGCAAAGACCCATCAGCATTTACGAATGCCCACGGTAGAGGGCCTAGTCGGTGAGCCAGGACATCCCTCATGTGTAGCTGTCTACTCTGAGCAACAAGGATCATGTGGCCAAATAAATGTATCTCCGCCTTCAGGACCACCTCTTTGGCTCTTCCACCGACTTTCTTTGCATTTACATTGGAAAATGTCTTCAGGTTTTGTTTTATCGTCTTGTTGTGGAATTTCACTTCTAAGCGTGTCTTCTTGAACAGTTTGTATGCTTCTTCGCCTACTTGATGAGCGCCAAGAAGATCCTTGGCAACATCTGCTGGGGCAACAGTGCCAGTGGATAGGCTGACAAGTTCAGTTTCTTCAGCACACATTGGATTCAGCCACGTGTTCTCCATCAGATCAACCAGGGACTCGACGTCTGCCTCGTCTTTCCGGATGTGGGGCCTTTGGAGATCTGGATGAGCCAACTTAGAAACGCCTAGATCAATCATGTTTCTCAGCTCTACGATACATGGTCCTGTACTCGGCTGTTAGGTTCACCGTTTCCTATGCTGTTAATGAATTCATATTTGGACGCACCTGTAACATGCTTTGTGTGAGACACGGGAATAATAAGCTTTCACGGGCGCCATCTTGAAAAATGGCGGGTATTTGAATGTCGGCGAAGGTCAGAAAGTAATATATTTGAAATCGCCGTACATAGAAAACTCTATTTTGAAGTTAGCTACGCAGCTCTAGGTTACGTCGATCTTAAGATACGGGAATAATAATCTGTAATGGGCGCCATCTTTAAAAATAGCGAATACGTCAATGTCACTGAAGGTTAAATTTAACATCTTTGAAATCGCTGCCCACTACGCTATACAAAAACGTACACTCACAGTTGCTGAGATATGGTGACATTTGTATTGACGACCACCATCTTTAAAAATGGCGGATGTGAATGTCACAGAAGGTCAAATGTAAAATATTTGAAATCCATGACCCCTAAAACCTATATATTGACACCAAAAATATGGTTATAAGTGGCGCAATTGTTACAATACGAGGACATTGGATCTGGTGGCCATTTTTAAAGATAGCCGCCAAGCCAAGAAAGCTACTCATTTGGAAAGGTTATCATATATTTTGTGCTTGTAGTGGTGAAACAAATCATTTGCCACCAACGACGTTTTGCTGTCTCCCCTCCCGGTGGTACCGACATCTGGTCTGGCCCATGGACTAATCATGGTATAGTTCTCACACGGCGGTCTGGAAAACTACGGTGCCAATACGAAATCACATGAACAGTTATCGTTATCATCGACTATTTGCGTCATCTTCATCTATTCGTCCGGAAGGCGCGTTCCATGACTTATCTATTGGTGTCTGTCCAGTACCTTTACAAGTTTACTGGTTCGGTAATACTAATCTCGAATTTAGAACAAGCAGTAGGCGTACTGGATAAGTTAAGTTTGGTCTCCCTGGTCTGAATTAATTAATATTATGTATAATCAACAACTAAACCATGGTGTAGTTCTCTGACAAACGTGCTGCGCTACACAATAAGGATGAACTTGTTTATGCAAACCTCTGCATCCATTTGACAGACCGTTTTGAAATCGCCCGCTTTTTGTCCCGTCTGTGTAATAGCGACCAACAAGAACCCGACACATCACACAACTGGAAATATGTTGGTTTATCGCCAACACATTGGTCCGATTACCCGCCGACTACCCTGTTGATTTGTGAGAAAACGTAATGACAAACCATTCGGTCTTTGGCGTCTGTCGCGTCTTCCAGCTGACGGTACGACGCGCTTTGTTATCTCGACCTTTCTTTGATCGTCGCTGGGACACTGTCACCCGCAGTGGCGGCGTCTCTTCCTGTGACGCCATCCCACCTGTTGGACAGTCACTCTAGTAGTAGTTAGGATTCCATATATCTAGGGAAACGTGTACGGATGCTGTGTGCGGAATGGGGAATACCTCTGCAGTGACGTCACGTTGCGAATTTCCTATCCGAAACCTGTGCGGATACGATTCGAATCGCTTCATCGAGCGATTAAATTTGCCGCATCCGCATGAACAAACACACCTTCCTATAAACTTATGGAAGTACTTCTATTACTTCCATCCGGCACTATATTCATTGTTTTGCCGCATATAATATATCGCATCCGCATGCCGTTTCCGTACATCTGTGGAATCCTAGCTACAGTCAGCGCACCGATATCACCAAATGTTTCAACATGATCACAAATCTTATTGTTGGGTAGAAATATAGAGAGGGGACAACGCCGGGTTGATTGGACAAGGGTATCACGATGAGAAGATGACGCAGAACCTACTGGGCAAAGGTATGGGAAAGAGGGGGTGATGTAAGGGTAATTTAGCAAATGTACGAGAAAGAAAAGATGACGCAGGACCAACTGAGCAAAGCTTGAGTATAACTACGGGAAAGAAGGGACGACACAGGATCAAGTGAGCAAAGGTAGAAGTGAGCAAAGGTATGGGGAAGAAAGAATGACGCACGACCAATTGAGGAAAGCTACTGGAAAGAGGAGATGACACGATCAATTGATATAAAGTGTGATACCAAGTGGTCAAATACGCCTACGTACAGACAGCACACACGCGGACACACGCTACTGCACACATTATGTGATTACCTGCGCTTTACCCAAAGGGAATACAAGTAAAAAAACTACGATAAAATGACGTTTTCGTACGACTACCGTCCCGTCGCGTCTTTGTGACGTCATACACTTCGTAAAAATTGCGTACGTTGCAGAATTGCGTTCCGACACGTCACACACACGATTTTGGTTAAAGGCGCTTTACTGTCAATTTTGCCAGTATAACAATAATGATTTAATAGCTTATAATACACACGGCGGCAACACTGTCGTGCTCTGCTAAATTACAGCGATACGTGGATTAAACACATAAGAGCAGATTAAACACGTGTATATCACAGAGTATCTATATAGTAGGTCTACTTAGTTACCGCTGCGCATCGCAACTATTTCAGTTGATGTAAATGTTCTTTTCGTTTCCCAAATCGATATGCTATACAGCATTTGCTTTAAATAAAGTATAAGTTGTTCATTAAATGAAAATACCTGCGTACCTCTCAGGTGGATGACATGTCGTCACCCAGACATGCTTGTATGTGCAGTATTTGGTCAGTCGACGAACACCATCTCCGGTTATCAAGAAAAGGCGACGTCTCCATCAACATGTGCCAGAGTTGTATGGAAAACGGCTCATACCTTGCCTAGGTAGTAGTATTTATTTTCCGGAAGGTTTTTTCTCTGAAAACGAGACCGAAGAGAGAGTGAGGCTGTACTGGAGAGAGAGAGAGAGAGAGAGAGAGAGAGAGAGAGAGAGAGAGAGAGAGAGAGAGAGAGAGAGAGAGAGAGAGAGAGAGAGAGAGAGAGAGAGAGAGAGAGAGAGAGAGAGAGAGAGAGAGAGAGAGAGAGAGAGAGAGAGAGAGAGAGAGAGAGAGAGAGAGAGAGAGAGAGAGAGAGAGAGAGAGAGAGAGAGAGAGAGAGAGAGAGAGAGAGAGAGAGAGAGAGAGAGAGAGAGAGAGAGAGAGAGAGAGAGAGAGAGAGAGAGAGAGAGAGAGAGAGAGAGGTGACATAGGCTGCCGGTTCTTCTTCAGGAAATGGTCCATACATTAACATATATAGACATATATGTTAACCTACTATTGGCCAACTCTTCCAGGTTCGCTTGCGAGAGCACCGAGACCTGCTCCGGCTGCGTCGACCGCCTCCCCTGCAGCGTCTGCCTCCGGACCGCGACCGTTGCCGTCGGCGGTGGCGTCGCTGACTCTTGCTGCAGCGGGCGGGCCGCTTCCTGCGACTGCAGCCACGTCTGACGACAGAGAACCACAAGTGCATTCATTTAAAGGGACGTCGTCTGTTCTTCTGTCCGGAATTACCGGGCTTAGTAATTTGTAACAGTAAGTCTGCTGTATTGAAAGTGGGAAAGTTGAACATCAAATAGTATAGTGGTTACCTTTGTCCGATTCGGCCGTATTGCCAATAAAGCTTGTTTTAAAACTGAACGTTTTGTTTACTATATGAACATGTACCCGTGACCTTCAATTTGCGACCGTTGTTGGGGACTTACTAAACACAGTTTGGCGGGTAGTATACCATCAACATAGTTACCATAGTCTTATAGTCCATTTGTCATTTCGTGAACCTAGAAATGTTCTATCCTATGAACTTTTGTTGTTGATTTGTACTCATATGGGGTCCTAGAACAAATTCAGCTTGGTTGCCCAAACAGCAGCTTTGGGCAACTCTGGAAATTTGCATAAATCCAAGATGGCGACTGGTCGCTATGTTGAGAATTTAACTTTGAACCATTTGTCCTAGAATTATGTATCTTTTAAGGGGTGTTAGGGTGCGTAGATCCATTTCTGATGTTACTTTTTCAGTTGAAGGTCAAGATCAGATGCTGAAGGTCAGGTGAAGGTGAAATTTAATTTCTCGGTGGACAACGGATGAATGGAGACTTCTACTAAATTATATATTTTGTGTTTATTCATGCACATAAATGAATACTCTTACAATATTTGACACATTTGTTCGTGCGAAAAAAACAGTAATCAGTCATATTTGAAACACGTTGTCACATCTGTTACACATAGTGTATACGCAAATAGCATTATGAATATTGGCATTCATTTATCTTTGTGAGGGACATTCTTGCATTAAGTAATCATGTACGAAAGTCATTGTAAGGATGTTACAAGGATTTATATCCATACCAACATATAAAAAATAGTTTTACACAATGCTACGCTATAAGCGTGAGGTTTACGCTATTTTAGTAACTGCAGATATCGCCTAATAATCTTCACCTTTTACCTACCTCCACTCATCATCCAGGTAATCAGGACCAGCAAGACCATCCTCAACGTCCTCCTGCTGAAATGAATGTGGCTGAATCGATTGTGTTTGGAGAAAAGATGGAGAGCAAGTACATCGCCATCTTCCCGATGGGTTCTACGGTCCTATCAGTAGTCCCATCAAGGCGATGAACGTTCTAAAGAAGCAGGACACGTGCAGGCCAGTCATCGATCTTGGGAACACTTTTCTTCGGCTCTTGATGATTTGTCAGCGACAGCAGATGGAGTTTGGGCCTCTGATCAACTACGAGCTGTGTGCAATGCCTCCTTCGCTCATCGACGAGCATGGTTGTTTCCACAAACCCAACAAATCGGGGCTGGTCAACGCCTGGGTGTGCTCGAGCTAGGTCTCGCTAACAACGGGCGGAAATTGTTAGCGTGAATGTTCAGCAACTGTTCTACCGTATCATTTGGCCACACGGCTGCAGTCCCTCAGATCTGATCGCATCCATCCATTGTCGGCTGAGTCACTATCCAGATGGTACTGCAAAAATCATTATATTCGACAAGTACCAAGATGTATCTGCCAAGGATCACGAGAGAATACGGCCGGCTAGCGAGGTTACCCTCATATACTGGCTCTCCATCACCAGTCCTCTGTCCAAAAGAGATGCAATCCTGAAGAGCAAGAACAACAAGCGGAGCCTGGCGAGCGTGTTGTCTACCTTCAGTGCAGGGGAGAACGTAACGATGGAGACTCGTGACAATGGTGCCTTTGGTTATGATGAGGCGGCCATCATCATGATCTCCGCTGATGCAACTCTGGCAAAAGCATGATCCGTGCACTTAGCGACGGCACATACGTGTTTCTCCTACTGGTCTATTGGGTGTATCGGGAGCAGCTGGGGTGCAAGATACAGTGGGATGGGGCATTGCTGGGTATCAACGCCATCTGCGCTGACCTAGGGCCACAGTCTCTGCAGCTGCGTGGCATGCACACCCTCAGCGGGTGCGGCACAATCTCATATCCTTATGCCAAAGGCAAGATCAACGCACTAAACACCTTGGTCAATGGGGACTTCCCAGGTTTGGATGATGTGCTTAGGGAGGTGGGCGACACGCAGGCGGATCTGATGGAGTTCTGTATGGTCAGCCACCGGGGACATGCATGGAGTCTGCCCGCTTCACACTCTTCACCAAGAAGAAGAAAAGTCCCAATGTTAAGAGCCTGCCTCCGACATCAACCAACCTGTTCCTGCACGTGTTGCGGGTTCATCTGCAGGTCATGCTGTGGAAAGCGGCAGACCAATAAGCCCCACCCGATGAGTTAGCCGATATCACTCACTTCGGGTGGAAGATCAGGAATTGCATCCCCTCTTCTGTTATTGCTCAGGATGACCTAGGTCCACCACACCTGTGTGATGTGATTCATTGTGAGTGTAGGGCACAGGGAAAGAAGTGCAGCACGGAGGTTTATGGCTGCCACAAAGAACATCTTTCGTACACGTCATACTGCAACTGCTCTGGCGAAGACGGCTGCTGTAATCCGTACACTAGGACAGAAGAGGCTCAGGCTGGAGACGAGGAGGGTATCGCAATGGAGGATGCTGAGGAGAAGGATTTTGAGGATGATAGCATAGAGGATGAGGATGTAGATGAGGAGGGTGACGGCCATGAGTATGATGAGGATGGTCTAGCTGATCCTGATTACCTGGATGATGAGTGAGAATACATAAAAGTGACTATTATTAGGCGATTTCTGCAGTTACTAAGATCGCATAAACCTTACACTTATAGCATAGCATTGTATAAAACTATCTTTTATCTGTAGTTATGAATATAAATCCTGGTATCATCCTTACAATTACTTTCGTGCATGATTACTTAATGCAAGAATTTCCCTCACAAGGAAATGTGAATGCCAATGTTCAAAATGATATTTGCACTATACACTACGGGTAACAGATGTGACTACGTGTTTCAAATATGACTGGCTATTGTTTTTTCTCATGAACAAATGTGTCAAATATTGTAAGATTATCCATTAATGTGCATAAATAAACTAAAATATAATATAATAAAAGTTTTCATTCATTCATTGTTCAAATTTGACTTTCACCTGACCTTCAGCATCTGATCTTGGCCTTGAACTGAAAAAAATAACACCAGAAATGGATTATACGCACCTCAACACCCCTTAGAAGAGGTATTACACATCATTCTAGGACAAATAGTTCAAAAGTTAAATGTTCAAGATATCGACCAGTCGCCATCTTGGACTTACGCAAATTACCCGAGTTGCCCAAAGCTGCTGTTTGGGCAACCAAGCTGAATTTGTTCTAGGACCCCATATGAGTACAAATAAACAAACAAAAGTAGGATAGAACTGTTCTATGTTGGCTACTGAATACATATTAGTCTCAAATGGACTATTAATCTTGAACATTATATTAATTAATAAGTGAAAAACTAGGATTAGATCACCTCCTAATACGTACGTTCATCTCGGGTTGTCGCAGCGTTCGCAAATCAAACAATTAATGAGTTCAGTGGAGAGTGAAAAGTAATGGTCGGCGGACTGAACCCTGGTGAACCCCACGTGGACTAGGGTGTGCAATGAAAAACCATTCGCTATCTTCACTTATGTATATCTGTTTGGTATGATATTATGTGATTAATCGAATCGAAGGCGGCAGACAACTCATGCAAGGTAAGTGCAGTCACTTTACCTTAGTACATATTTAAAGTTGCATGTGCCCTTCTAAGAGTGCAGTCTGTGTAGACCGAAACTATTCGTAGGCATATACCCCTCTGCAGTGCATTAAGTTTGACCTGGTGTGAGATCCAAAGCATATTGATAAAACTTGTTCAAGTATCTTCGAAATGTAGCTAAGTATACACGTACCCTTTGTTGTCTGTTCTTGCAAGCTTGTAATTAGTTAGACCGTGTTTGGAAAACAACAATAAGAAGATCCTCAAATTGTCAATCTTCTATGCCACAGTCGAAAGTATTATAATTGTTGTATGGAGCTGATCAATACCTAGAACTAGAAACAAAATTCGATTGAAGTTACACCAGAATGTTAAGGAAGTACCCATTGTTCATTGGAGCAATAATCTTACAAAACAAATAACTTTATGGGGATGTGGCCAAACTCATAAACAGGATTCGCAGGAGCGCCTATACAACTAGCTGGACACTGCTATTGCAACATAAAAGAACCAGTGGCAATTTAATATTTACTTTGTGGACACCCACTCATAGAACAATAGAGGGCAACAGAAGAAAACATATATACTAAGCTGGTCTGGGGAAACCTGGACGTTGAAGTAACAGACCTCCCAGTCCTAATGAACGATTAATTCATATGGAAACGGCTCACACACACACACACACACACACACACACACACACACACACACACACACACACACACACACACACACACACACACACACACACACACACACACACACACACACACACACACACACACACACACACACACACACACACACACATATATATATTTATATATATATATATTTATATATATATATATATATGCTCCGGCCCCGGCCGACCAATGATGATGATGAAAATGCGTTCCATTCATCTGTCGTCTTCTTGGACAACGAGTACTTTATCGTATCCAGTTTACGCTGTTCTATTACCAAGGCTACTTTGTAATTTCACTAGGCACCTTTATTTATAAGAAAACAATTCCAACAGTATCTTCATAAACATTAATAGTTTAATAAACTCTATATTGGTCTCCTCGTAATGATGATCTGCATAAACACGTGTTGTCACACCACCAATCGGCGTTGGTCTTTACCGAGTTGACATTATTTTCAGTGCCTAAAGGCTAAAATGGCAGCCAACACTATATCCAAACGTGGATAATTTAGTACAGACAATCGATGATGGAATCATTAAATAAACATGTGTGCATTTGGTTTCCGGGAATGAGAAACAAAATGTTACTAATGTGAACAAACACAGAGAGTCTACGTCATAGACAACGTTGGCAAGTTGATGGAAGAAAACATACTTGCGTGTTTGCCGACGGTTGACGCGGCGCTTCATCAACGTATTTCTGGTGGTGGCATTAACGGGGGCCATGTTGAACGTTTGTTTTTGTTGGCCTCAGTTGGAATCAGTCGCACACCCGCTATCGCGACCCCCGGATGCCGCTGGATTTTATGTGCGGTCCGTTATGCACACCATGAGAATGTTACGTCATCGGATTGTATGTAGTACGTAATCACAGGAGTGCGTAAATATAAAATGTTTTTTCTCACCTTCAAAGATCTTCTTCAATTCGCTGCATGTGGGCCGGTCTTCACCATCATGTTCCGGTACTGACGGTTTTGGGTGATTTCTGGGGTCAACTGATACAGTTTGATATCCTCCCTGAAATTGTTTGTCCACGTTCTCTTTTTCCCGCTACTTTCAATTGCATCGTTCTCCGAAGCCACGGTACCACGAGCATTAAAGGTGTCAAAAGTAATACCTATATTTAAGAAAGGATCAAGGTGTGAACCATCCAAATATCGACCAATTAGTCTGATGAGTGTATTCAATAAAATCCTAGAAAAGTTAATGTTGAAGAGGTTATTAGACTTTATGGATAAAAATGACGTTTTGTCCAAATGTCAATTTGTATTTCGTAAAGATCATTCGACTACATTAGCGATTATTGAAATTATAGAAAACATTAGAAATTCTCTTGAAAATGGCGAATTAGTTGTCGGCGTATACCTTGACCTAAGTAAGGCTTTTGACACCATTAATCACGATATATTGTTGTATAAGCTGGATCATTGTGGAATAAGAGGTCATGTATGTAAATGGTTTAGACATTATTTAAGAGATAGACAGCAATGTGTTAGCATTAATGGCACAGTTTCAGAATATGCTCATGTTCAAGCTGGCGTTCCGCAGGGCTCCATCTTAGGGCCAGTGTTATTTCTATTATATATTAATGATATAACGAGTGCTATGGATCACGTATCTTTGCGATTGTTTGCTGACGATACTAGCTTGTTCATTACTGGAATGGATGCCAAAGATACTGTGTAAACGGCTATGGAGAAGTTAGAATCGCTTAGTGTCTGGTTCCGGTACAATCAACTAACTCTAAACTTGAGTAAGACATGTTATACAATCTTCAGTAGACATATGGAACGTGAAGTCGTGCCATTATTGTTGCAGGGCCAACGCATTGAACGGGTTAACTCTGCCAAATATCTGGGTATATATCTAGACTGTAAGCTGTCATGGTCGGAACATATTAAGGAACTTTGTTCAAAGGTGTCTAAGTTATCAGGTTTATTTTATCACATGGCCTCGTTCATAAATGCCGATATGGTCAGGCAATTATATTATGCCTATGTATTTCCCCATATTAATTATGGGATTGAATTATATGGATCGGCTTGTAAAACTAACTTATCTAAAATACAAGTTTTACTAAATGTATTACTTAAAACATTAGCAAAACGTCACCGCCGTGACAGTGTCACAGCATTGCATAGGGAACTTAATATACTTAAAGTTCAGGAACTATTTAAACTAAATGTTCTAATATTTGTGTATAAACAGCGTACGAATCAACTTCCTAGTCTATTCCACCAATTTTACCAATGCAATAGTGACTTCATAATCAGAAGTTCCAGACAGGAGAACAATTTATATATACATAGATGTAATTATAGAACTGGAGAGAACTCCTTGAAAGTAATAGGGGCTCGTCTTTGGAATAAACTACCTGTAGACATTAAACATTCGAAAACGCTAAATATGTTTAAGCATAAAGCCAGGAGCTTTATAATTGGCATTAACTAAAGTTTAAATCTAATTACATATTGTAAGAAATTCGCTTGCGAATTTGTTCTTATATTGGTACAACATCTCTAGCTTTAATTTACAAAAGTCGAAAACCTGAAACTATTGCAATTGAATGTAACATTTATATACGTAATATTATGTATGTGGGAGTAACCTATATGAGTTTGATTTAATTGGCTACCAGCTCGATAAGTTATACTTCTCTGGTAGCCACCTCATCTGTGTTACATTGCTCTTGAATTGTGTTGTATATTATCTGGATGAGGAAATAAAATTACTTACTTACTTACATTGTTTTAAAAGAGATATTGCTTTCATCTTGTCCACATACATTCCCAGTCCAGTTAAGACCCTTGTCTCAGGAATGCTGCCATTAGCTGTACTTTAGCTTTAGCTTGACTGTCTTGGTTCTTACATGATCTTTTCTGGTCTTACCCCTTATCTATCTGAGCATAGTCATTTCTGCAGCGTGCAGTCGTTGCTCGTCTGTCTTTCTGACCACCCAACATTCCGCTCAAACGGCAGTGACTCAAAAAGTTAACGCATTCCCTGTGTACACCCAGCGACAAACTTGTAGATAAGATTAAAATTATCTTTACGGTGATATATAAAATATTAAATTTCGCGATTGCAATTTCATGTACCGTCTAAAACAACAGGCCGCACCGCAGCTCGCTGTGCTAAAAGACAGGGCGCGCTCAGCGGCCCTACCTGTGATGACGTCAGCAACATCTAAAAGGCTGGTTGCTTTGTAACACGGAAATGACCACACATATGAGCGGGCCTAGTGACACGAATTCGCAATGAATAGGCTTCATATATGGCACAGCACTTGACAATTAAGAGTATTAAGTTTACATACACAAAGTTTCAAAGACATTAAAAATACAATTTCACTTAGTCTTTAATGTGATATCTGTCCGGTTGTAGGCCTGTCCCTGTGGTTGTATATCCTCCCAGCTATTGCTTAAGCCCAGCTCTCCCTCTCCCTCGCCCTCGCCCTCGCCCTCGCTCTCTTATAAAATAAGATACATCGCCAGTGAAAAAAAACAGGATAGATTATTTTATTATAAGATGTATGTTCATAGAATGTGGTGAGGTAAGCAGGTAAAAGTATTTTGAGGTGTTTGGGTGTGGGTGACATCATTGTGGTTGACTGCGCGTATACATGCAGGCATAACAGTTAATATTTGTGCACGTGTTGTAATTTTGAATGAAATGGTTCTTTATATAGCGTTGTTTATAAAAAACACACATGTAAACTGTGTGTATACAGTTTAGCAATCACACTAAGGGAAGTGTTGTTAATTGTGTTTGGTAAACTGTGTTTAAGACACAGTTTTCCAAATGAATGATTTGTACCGTAAATGTGAATTTTGTATTGGATGCGTAGGGTAGGGTGGGGTAAGAAGCCCCCCCGGGTATTTCAATATTTCGATCGTTTGCTGCCTGCCTCTGGTGGATGAAAACAATGCTGCCACCTAGCATTCATTGTGTCCGAACGCACAAGAACGCTAAAACAACGGCGAGTAACAAAAAAGTGAATTTGAAATTTTTAGGCTTGTTTGATGTTAAAATTGTACATACTAGATGTATGATTAGGAGACAGAGATTACGTGCGATATCACATAGTCGTTACTTTATGCATAGTTTATGTCAGTAGTTTCAATTATTACCATGCAAAACGGGCGATAATTAAATGTAATTTGACCATCGGCACATGTGTGCATGAAACCTATTGGGGGCAAGACGCCTCGAACGACGTGAGGCAAGACGCCCCGGGGGGGCTTCTTGCCCCTTGAGGGGTGTCTTACCCCACGTTTTTAATTGTTTGTTTTACACATGCTACATAGGCTAACGTACACGGCCTAGCCTTAGAGCTACAATTAAATATTATTTTATTTATAGTATTTGTATATTATGTTTTATATCATTCCATATTACCAATAATTATTGCATTATATTATGATGTAATTATTATTTTAATTGTCCTATTTTATTGTCTGTGTATTTGCAACATGGTATTTATATATATTGCATTTTTATTCCAGTATTTTTTTCCATAAATGATGTATAAGAACAGGGCTACAGTGAAAAACTGTATTTTAATCTGAATATACTAGCCTACCCTGTATAAATACGTTTAAACAAAATAAATAAATAAACAAATAAATAAATATATAAATAAATAGGCATAAATAAATAATAAATACGGCATGTGTTTGAATGCAAATTTGCAATAGGCCTATGACAGATTGAACATATACTGACTAATATTTGTTTCTGTAGAAATGGTCCGCACGTACAAGCGCAAGTCGGAACGGAGTGCCTATGGGGACGATGTGTTGAAGGAGGCACTGGCAGCGCTGGAGAATCAGCCTATGAAGGCTGTCAGTTGGCGTTTTGGCATTCCGGCCAGGACGCTGCGAAGACACCGCGACAAGAAAGTCGCCGCTGTGGGATCGCTATCTCTCGGCCCACTGCAACCAGTACTATCGGCTAACGTGGAACGCACGCTGCGCGAACAAATTGCGTATCTGGAGAAGTGCCTATACGGTTTGACGACCGTGGACGTCAGGCGCTTCGCGTACGATCTCGAGGTGAAGCTGGGGCTTGCGCACACGTACTAACGCCGAAACAAAGATGGCCGGTCGAGACTGGCTTCACGACTTCTTCAAGCGCCACCCTGACCTGGCTATTCGGCAACCTCAAGGTACGAACATTGCAAGGGCTGTCGGTTTCAATCGCCCTATAGTGCAATTGTCCACTGCTGGCCCATCATCGTCCACTGCTGGCCCGCCACTGTCCACTGCTGGGCCGACACCGCCCGCTGTGGCCCGCCAACGACCGCGTCCGCAGGAGTGTCGTCCGTTAAGGAGCTGATAAAGCAGCTATCTCCGTTGCCAAATATATCGCATCCACGTGCAAAATCGCGTATCGCCGAGTGTGCCACTGTTCTGACATCGACGCCGCATAAGAACAAGTTGGCTATGCAGCAGGCGAAGAAAGAACGCACACCCAAGCTCAAGAAAAAGTCCCTGGCGACAGGAGTGAAGAGACACACGGCAAAGAAAAGGCGCGTGAGCTCCAGTAGCGAGGAGGAAGAATAGCCCTGCATTATCTGCGGAGAGCCATTCAAAGTTAGCAGATCGCGATAGGTGTGGGTGCAATGCCAACTGTGCAAGAAATGGGCCCACGAAGATTGCACCGCGGGACAGGCCTTTTTCACGTGTACCAAATGTGAATCGGAGAGCGATTGACTGTGCATTGTGTGCCACCTGTTTATCTGTTGCTTTAATAAAGTTCGTATTTCTTATTTGACATTATTCAACGCATTTTGCAGATTAAATTTATGTTTGTTTCACCACAATTTCTCATTGGGGCAAGACGCCCCCTGGGGGCCGGTTGCCCCACACTAAAGGGCGTCTTGCCCCACGTATGGGGCAAGACGCCTCCTTTGGAATTTTTTTTAAATTGACGATCATAACAGTTAGTGCCGTCAGATGACAGAATGCCTTTGGTGAAACATGGAATAGGTACCCCGCAATCGTGTGCAAGCGCAAAAACCTCAACATTTTCACTGTATGCTTAAATATGTCCATTTTCCCCTAAGGGGGCTCCATGCCCCACCCTACCCTATATTGTGACCATGAATCATGGTATGTACGTGTAGCTATTTTCCAATTTAGAAGGTGAGCAGGTATATATATAATTTGTTATGTATAAATTTATAATAAAATTGTAATTCTCGAAGAGCTAAAATATAAATCACTTTTAGTAAGTAGAATGTTTTGAATAACGGGTCAGTATGAGACTATGAGCATCAACATTTAAAAAAAGTTATGCCTACAGCACTTGGTATCCCCTTGTTTTTAAACAGTAAGTTATGTGTGGTACTAATAATGTATTATATAATATTATTTTATTTTCATTGGCAGAATTTGTTTAAGTCTATTTAGTATACCAATTATTCTGGAACATTTGTTTGATGTTATACCAGTTGATCGACTGCGATGGACACAGAAGCAAGAAACTATAAACCCTGACGCCATCTGTCGAACTACTTGGGCAACGCCCATGTCGCCATCTGGTGTTTTAACTTGTTCCTACATTATTCGTTTAAAAAAAATGTTATAAGGTCTACAATTGTATTGTCGTAATTACAGTAGCTTGCGTGGCAATTTTAATCATAGCATTTCTCTATTCATGGAGAAGTTAAAATATCTGGCTACCCACCGAGGAAAGAGCAGTCAGAGTAAGTGGAATGTAATTGTTATGTTCGAAGAGAGAGCGATAATTGGGTAATAATTGGATAGTAATACTAATTATCTAATATAATTATAATATATATTATTCATATAGATAGAGTTCATTTTTGGACACAAATTGTATACTAGCCGCCCAGCGTACCCTGTTTTTTCATGTAAATGCCGTTTTCACGACACAGAATAATCGTGTGCTATAAATATACTATAGACTTATACTAAGTTATAGTATAGAATAGTTATATACTATACAGTATATAACATAACGTAACGACTTATGTTGCAACAGTTAATTATATTTTCGTAATATCTAATGAGTAGCCTAAGCTAAGGCTTAGCTTACTACCCTAAGACAAATCATCGATTCATTCACTAGTCAGTAGTCTAGTAATGCCTTTAGGCTTTACTGGCTTTAGTCTAGAAGGCTAATGTTATGGGAATAATGACCAGCATATTTCTTTATGATTCTGCCATACAGCGATTCCATGACAGTTTGTGTCCATGTGGAATCTTATACTTCTCCTGCATATACTCCAGGTAGAAAGTAGCAACGGCTTGTAGTGTCTCTTCTGAAAGACATAGACAACGTGGAATGAACACACTGGCCCAAGTTTCGAGGGTTTTACTAAAAGGCACACAACCACGAACGACCACCCACAAGACATGGGGTCAAAAACATTTGTATGTATTTAAATACATTTTTTTAAGTATTACTCACACTCATTACTTTTAGACTGGACATGGGCAATGCTCTGCTTCACGGCCTCAACAAATCACAACTACAGCGACTACAAAACACTGCTGCCAGATTCTCTCCAGGAAATTCACACACATCACACCTATCCTCAAACAACTACACTGGCTGCCAATTGAACAGAGGGTCATCTACAAAACATCTACGCTTGTATTCAAAACAATCCATTGGCATGCCCGTCTTTTAATCATGCTAGCTGCTAAGGCTTGCTATTGTGTCAATGCTTGTGTGAACTGGTAAGACATATCTGCACTCTGTGGGTTGAGGGGAAAATAGGGGCTTCCCAAGCCAGATCATTACTTGCCTACGTTGTTGCAATTTTACAGCATACCAGATATTGCCAGTCTATAAGGAAATCTCATGTAATAATTATACATAACATAATTGAATTATGTCGATAAACAACATAATTATCTCGTAATATAACATTTGTTATTGTTTTTGGTACAGGCTCTCTTGTAAAAAGTATTTTGAAAAGTATTTGAAATACTTCCTAATGTATTTAAATAGTTTTGCATTACAAAGTATTTGAACCTCTCAGGAGTATTTGTATTTAAATACTTTTCAATGTATTTGACCTCCTGTCTGCCATGTAATATAATGTGTTGGTAGATAGTTTAGCTGTTGATGGTATATGTATATTTTATGTGTGTATTATTAAAAACGTTGAGTCTATATTTCACCCAGGAGTTACACAATTTAGGCATTTTATCTGATCTTCCGGACAAGAATTTAGTCTTAGCACAGTAGCGCCACCTGGCAAATGGCATTATAACGGTAGTAACATAAAAGTTGCGAATTTTGTTACTCCAATGTGAAGTACATATCCGAAATTTGGCGAGCTGCACACACATACCTCCTACGTGCCACCAACAGCCTGCTTGGTTACCAACACTACATATATTTTGGTCGTGCGTGGTCATGCGCCTTTTATTCATACCAAGTTTCAACATGGTGATCAGTAACAAGATTTTAACCCTAGATCCTTCAATTGCCGGTCTGGCATTGTAACTGTTCAGCGCTCGACTTCTGCTCACCGCCAATAGTAAAGTGTCTTGCTGGATCATTGTCTTGTCATGTGTTTTATTTATTTATTATTGTTTACATAAATTTGTAGTGCTAATTATAATGTGTTTAGCTATTTTTTAATGCTGACCATAATGTGTTTGACCTGTTTTATGTGTTGTACCAATTTTATTGCTGGCATTTCAGTGTGTATCTAAAGGAAGATTTTCATTTTTAATGCAATGTTTTAAACAGATAATAAAGTTATTGAATTTGATGTATGGCCCATGGCCTGCAGTGCATGTTATTGTTTAATTTCACCGATTTTAGGTAGAAACATCTTGAAGACAGAAGGCGATGCTCCAGAATTAGAATACAAGTCTATGAAAGGTGTGTATCATCGGGTTTATACTCTTAGAAATAGGACATTTTTGAGCAAGGCCTGGTATTGATTTCATGTACACAATTCCGATTAAAACACTTTATGCTGATCTCACTGACCCTTTTCATTGAATTATTCAATGATTTATTTTAAAGGGGCCCTGTATAGATTGCACTATATACGACAAAATACTTCTGCTGTGGAATAGCGCAATTTTTTAATAGGGCCCCTTTAATAATGTCTATGAAGAGAACACATTTCCAGTAAGCTTTGCCGATTTCACCTAATGCAATTTTGATTCCAAAATTCTAAATTGCTTGAAATCACATCATCCGATTCTGATTCCGTAATGACAATTGGCCTGTAGTTCCAATTCCAGAATCACCTTAGGTCTGATCCAAATTCTTAAATGACATACAAACTGGAGTTTGTTTAATAAATATTGCTTATGTCTTGCTTGTTATGTACATGAGTGAACACCTGCGTGCAAATAGTATTTGAAGTTATGATGAAACCAGAAGTCCAAAACAGAAACATCAACATGAACAGCTAACACATTGAATAGTTAAATAAATTAGTAATATGAACAGTGGAATCTCACTATTAAGGTCACTTGGAACTGGGTAAATGTGACCTGAATAGTGAAGTGGTCGTATTAGTGAGACAAATGTTCTATGCTTTGCTGTTACTGTTACTAGTTTGGCTGTGAGATGGCTTAACTAGAATAATTACAATGTGGCTGTGGGGTGGCTTAACCGGAATCATTACAATTTTGCTTTGAGGTGGCTTAACTGGAATCATTACAATATGGCTGTATTGCTGAAATGACAATAACATAAGGTTCGATTGCAATTTGTTGTTGTTATTGAGTCGAGCCCAACTAATTGCTCTTGATCCTGAATGTGGTCAAAGTGTGGTTTTTAAGTGCAAAACACTAAAACATTCCACAGTGAAACCAGCTGTTTTGATTGTAATTAAAAGGCTATTTGTTGTTTTTGCAGTGACAGAGAAATTATCTGATAACATCCATGTGATTGCGAATGAGCCATGTCTTGCATACTTCCGCATACAGGAACATGTCCACAAGACAGTGCCACAGCTTGTCGAGAAGAAGGTATACTGCTCATGCTGAATTTGTCAGTTTTAGTAAGGAAATGATGTTGAAATAGTCTTAGTTTTAGGCTTGGAATTTATTTATAAACACTATAACAATCCCACTATTATGTTTGAAATGAAGTCACTGACACTATAAGAAACAAGTAGCCGGGGGGGAAACAAGTAGCCGGGGGGGTGGGTACAGTTTTATTTCGAAAATAAAATGGAGTCTCTGACATCGGCTAAATTTAACATGTAATCAATGCTTAACTACAAGTATGTGATTTAGAATTAAAATCCCATGAATTATGAGATTTGTTTGAAGAAATTGCATCTTAATGTAAGTGAATCCTGAAAACACTATTGTTTAATGGTAGTTACATAATATGGGGGAATTCGTAGATGTGTTTCTGGACATTTAAAAGAATATGTATTATTATTTTGCAACAAATATGGTTTGTTGGTTGTGTATAAAAAAAAACAGCCTTAATGTTTCATACTGCTTATGATGGTAATTCTAAACATATATTGTTCCGGCTGGTTCTATGCAAATGTGTAATCTACAATGGGTGATAATGAAAGTTTGTTTCCAGCACGAAATGAACGATTTGCAACAGGAGATCCAAGGCAGTTGTTTTGACACAGAGTATGCTATCAAGTGAGTTATCTTGGTATCTCATGGATGGTCTCAAAAGTTTGCAAAGTTCACAAAAAATGTAAACGGTTTCATATTGGTTCAAACCACCACCCACCTCCCCCACCTACCTCCCCCACAAACCACCACCTACCTCCCCCACAAACCACCACCTACCTCCCCCACAAACCACCACCCACCTCCCCCACAAACCACCACCTACCTCCCCCACAAACCACCACCTATGGGAATTCGGGTTTTGATCCAAAATGGCTTCGAAAGGCTGGCAATACCCACTGTATTCAACTGGCGTGACATGGCTGCCAAGTCATTGCGACCAGACAGCCCTGGTCTGATGTCCACAACAGTTTCAGTGCAGCCTGTCGTAGTGTGCATTAACATATGTTCCTTCTGATGGTGACACTATTGAATCAATTTATTTTACCCGCAACATGGTGACGACTAAACCACCACCCACCAATAAGTCACTATTTACAATTTTGCAATTTTATGAGACCATCGCTAATGGGGTGTGCAAGGTGATATACTAAAGCATTATTTCCCCTGGCAAAGGCATTCTGTCCATGAAGTATGTTTCCTTTATGATAATTTCCAGTTTTTTCATAAAATAAAAACATTCTTCCAAAGTTATCATTTGGTACATGACATGCGTGTTATATAATAGAGCAGAAAGTGATGTTTTGTGTAATAGCAATGATTGTGCACAGTATGTGCTACGTGCTGTGGTTTAGTTGTCTTCAGTGTAACACACGTGCAGTGCTATGTACTCAATGTAGCAACAGTAAATATCAACATAACTGTTGTCACTTGGATCTTGTCATATAGAAGTTGTCATGCTGCTTCTTCACACGGATGTTGTCAGGTGTTTGTTTGTGGTTGCAGTGCAGTGAATGGTATGAGACGCAGCGGTCGACATTTCAACAGCGTCCAGGAGCTGCTCAAGAACTGCATGTTTATGAAACAACAGATTAATTATGAGCAGACGCACAGGTAACTGTCACACTGTCATGTCAGCTGTAATGTCTGTCATGTTTAGTGTCATACATGTCATGTCTGCTGTCACACGTTGTGTCTAATGTCACATCTGTCATGTTTAATATCACATGTTATATCTACTGTCATGTCTGTTGTCACATATACTGATACATGTCTACTGTCACATGTTTCATGTTTACTCTGACATATGTCATGTCTACAGTCATGTGGCATGGCTGCTGTCACATCTACTATCAGTATATGCCATTTGTGTCACATATGTTGTGTCCTAGTTTCAGGCCAGGGTCAATTACATCACAATGTAATATATTACTATTACTTATGCATTCAATTCAGTTCTTTATTTCAGACACTCATACATATAGTGATACATATATCGGTCCATATATTCATACACATGTAACAGTTAACAAGCTAGTATTAATAGTTGAAAGCACATTATATCCTAATCCAGTACCACTGCAGTTACAGCAGGTCATTATGTATAAATAGAGATTTCACCCAGTGTCGCCTTATCCTGGATCGCCACCTGATGTCAGTACCTAGGACTGCAACTACCAGGGAGTTTTCTTACTTATCTAAACGCATCATGAATTTATAAACAAGATTTCTTATGATTGCATTACCGCCTGGAACGAGTCGCTCTGCAAACTTGCCTGAAACGCTACAGTATCTGGGTAGTTGAAGGAGTCTTCTAAACCCATTATTAAAACAAACATGTAACCTGCAGATGGTATCACATTGTTGAGAAGTGTACATTGAAGAGCAAAATGTGTTAAACAGCATCCTCTTGACATCATCAGTGCACATATGAACTTTCCTTAGTACATTACCATGAACATATAACTGGCGACTTTGACGCATTATATCTTTGTCATCTTTAGTATTATTGCATGTAATATGACCTAGTATTTTACACTACTAACTTTTAACTTTAATTTCCTCACCATTTAGCTTAAATGCAGGGGGCATACATTCTTCATAATTTTCATCTATTGATCAATATCATGCTTTTCTTGTTTTATGTCATGACTTATACCGTAAGTTTCACAGACTGATAACAACTCCCCGAGGCCTACACTGGAGGGGAGAATGTCTCCAGTGTGACACTTTGTTAATGCATTACTTAGATCATCACATAAACATTAAACAGATATGGAGAGAATATTCCGCCATGTCTTACACCACTGGTTACATGTACACTTAGTTTCCTTCCTATTACACGAATCCCTTTAGCCATGCAACTGTCACTAGTGTCTCTTGTTATATCTGTTGTGTCTACTGTCACATATGTCAAGGCTTAACATTAACAATGGCATGGTACATGTCATTATCTAGTGTGTGCTAGTACAGTTTGTTATTTTGACTGAGTAGTCTGTAAAATGACTCCATCCGCTGTGATTTGCCTGTGCAGTCGTCACCAGTCGACTCAGTCAGCGTCCAACAAGTTCCGCGGTGGCATGACACGCACCCACACTGTCGACATCCCAGTCTCGGGGCCGGGTGACCTTGGTTCAAGGTCAGTACTTCCGTTCCGTTGTCCTCTGCTTTTGCTTGTGCCAGTCAGTTAGTACACACCACATGGAATGCCAAATTCTGGATGGGTTGGTGCTCCCCCACTGAAACGTTTGCGATTTTAAGTCAGGACGCCAAATGTATATAACTTGGCTTTGGCAGTATACCATAGATTTCATCACCAGTGTATAAAACAATCATTAAGCAGTAAAAAGACGAGAGTAACCGCCAGCCTGCTTTGGAATACTGGATCTGATAAACATTGTAAGTACACTGAATTTTAATTTATCATAAAATATAAAACGTTACAAATTAACGACAACAGATTAATCCGTTTCCTTGGTTGCAACAAGTATTAGTGATATTCATTTCTTGCCTACAGCAAGGTTTATTATGATTTTACTTGCTTGCTACAAGTGTTACTGTGTCATTCTTGTCTCTCTTCTTTACTACAAGTTTTACTGTGATAACATTCTTTCCTTCTTGATTGCTACAAGTTTTATTGTGACATTCTTTCCTTCTTGCTTGCTACAAGTTTTATTACATTCTTTTTTTTCTTGCTATAAGTTTTATTGTGACATAATTTTCATCCTGCTTGCTACATGTGTTATTGTGACATTCTTTCCTTCTTGCTTGCAACAAGTTTTATTGTGATATTATTTTCATTCCTGCTTGCTACATGTGTTATTGTGACATTCTTTCCTTCTTGCTTGCAACAGGTTTTATTGTGAAATTCTTTTCATTCCTGCTTGCTACATGTGTTATTGTGACATTCTTTCCTTCTTGCTTGCAACAGGTTTTATTGTGATATTCTTTTCATTCCTGCTTGCTACATGTGTTATTGTGACATTCTTTCCTTCTTGTTTGCAACACGTTTTATTGTGATATTCTTTTCATTCCTGCTTGCTACATGTATTATTGTGACATTCTTTCCTTCTTTCTTGCAACAGGTTTTATTGTGATATTCTTTTCTTTCCTGCTTGCTACATGTGTTATTGTGACATTCTTTCCTTCTTGCTTGCAACAAGTTTCATTGTGATATTATTTTCATTCCTGCTTGCTACATGTGTTATTGTGACATTCTTTCCTCCTTGCTTGCAACAAGTTTCATTGTGATATTATTTTCATTCCTGCTTGCTACATGTGTTATTGTGACATTCTTTCCTCCTTGCTTGCAACAAGTTTTATTGTGCTATTATTTTCATTCCTGCTTGCTACATGTGTTATTGTGACATTCTTTCCTCCTTGCTTGCAACAAGTTTTATTGTGATATTCTTTTCATTCCTGCTTGCTACATGTGTTATTGTGACATTCTTTCCTTCTTGCTTGCAACAAGTTTTATTGTGTTATTATTTTCATTCCTGCTTGCTACATGTGTTATTGTGACATTCTTTCCTTCTTGCTTGCAGCAAGTTTTATTGTGATATTATTTTCATTCCTGCTTGCTACATGTGTTATTGTGACATTCTTTCCTTCTTGCTTGCAACAAGTTTTATTGTGACATTATTTTCATTCCTGCTTGCTACATGCGAGACTCTTCTTTCTTGTATATAACAATATTTTGTTATATGACATTCTTGTTACTCTTGTTGCTATTGTAATATGTTGTATGTACCAACCATGGAATGTTTGGCCAACACAGATGGTTGCTATCGACTGATCTGTGGGTGTTTCAGATCTGAAGGCAACTCGGCATGAATCTGCTCCAAATTGACGAGACATTCCAGCAGGCTGCAGTATTATATGGACAAAATCACATTCAGTTACCATGACGGTTATACCACCATGTAATGGTTCTTGTTACTTGACATAGTAAGACTATTAAAAATGTATTTAATACTGGTGCAAATGGTAAACAATTTAACCTGTTGAAATCAGCTCACCATAATCTGGAAGATGTCAACTTGTATGTGTCGAAGTTAATCACAGCAAGGATTTGTTGAATGTCGATGTGTCTCGGCCATTCTCTGTTGGTTCGCAATCAAAAAGGTTCTATAAAACAAGTGTGTGTTATCTGTAATGATTAATTTGATCGATACATGTTTTTTGGTACTCAGCAATGGACTGCAGATGAACAAACATCCGAGATATTTGCATCTGTCAACTGATATTGCTTACCTTACCTATCCTCTTCGGGCCTTGTGGCCCATAAGGCTGCTGTGCGACTCCGCCACCTCGCCCTGTCAACGGCTATGTGTCTGGCTTTGCTCCATGTTGCCCAGCCCAGTTGCTTCCGTTCTTTTTCCACTGTGGTTCTCCACGTTGTTTTTGGTCGACCAACTTTTCTTGTTCCTTCCGGCGTCCATGTCAGTGCTGTCAGGCAGTGGTTTTGGGCTGATATTGATTCAGAGTTAATTGTTACCTTACTAATCGCTGTGTCAATATTATCATTTGCAAAACTTGATGAAAATGAATCACCTTAAAGAAAAATCAGAATGCCCTGTTGAGAGAAAGTGACCCATTGTATTAACTCCATTTTAAGTGAACCCCAAACTGAGGTACTCGACTATTCCATTGTCTGTATCGCTGTCTGTCTATATAGTTGGCTGCCCGTCTGTGAAGTGATAAAGCTAGCATAAAACCTTATTTCAACTGGTGTATAAAAGGAGTGCTAGTATGTTATATATTGTAATGTGTTATACATATTGTGATTTGCGTCAAGATCCATGTAAATATTATGTTTAAAATGATGGTGTGTACAGTTATGTTGTTATGTATTTTGAGGATTCTTTCACGTGTCCCAATTTGTGCTCCTTGTTATTCTGTGTAACGATTACCCATAACAAAACTATATGCAAAATCAAACTCCTAAGAAAACAAATGGTTGATCCTAAATTTGAGTCCCCTATGTATTTGCCATGCAGTGCGAAGTCGGGTAGGCCTATTGCTTTAGACGTAATTATTACTAATATACATGTTACAATGTCTACTTTGTGCATAGTTAGACCATAACAACATGCATATTAATTAGTACTAATTACTTAATTATACAGAAATAGGCTTACCGAATCCTCTTAATCAATTCCAGAGTCCACTGATACCATCCATTTATAGGTAATGGACATATCACACCATGTCACATAGCACCACATCATTAACATTACCTTGTAGTAGTTGTAGTAAATAGGGAACTCAAACATCACATCAACCTGTTTTTGTGCTCCATGGAATTTGTTTTTTCATACATTTTTTGTTATGTATAATTAATATATGCAATATTATGCAATGTGACATGATAAATTCGTTGCCAGGCAACATTAGAGTGTCTGCAAGTGCCCCGATCTCAAAATGTATCTTTATCCCGATCGCGCCACACACTCGGTTAGATTGTTCAACAATCGAGCCGAGCATGTGGTGTGATCGGGATACGTTTCGAGATCGGGGCGCTTGCAGACTCTCTCTAATAATTACCATTATAGGACTAACTGGCATCATTACAGGCGATTAAGGGAATTGAGTTGTATGTCTGCAGTAGGACATGAGACGGCCATTGCTAGTCAACCAGTGATCCTAGAATTAAATGGATTGTACCATATCATGCGTCTTTTGTTTTGTCCCATTGCACCCATGTACTAAAAATAACACACTGGCAGTTATCATAATAAACATCCTATTTAGAAAATATTTAGTCATGTTGCCAAAAACATACTCCAAAAGCTACCACTCGATTGTGATTCCTACAGCAAATGTACTACATATTTTTTTAATGGTTACTAAATACACAGGCTGCTATGCAATACAATATATTATGATCATTGCTAGAAATAAATAGATGGTGCTGTTTGAATGCCTGGGGGGGGTAATGAAGGGAATTTTGTAGGCTGAACTTCATTATGAGTAGTTATTGAAACCGTTGCTATGCAATGTGATGCCTGTTGCTAGGCAACCAATCATCATAGAAATAAATGGATGGTACTGTTGAAGTCAGTGGTATAGATTTTTCTGGGGTAAATATGCTTACCATAATGACCATGTATTCGGACACTGTTACAATGTGTTTTTGGGCACCCTAAAAATTATAAATTTTCTGTACAGTATGTTTGTGGACACCTATTATATTTACATGTCAGTGACAATGGTTTGTACTGTATTTTTGTGGCCAGCCCAGAATATAATTAGTTTTCGGTACCTCAATACATACCATTGTTACGATAGTCACATTAATATCTCAACCACAAAATACGATAGTTCTCGGGTGAATCCAGTATTTCACCGTTTCAACCATACGTATAGAACATGGCACCTGCAATATTTCATTATCAACACCATTTTCAAAGAGACTTAGCCATGGTACCAAAATAATTATACCTAAACAACAAATACTCCAGAAATGCAAGTAAAAAGCAAAGTTGGCAAGTTTTCCCATCCAATTACTCAAAATTCACTCCATAATCCAGACTAGCAATAACAACTTACAGAAAACCAATGACGAAAAGATACAACTTCATATTTATAGAAAAACTAGTTTATTTTATCAACAGTGGAACATGCTAACAAATTTGCACAGTGACTGATAAACACAGTAGATTGTGCCTGCACCATAATATATATATCTAGACCGATAACGCATCATGCTCGGTGCAACTTTCAACTGGATAAATGGTCTGACGGTCGATATCAAAATGCACCATCATCTCTTAATTTAAGGGTAACATTCTTCCGTTTAAACACGAGTTGGACTGATGGAGATTTTCAAAGTACAATGCAATGTTGAGCCACTAGACTTGCGACACCCATTGTGGCCGCACTTCAGTGGCCAAGACAACAAGCATTGCCGCAGCCTCCCAGTCTACCCAGTACACCCGAGCACAGTCACATTATCACCATCTCTCAGTCGACGGCAGCACATCAAAACTAAAAACGAAACGGTGAGCTAAGCACCTCACGATGAACACTGCTGACAGTTTCACATAAAATGTGGCATTCATTTGTCATGTCATCTCAGATTCTGAGATATGCGCAGAACATGGTAGAGAGTATATTTTTGAAGACAGGCCAGCTTGAGCCATCAAACTGTTCACCGGAAACATTACTGAGGTAAGGTGAACTTATAAAATGTTGTCCACTTCATATAAATTGTTTTGAAAATCAAACAGAGCTGCCAACTTTCCATTGCGCATGGATCATTTTCAGGAAATGGCCCTGATGGATCACTGATCATGAAGATCCCTGATCATAAAAATGCAAAATGTCCATAGAACTGTTATAATGAAATGATGCCATCTTCCTTTTTTGTTAGTACTTTTACGTTATTTCTAACGTGGCATAAAATCGCAAACGAATGTAAATGTTTCAAGAGTTGCCCTGTATAATAAATAGTTACCAACAAGCACCATTTATCAGCGGGAAAATGTAACAAAGCATAACAGTGCATTTAGTTGACACGAACAAATTTCTTTTTCGTCATCAAACACACGCTTCCTATTCCATTTTTCATGCATACTAATACATTAGAACTTCGGCATTTCCCGATTATTTCCAGAGTTGGCTTGCCACTTGGAAAGCAGCATGGTCATTTTCGTTGATAACTGGTGCGATTACAGTATAAAATGAAATTGTTACCGGCATGAATGCAGTTTTGTGCTGTGCCAGGCAAACCAATCACAGGAATTATAACCAGGCAATGACCATAAATGTATATATAAATAAATAAAACTCCCTTCTACCTAGACCTACACTTCACCATACTATGGTAAATTTAAGTAAGTTTTAAGTAATTTCCTTTAACTGTATTGTATAGTATTTATAATAGGCCGCTGTAGTAACTTGTCTAGTAATTAAACTCATTCGAAACATAAGTCATACTAAAATATAATTTAGTTTCATACCATATCAATTTTGACTGCCACGCGGCGCAGAATCTGTTCAACACGTGCACACAATATTCAGTAAAGCACCACTGGCTCACACACTTCTCATAGTCCGCATGCATACATATATTCCTGTATCGTGTTTCGTAGCAACACATTATAATCGTTTCACCGAAACAACCAAGAAGTCTGGCATATTTTGCAAGCGTTAACCAATTAATTACGCTGCCATGTCAAAAATTTTACAATCTATCGTCTTGCGCCTTACATGCACACATGTCAACATGAAGGCAACAAATTATGCAGATGGTCCATCCATAAAACAACACTTCTCACAAGTCCACGGTGTGTGTCAAAAGTACATCTGGAAATGTCGACGATGTCCGTTGCGGCATTGGGAGTCGGTCATAGCAACTACCTGCGGTAGGGGTGGAAGCTCTGGAGCGCGGCGGTGTGAGCCGACGTCAAGCGCCCGAACACGGCCGGCTGTGGTAGGAAGACGGTCTGTGCAGATGGAGCATCACCCTGCCCTCCAAAGTTGGCAGTCGGCACTGTTGGGCCAACTGCATACCCACTGTTGTGGCAGCCTCCACCTGAAACAGTGACGCAGCCCAGCTGCATTCACATGACTGTACACCTGCGTGCAAAGGAATGTCTCCTCATTCGTGCAACGCGTGGTGGCCACACCACTCACTGGTCTTAATGGACATTTTGACAGTGTCGACAAACTGATTCCTTATTACATTCCGTTCGTGGGGCTAAAAAAGAAATTAAGAATCAAATTGTTTAAAAACAGAATCATGATGTCTTGAATGAAATGACCGTGGTCAAGATATCCCCACTTTTTTGGTGTCCAAAATGTGCTGGATTCATCATTGCTATGTGTTTATTGCATGGCCAAACAGGTGTGTATAGGGACACATGCAGGAGTCCACACAAACACACGCGCAGCGATGAACCCAAGCAAGCACAACCACGTTGCATAAATGCATGCACACAGAACGCAAACGAAACAGAAACGGACAGCACCTCGAGCGGCGAACACACCAGCAGAAGGCACGCACTCACACAGTAGCCCGCACATGCACCAATCACTCCAGTTGTGTCTGTCGTGACGTCAACGCGTCAAACCAACAACAGTAACGAAAACTATTTCCGACGGAAACTCCAAACGGGAGAGCTCCGTCTCTGCAAGACTCGCTAGGCAGCATAACCCCTTCTCTCAAGGCGCCTCCATACAAACACACCGAACCACAGACATTTAAAAACCACATGCTGAGTATACTCTCTTCACTTGCACATCAAGCAAGTGTTGATGATTTCATCGGAATAATCAGTGTTAGTTTTGATCTATTTCTCTGGTACATGTTTGCCTTTTTGGTGGTTAATGGAACTAACAGGTCACAATCAGTTAATTCGAGTTGCTTGTGTTTTAGAGATTAAGAACTGGACTAGCAATGTTGTTACGGTTAGCAGAAATACTTGAGTTAGCATGAAATTAAGATTATGTAAGATGTATCAGTTCGAATCAGTGTGCTACTGTCTATGCTGCGTCAGAATTTGCAGTGTCCTTCATTTCTGCATACACATTCAAGTTATGGTTAACAGACTTCCTCAACCTGAATAACTAAGCTAAGTGTCAGTGGAAGTCGCCCAAATTTGAGTGGGTTTTGCCTTGACAAGAAAGGGTTGTGCCACACAGCAGGGTTCACAGAAGCGGAGCTGGTGGTGGCTTAGCAAAGATAGCTGGCCTTGACGCATGTAGTACGACAGGCAGACCTCGTCGGCCGGCACGACAAGATATAATTTTGAGCAGACCCCTAGGGCAGCCTGACCTGGGACAGCAGTCATGCCGGGGGTTAGAGAGTAGGTGACAGTTGGCGTGAACGAGATATGAGCGCTATTGTTGTGCAGTGGCAGGCCACTGTCGACGTTGCAGCCCCTTGCCGGCCCAAAGCTGCTCGCCTCGCGTGGGTAACTACCCAAGAACTCTGCAATGGTAAAGCGACAAGTCTTGGCGCGCTGCCCAATGTTCTCACAGGCCTCGGACTTGGCAGCGGCCGTGCAAACATCCAGATTGCGTATCAATAACTTTTGCACATTTGCACATCTTTGTTTCTGCCATTCCAAAATATCTGCACAAACATTATGTTTGTGATGTTTTGCAAAGATTTACCTTAGGATGCACATGTGTAGAATCTCATGAAAAAGGAAAATTTTCGAACTAAACATAATACTTATAAACTTGAAGGGAAAGTATATTATTCTGGAAAAGTCCATGTTTAAAAAAAAAAAACAACCATATTAAGTGTATTTGTAAAAACTGTTTACCATGGCATTTTAAATCATTCCAGCACAAAGAATGAGCTTAACCAGTGCCCCGGACCTGTACCCATTAAATGTGATCTTGGAACAAGAGTTGCCTACATACAGTTTCCTTCTTAACTTCAAAGCTAGTGGATAATGTGTCATAATTTGGATATAATCACTGGCAACAAGGTAGTAAACACCAGAAAGTGTAAACTAGCCATGTAGTTAAGCAGCAGACAACACAATTGGGAAGGAGAGACATCACAACCAGGAAATGCTCTTACTCTTTATTACACCCTTGGGAATGGCGTCATGGCATGTTCTCCCTGGAGGGTTCCCATAAATACTACTTCTCCTCTTTGACTCCACTGGACTGACATAAAACAAAGTAGTTTAAAGTACATTGTGTCCCTTTCTATATATCGCACACGTATAGTGTGTTTAATCATCAAAGGAATATCTGGTGCTACAGTGAATTGTGGAGTGCATAAGTTGCCATGTTAGTAGATGACAGCAAACCTCCACATGTCAGTCAATATGTAGCACCTACACTTCATTTAATGAACATAATGAAACTGAAAATGTATAAAATATGAGTAACTCCTATTCGTTAAAATAATAACGATCTGTCCCAGGAAATATAGCAATTGTGCTTAGTTTTATCATATCAGAATTAACGGATAAAATCTTGTGTTTTGTGTACATATTAATAGCTAAAATCTCTTCTATTACTCGAGACATCATTCTGTGAAAATGTGCATGCAGTTATTATCCAAACTGAATCAGGCACGCCCTCAGCACAACTGACAGATCCATGGCCTGATGCCATGATCCTAATTATGAGCGTTAGATCTCATAAGGGTTGCCATAGCAACCATGTTTACATATATATTAAATAATCAGAGTGGCCTATATCTGCTAGATCAACCTCTCCACGTACTCCTATTGCTATACAACTTTGCCCGTTTTTTGTGTGACATAGACCATTTTTGGGGGCCAGAAATTCAACAACAAAAACTTTGGAATATTCGATAGTTTCACATTTGTGCTAGCCAAGTTAGCTTGACCTGGTTGCTAGGCAGAATGCCACATGATTGATCTGACTGCTTGTCACAGTATATCTTAGAGATCCCCTAGATGGCGCAACTGATTTTCTTAGAGGTAAAACCCACACTCAGGGGTCTGGAAATATAACAACTCAACTCTCCAATTTGTAACAAATTCCATGCACATTACAACGCTGATGTAACTTTTATATTGATCAACAGATGAAGGCTTCAAAACAAAAAACTTGAGAAATACAGACTTGTGCATCCCCAACTCATCTTGACGAGTCACTAGACAGTCACACTTCATCTGGATTAGTGCAAATGGAAGCAATAACATATTTATATCAATATAAACCATGCCTGTCTATAAAACATTCACATATACAAATCTAAAATTATAATGTTAATATTATTACAAAATACAATCACCTGTAACCAGTCTCCCTTTCTCTCCATTCACCGAAACCAATCAGTACATTTAAATGGAAGTCTACTTAAGTGGGCCATCAATTAATCAGTTATTCTTATTACCTGAATAAACATTTGTTTTCGTTGTAGTACCTATTAAATAACTGCGTGGACAGTCTATACGTGTAAGTGTAGGATTTACAACATAGTCGTATCATACTATACACTTTACAAAGGGTAACTCAGTTGAACCTCTTCTTATTAATAATACAGCTACCTCGCAATTATGGTCAACTAAGCACAATACCAAATTATTACTATAATATGGTCACCTTGCAATTCAGGTCACTTTAACCCAGTCCCAAGGGTGACCTTAATAGTGAGGTTCCACTGTACATACACGTTAGCAAACATGCTTCCTACTGGTATGATTATTACGAGATTCATATTATCTATGAAGCAAATGTACATAAATTAGTGTTTCCCGATACTGGTTCCAGTGTTTAATGGGCCTCAGATCAAACCAAACTGATTAGTTTAGTGTTTGCTTGTATTTGGACACATGTATGTTTCCGGACATCCTAAAAATCTACAAAAATAATAATTTTCTGTACTGTACGCTTCCAGACAACTATTATTTTTATGTATCAAAACAGTTGTGCAGTCTATAATGACTAACTTTTTGGACACCAAAAATTTTTTTTTTACTTATATTTTCAGACAGCTGAGAATTGAATTATTTCTGGGTGTCGAAAAACATACAATCATTATGGTACTACTCGGGGATTACCTCTTTAAAAGGTTGCGCCACCTAGGGGTCAAACAGAAACACTGCTACAATAATATTGTTGAATAAACTTTCATTCATTCATTCAATGTACAGACCCATCCATTTTTTGTGACAAATTTAAAGGAAACACAGGAATTGAAAATCACCAAATGTATTAGAACTTCAGCCTGTCTTTTGCCCTGGTCTTGTCATGTGGCGTATTCCAATTATACTAAAACAGACCTGTGCTTGCAGTGGGAAAGTTCCACTAGGAATTTATTAAAGACGGAAACATGGAGCATCACCGGGGGCAAATTTTAACATTTCCTTCACATCAACACCACAAACATTCAAACAACTCAGTCAGTCAACGCTTTTTATTTAACGTTCCTACAAGATGTGGTGTTATTGTTAGCAAAACTAGATGTGCCCACAAAACATGGATGCAGGATTCTATAACCAGTTACAGGGACTGCCAAGGCACACTGTGATGGCATGTATTGCAAAAGGAATGGAGACTGTAAGATACTAAGTACGACTTCATGGCAAATGTGAAATCTCTCAGCATGATATCGTCTGTTACAAACACAAAGGAATGGAGATTGTAAGACTCTCAGCATAACATCGTCTGTTACAAACACAAAGGAATGGAGATTGTAAGACTCTCAGCATGACATCGTCTGTTACAAACACAAAGGAATGGAGATTGTAAGACTCTCAGTATGACATCGTCTGTTACAAACACAAAGGAATGGAGATTGTAAGACTCTCAGTATGACATCGTCTGTTACAAACACAAAGGAAAGGATATTGTAAGACTCTCAGTGTGACATCGTCTGTTACAAACACAAAGGATTGGAGATTGTAAGACTCTCAGTATAACATCGTCTGTTACAAACACAAAGGAATGGAGATTGTAAGACTCTCAGTATGACATCGTCTGTTACAAACACAAAGGAATGGAGATTGTAAGACTCTCAGTATGACATCGTCTGTTACAAACACAAAGGAATGGAGATTGTAAGACTCTCAGTATGACATCGTCTGTTACAAACACAAAGGAATGGAGATTGTAAGACTCTCAGTATGACATCGTCTGTTACAAACACAAAGGAATGGAGATTGTAAGACTCTCAGTATGACATCGTCTGTTACAAACACAAAGGAAAGGATATTGTAAGACTCTCAGTGTGACATCGTCTGTTACAAACACAAAGGAAAGGAGATTGTAAGACTCTCAGTGTGACACTGTCTGTTACAAACACAAAGGGGGCGCGCGATAGTGTAGTGGTTAGCACATCCGCCTGACATGCCGGCGCCCCGAGTTCGAAACCCGGACCGGGCAGGTATGGTATATTTGGTGTAAAAACCTGGCTCTCAACATTGGGGACTGTGTATCCCTCGTGACTCGGAGATCACGTTAATGTCGGTCCCGTCTCAATTTGGGACGTAAAAGAACCACTGAGGACGACAAGCACCCTGGCAGTGACCACCCTCAGTGCCAGCATAGAAAGGTCGGCTTGGCGATAATGTTCTGAAAAAGGCTGACTAGTTGAATGAGACCTCATAAGATCACTGTAACCACAATATATACAGACTAGTCAGTTAATAGAACGTTGCCGAGTGCTGGAAACAACTAGAACTAGAAAGGAATGGAGATTGTAAGACTCTCAGTGTGACATCGTCTGTTACAAACACAAAGGAATGGAGATTGTAAGACTCTCAGTGTGACACCGTCTGTTACAAACATAAAGGAATGGAGATTGTAAGACTCTCAGTGTGATATCGTCTGTTACAAACACAAAGAGATTGTAATACTCTCAGTGTGACATCGTCTGTTACAAACACAAAGGAAACGAGATTGTAAGACTCTCAGTGTGACATCGTCTGTTACAAACACAAAGGAAAGGAGATTGTAAGACTCTCAGTATGACATCATCTGTTACAAACACAAAGGATTGGAGAATGTAAGATGCTCAGTGCAACTTCATCTAATGCAAACATGAAGTAATGGTAACTCTGAGTTACTCAGACACTGCAAAAGTTGCATATAAACTGTTCTAGCTAGCATTAAATCTGACATAGTCAATTGCAATAACAGAGAATAATGTAAAGGCGAACCGTAGTGAATATTTACCAAACTGATGCGTGATGGAGCTCATGCCCGTGGCGTAGACACTTTTGTTCGAGAGAGTTGTGTCTCCTGTGCCGAGGGCAGTGGGGGGTGTCGCCAGACTCCCGCTTGAGTACGCTACAGACAGACCAACAACTCATAACTCAACAGAAACAAGACAACATATGGTAAAGGTACGTTCTTATATATCCCAGTACCCAGTCTTCTGAAAGTGTGTTAGATTTCACCCGCCAGGCATACCATTCTCCTTACAGCTTTAACATTAAGTCCTTTCTACTTGGTGCTTCCGAGGGGAAATTAAATACACACAACAAATAAAAAAGGATAGCCCATATCAATTTTTCACAGCTGGGGTCTCTGAATAAATATTAATGAAATTTATTTAATTCATATCACAACCATCTGAGCCATGATAGTGTAAGACTTCTTGATTTAATATTGACATTGCCAAACCTTATGGTATGATACGCTAAAAGTCAGGTTTCAGATGATTTTGAAGCTTCAGAAGCTACATCGTACAAATATGACAAAGTGACAAGTATTTTGCTAATGTAACACCACTAGAAAAAACTTATGCATGTAAGTCTAAAAAGAAGTCATCTAAAAATCTTGCCAGTGGACAAAATTATCAGGTCTATTACTGAACCGCCTGGTTAGTAGAAGTCTGGGCGTCGCCGGAGACTGACCCTGTTGCTGGACCGTCTGGTGAATAGGAGCCACAATGAGAGAAACTACTGCGGCTGCACTTGAGCAGGCAGGGTCCAGCGAACCCGTTCCCTGCACCCGAGGCCGTGCGTGCCGTCCCGATACCACGCAAGCCAGGATGTGGCTGGTCTGGAAGCTACACTTGACTTACTGGACATTGTCACCGATCTGTTGTCGTTATGTAGTTACATTGTTCTTTGGTATTAAAATTCTTGTTAAATATGACTATCTGTTGTATTTTACTATGAAGATTACAAAAATGTTCATCGTATTTATGTTTTCATAAATCTGAATAAGTTTTTTAAATAAAAATAGTAATATAAAATTAATAATAAAAACAATAACAGTTTTAATGACCCACTAATGACAAATACTTCTATGAAATTTAATATATAATGGTAGAAGAGCTGCCGGTTTTCCCTTTTCTTAACAATACCAGTAATTACGCAAGCAATTAATTTGTTGCTAACTTATTTCTGACAAAGGTTTTATTTGTATATTAATGTAGTGTCATGAGGATGCCATTATCGTATCATCCATATATGACAATGCCAACTAAGGTATAACGTATAATAGTGCAGCAGAGATTTAGCTTTTCTAGCAATAGTGGTAATTACACAAACAATTAATTATACTGCTATTTTATTTCTAACAAAGATATTGTTTTCATATTAACAGAATATCTTCAGAATGCCATTATCTCAGAGTGATCCAAATTTCAGCAAGATTTGTCCATGGTAACTAAGGTACATTACCTGAAACACAACAAGTTGTTGCTTAAACTTTGAAGGCCGTTTTCTGGGATTGATGACTTCAACCCCACACATGCTTGGCGAGCCGAGCCGTAACTTCAGTTATAATTGAGATATCTTCTTGTATGATACACCATATGAAATCTGCTCTTTTAAACGATGCCAATAACTCAATATTGAAAAACACTGACATGCGACTCATTTGGTTAAGATGGGTCACATGTGCACCACTCAAAAAGTGAACCAATATTGAATGAGGACTTGCCTTGAGGTTGGCCGTGCAGTGTGTATGCTTCGAGGTTCTGTAGTGCATGCGCAGGAGCGTAGGTCGGTCCTTGCAGGCCACCTGTCATACAGCACAGACATTACTTACTTCTTCACCAAGTTCACAACATAGACATGCACTGCCTGTCATGTTTACATAAGTACCCCCTTTAAAGTATTTTATGCACCATAAAAGATTAGGAACAGAAGAAAATGTGCTTTTACTTTCTATGACTAAGGTTCCATTTGCTAGTTCCTGGTTAACAGCCCGTGTAAATGATGGAAGTATCCATAGGTTTCATTTGCTAGTTCCTGGTTAGCAGCCCGTGTAAATGATGGAAGTATCCATAGGTTTCATTTGCTAGTTCCTGGTTAACAGCCCGTGTAAATGATGGAAGTATCCATAGGTTTCATTTGCTAGTTCCTGGTTAGCAGCCCGTGTAAATGGTGGAAGTATCCATAGGTTTCATTTGCTAGTTCCTGGTTAACAGCCTGTGTAAATGATGGAAGTAACCATAGGTTTCATTTGCTAGTTCCTGGTTAACAGCCTGTGTAAATGATGGAAGTATCCATAGGTTTCATTTGCTAGTTCCTGGTTAACAGCCTGTGTAAATGATGGAAGTATCCATAGGTTTCATTTGCTAGTTCCTGGTTAACAGCCTGTGTAAATGATGGAAGTAACCATAGGTTTCATTTGCTAGTTCCTGGTTAACAGCCTGTGTAAATGATGGAAGTAACCATAGGTTTCATTTGCTAGTTCCTGGTTAACAGCCTGTGTAAATGATGGAAGTAACCATAGGTTTCATTTGCTAGTTCCTGGTTAACAGCCTGTGTAAATGATGGAAGTAACCATAGGTTTCATTTGCTAGTTCCTGGTTAACAGCCTGTGTAAATGATGGAAGTAACCATAGGTTTCATTTGCTAGTTCCTGGTTAACAGCCTGTGTAAATGGTGGAAGTAACCATAGGTTTCATTTGCTAGTTCCTGGTTAACAGCCCGTGTAAATGATGGAAGTAACCATAGGTTTCATTTGCTAGTTCCTGGTTAACAGCCTGTGTAAATGGTGGAAGTAACCATAGGTTTCATTTGCTAGTTCCTGGTTAACAGCCTGTGTAAATGATGGAAGTAACCATAGGTTTCATTTGCTAGTTCCTGGTTAGCAGCCCGTGTAAATGGTGGAAGTATCCATAGGTTTCATTTGCTAGTTCCTGGTTAACAGCCTGTGTAAATGGTGGAAGTAACCATAGGTTTCATTTGCTAGTTCCTGGTTAGCAGCCCGTGTAAATGGTGGAAGTAACCATAGGTTTCATTTGCTAGTTCCTGGTTAACAGCCTGTGTAAATGGTGGAAGTATCTATAGGTTTCATTTGCTAGTTCCTGGTTAGCAGCCCGTGTAAATGGTGGAAGTAACCATAGGTTTCATTTGCTAGTTCCTGGTTAACAGCCCGTGTAAATGGTGGAAGTATCCATACGTTTCATTTGCTAGTTCCTGGTTAACAGCCTGTGTAAATGCTGGAAGTATCCATAGGTTGCATTTGCTAGTTCCTGGTTAACAGCCTGTGTAAATGCTGGAAGTATCCATAGGTTTCATTTGCTAGTTCCTGGTTAACAGCCTGTGTAAATGGTGGAAGTATCCATAGGTTTCATTTGCTAGTTCCTGGTTAACAGCCTGTGTAAATGCTGGAAGTATCCATAGGTTTCATTTGCTAGTTCCTGGTTAACAGCCTGTGTAAATGGTGGAAGTATCCATAGGTTTCATTTGCTAGTTCCAGTTGAAAAAATGTTGTGGATAATGTTGAATTTCTCAAGAAAAAATGGTATGATTTAATGAAACACTATGGCACTTCAGTGATAAGTACTGGTCAGTTAAGGCGAGAGGCGGGTCGGAAAAAATCTTATTTTTATTGCATTTTTACATTAAAATCAATTTTGAGTTGTTGGTATTTCAATTTAGAAAAATTAGTCAACTTGCCGTTCATATGAGTTGTACAGCTGAAATAAATAAATTTATGTCATAAAGCATGTCTTTTGTGTGATGCCAATTGTGTCTAAGTCTTTGTTTATGACAAATGAACCTTGAATAATCGATATTTGATGCATGTTCAGACATCGTTCACATGCCGGTGCATGAAGTAATTCCAACATGGCAGGTATCGGTGGAAAGTCCCATTTTCGCAGAGCATCAAGGTAGTAACTGTTCAAAAAAGGTCCCGAAGGTGGCCGAGTAATCCCGACTATTAATGAGCCCCCATCTGTCCACACGGACACAAAGAAATTATCATAAAGCTCGAGCATTGGCTAGATCGTGTTACATGATGGGATTCCCTCGGGGTTCCGTTGCGCTGATTGGTTGACCCATTTACATCCGGGACTAGTCGGACTACATTTGTTGGCTTGCGTCAGCCGTGTTTATCTTCTATATTTTTCTCTCATGTTTCAAGTTGTTTTATTATTATAAAACGAGATCATGTCATCAGTAAATCGTATGCAGAAGTGTGGGCATAGTGCTGCAATGAAGCGTGGACGTAGTGCTGCAATGAAGCGTGGACGTAGTGCTGCAATGAAGCGTGGGCGTAGTGCTGCAATGAAGCGTGGACGTAGTGCTGCAATGAAGCGTGGACGTAGCGCTGCAATGAAGCGTGGGCGTAGTGCTGCAATGAAGCGTGGACGTAGTGCTGCAATGAAGCGTGGACGTAGTGCTGCAATGAAGCGTAGGTGTCAGATTCTGCAGAGAGCACGCGCTGCGAAGAGCTTGCGAGAGGACTCTGTCGTCAAACCAGGCACTTCAACGTCAACTATGCCATCCACTGGCGCGGTGACAGTGCAGCGTGAAGTAAGTTCAGTTCCTCAGATTCCATGCATTTACATGTACATTTATATGGGATATAGTATTGCTAAACGTGTATAGTTTTATTGTATACCAAAAGTTTGGACATCAGTTTTACTGTTCATATTGCTGAATATAATATATTCATTTATTTCATATATAAATTATTATTATATTATAATAATCTATATATGAAATAAATTGTCATTATCTGTTTGCTTCCTGGTACCATCTACTTCCTCTACCGAGAGTAAGTTTGGCTATGCCAAACTTCTGGAAGAAATGGGGGTGACACGCTTTCCTGATGAAGGCAGTTACGACGTGCTGTCAACACTGCTTGTGCGCTGTTGTGTGTTGCCTGCCCTTGTGAAGGGCCTTGTGTGCACCTTCTGTGGGGGCTGTTCCCTCACCATCCATGTTTGCAGACACCTGCCTCGGCATGGTGCCTACCCTGGAGACACACTGCATGGAATGTGAGGAAGACCTGAACAAGACCTACTCATCTGACCACACCAATGGTAGCAAGGCGTCTAATGACTACGAGCCCGGTGCCCTGTAGAGGCTGCGTGCGTGTGTGTGTGTGTGGAGGGGAAGAAGAAACTTTGTAATATATACATGATTGTATGTACAATGGACTGTAAAGTATTACTATTGTCCTATGGAATGTGTTATGTACACATTGGACTGTAACATTTGCAATAAGTGCACAATGGACTGTTTTACATTTGTAACAGTGGTGCCCTCTGGAGAAAGTCTGAAAAATTAAATAACTAAATAATTTCTTTCAAATACATCAATTGGTAGATCACAGGTGAATGGTCTAAGGTGAATGATCACAGAGATACATGTGGACCTCGGCACTTGGAAGGGGATACACTTACAATGCTCCAAATGTAGCTTACATAGATTATGTTCTACATGACGAGACACTTACTGAAAGACAGCGGAGTCGCGCCGGCATACTGGAGCTGGGAGGCGGGCGAACCGAGGTCTGCACCAGGTGGTAGCATCGCTGCACCCCATCCACCGCCGTAGTTAATACTGTTCATGGCTGGCACCAGACTGTAGCCTCCCATGGCCACTAGAAAGCACAGACATAGTACGTCAATCCTCACATCCAGTCACACCTGTAGCACCCGTTCAACCCTCTATATGCATCTAAAACTGTATTTGATGCAACAGATTCTTACCAAGGCGCATAAGTTGATTGAGTTTGCAGAGCCGTAACAAATGTATTGCTCCCATGTCAAATTAGATATGAAACACACTTATACAGTGTAGACAACTCGGCAAGAACATATCTGTTACTTCTAGCGATTCATGGAGCACAACGTACGTGAACCAAAATCTGTCGAGAAAACCTGCGTAGAAGTTTCCAGCAGAGTGCAAGAAAGTCAGCTACAGTATAAATAGTTTAACAGCGCAAACAACAAAATGCATGCTCCTTCTCTAAAACACATATTCTACAAGCCCAGTCACCAGGAAATTGCAAATGGTCTGTGCCGTAATGTGCACAATCTAAAAATTTGGTTCAGTGTGCCATGAGGATCGAGCAAACTGGAACGTGTGTTGTGAAATAAAAAAGGTTGAGAACCACTGCGACAGAGTACACGCACCATGTGTGGGCTGTGTCCAGGTGACCCCTGGTGGGAAGGTTGTCGACGCACCAATGACCCCCGGCATGCTGGGAGATGTCGGGATGCCGAGCGCCGCCTGCTGGCTGTGCAGCAGCAGCATGGAGTTTGTCGCCATGTTGTCAATCATCTTGAAGTCACGTGGCTCCGCCTTCTTACACTCAACCTGTCAACAACGCGTCACATCACCAGTTACAAACGGCCTCCACTATTTATTTAGCCCATTGCGAATTGGGCTCGTTCAAATCTTTGTCATGTGAATATATAGTTGAAGTAATATACCGGTAGGTGCAGTTGATGTGACAAGCGCAGTCTAAGTAAGACATCACACTATTGTGAAATCATTGAAGATACTTTGATCATCAGATCAGACACATTTTCCAAAAATATGGATAATCTAAATAGCATTTAGAGGCCGGTGTTACATAGCCACTTTTGTTTAGATACCTGAAATTTTGGTTTTGTTAAACTAAAATGATTTAACTGTGTCCTAGGATTTCATGAAAAACTAACTAAAAAAGAACAGATTTTGAATTATCTATAATATGGCTTCAAAATAGAATGTAGCAGACCATTGATCAACCTACAGGTTGATACACTGGTGAAGTTCTACATTTCAGTGTACCCGGTAGTCTATGTTGCTTAGCTAGCTCTTTAGCCGACAGTTGAACTGATGAATGTCTTAGATATATAAAAAGCTTAACTTTGAGTTCATTAGCATGCAGAATCAATGACAAGGTATTTTAGAATGCTTATCTATATTGCTATAACTATGCAACTATGTTAATTAAGACAGCAAATGAAGAATGATTTCAATGGAATAAGACAAATTTTACTAAGACAAAATTATTATACCGATAGTGTTTTTACAAAGTATAGATATGATATATAGTAAAAACATAATACATAACAAGATTATACATACATACCAACATAGCAAATTGGGTAGGAAAACTTTCACTGTCACTCACACAGTGTCACCCTAAATACTAAATTAAACTAAGTTAATCGATCAAACAAAAGAACGTATTTCCTAGAAAAAAAAATATAAACATAATTATATATCTCTGAGTGTGCATTTGTAAGCATGAAATGTGCGTGTTCCTGTATGCATACGTGCATGCGTACGTATGTGCTTGGGTGTGTACATACATGCTTCCTTGCATGTGTATTTTTGTAGATATGTTCATATAGTGTATGTGAAGCCATTGTTAACCTATATGTGAGTTAAACACCAAGACAGAGTGAGAGCATGCAACTTACTAGAGTTAGTTGTTGTCCGCACCGACTGCAACTAACATGCAAGTGTATATGTGCAGTCTAGTTACAGCACCCCCCCCCCCACCCCTGTAAGTTCTTCCCCAGCCCCAGGTGGTGGAGCACAAACTCACATGGATCCTGACAATTAATGTCAGTGGACTGAGGCATGTAATCATTTATTGAGGACATCTTCACTCCAGCGAGTGCAGACAATATCCAGCCATGGCACCACCAGACAATACTCCAGACCATTATGGCACAAAATAAAAACCAAACAAATCAAATTTCGGGTGCACATATAATGTAAGAAAAACCTACTATCAAAATGTGAAAGCTTTTATTAATTAAACCATACTACCTCCAGCCACTTTATTTCCCTCAGTTTCGAAGCTACAAAAGTGTATCTTTCTTGCATGAAAAATGCCCCGAAAGATGTCGATTTCAAGTTTTCATTTGATGGCATCTTGCATTCAAGTGTACTGTCGAGTGGAGCAGTGGACAGGCAAGGGCATTGGTCTATCGTAGGAGAAGGGGGGTGTACACAACCTGTTTGCCGTTGATCTGTACAAAATGGTCGCTGCACACACGTTCCACGTCCTCCTCGCTCTCAAACGTCAAAAACCCAAAGCCTAAATGTCGTCACGGTAACGAAAAGAAGATAACACATACTGCTATAGCTACATGACACAAGTCCAACGCAATCGCCGTGGCAACGACAATGGCTCAGTCAGAATGGCACATCTAAGCTGCCCAGTGTAGGACAAAAAACATATCTAAACCGCCCTGTGTAGGAAAAACACATTTAAGTTACCCAGTGCTAGACAAAACCAAATCTAAGCCCTCTAGCAAAGGAAAAAACATCTAAGCTGGTCAGTTTAGAACAAAACATATCTTGGGACAACAATATTAATCACCCAAACTGCCTTCCCTATGCCAAAAATGTAACGCATCTAAATAGCGTAATGTCATTTTAGGATGAAACTACGCATCCAAACTGTATAAAGAACTGTAGGACTAAAACAAATGACACAGTAATGCAAAAAACATTAACCCAACTACAATACAACCCCTAAACTAAGTTGAACTTTGTTGTTCCAGACGAATGATGTGCCAAATGGAGATCACAAAAAGGCAGCTTGTATATATAATTTTAAGCTTTGCAGAAAGTGGTACAATTAGACGAGCATCCTGTCTGAAGTAGAACTTGTCATAGTTGCCCATACCAGCATTCACACAACTCCTGACAAGTTCCACTCGATCTAGCCATTGGTTGCCAAAGGAAAGAAACTGGCTGAGCCAACACATCAAAGAAAAACAAGAGATATATGTAACAGCACACAAATATGCTGCCTTCCATTTCATGCCACATCAGTTGACAATTTGTATTCTACAAACATGAGATTCACAGATGAGATCCAGGCATCCATTTCCTGCTTTGTAAAGCATTACAAATCAAAGTCGCATTTCAAAATGGAAGACAGCAATATATAGTAATTATAATAAAGTATTAGCATACCTTTTATAGTGAACATTTAAACTAAATTTAACCATTGTCTTGTGTTACCAATTTCAAACATTGAAAGTACAAATGGCACTTATTGTACAAGCAAGTAATCTACTAATTACAAAACTAACCAATTACTTACTAAGTAACACTTGTCTATCAGTGCTTACAAACACGGTTAATTATAGTTAAATGAATACATTTACCTAACTTAGACAATTTATTGTTCACTACTTATCAAAACAATAAAAGTAGGTAGTGACTACACATAAATATGAAGGCAGATGTTTTTCTAGAATGCATTGGAGACTACAACGGCCACTTAGCAGATGACTGCTTCCCTACTGTAGTTTGTTACCAAAGGGAAATCAACCACCAGACAGTTTTCATCAACATTTATTTATTAAGGTCCTCCATGCCAAGACATCATACCAGAATTAACAAAGAAATACAACTACAATTTGAACAAACCATACAAGAAATAATAAGTGAAGAAACTGGAAATGAAAATTTCTAACGACGGATGTGAACCGTCATTAACTTCCAGTAGTAACATTACAAGCCAATGCATTTTATAAAAACATGATCCGCCGACGTGAATGACAAAGCTAGAACATGCTTGATGAAGAGGGGGGATGTGTCAAGGGTGACATGCTGAATCATGCACTGTGAGGGTGGACCACTTACCTCTGGACCTGTGCTTCTGTTGGTCATACATGATGACTACGTCTGCCACCTGCAACGGTTATTCACCAAACATTTAATTAGATGCTGCATCTACATTCAATCATGCTGAATTTAAGGGGACACGCGCTGTGGGATTTTCGAAGATTTTTGGTGACATTTCGTTTTCAGCATATTTCACTAATAAAACATCTTAACTTCGACTTCTAATTCATAAATGTTCATATTTATGTGTCTGTATGTGAAATAAATGCTTTATTTGATCACCAGTGTTGATGAGAGTTCCTTTGTCTTGCGAACAAATGCAGAAAGTAGGCGTGTTTCACTCCTTAGTTACTGGTACTTTGCCTTACTTGAGCCTGCCATGTTGGATATAAAAATTTTGCTCTTTCTCCCGGCTGCAAGACAGGCTAATCCGCGGCGGGAAACACTCATTAGTATGCAGCCAATCAGCATTAGAACCCAAGACGATTCTATATACCGATCCGCATTCTCTCGATTCTGATTGGCCAATGGCCGACCTTCGGACCTCTCTGGCAAGCTACGACATAGCAACAAAGTGAGACAATATGGCGGCCGTTGTTTTAACTCAGTGATTTTGTCAGTTATTAGTATGCAATTTTTAGTCAAGATGCCAAAGGATCGTGGCATAAAACAGACTACGACGAGAAAGTATGGATCCAAGAAGCGGGCTCGGAGAGAACTACAGAGTAAACCGATCAACATCGACGGTGATAACGCCGTGGCTAGCGGCAGCGGCCCGGCCCCGAGTGGCAGCGTGGTCACTGTGGAAGGTGTCGTGGAATCTGGCGAAATGGATGTTTGTGCTGGAGCTGACGATCAATCAGCATTCTGTTCACGAACCGTCGATCGAATCCTCATCACAGACAGATGAGCCCGATGTCAACGAACCTCAACGTCCCGTGACAGACAACAGTTGTCTCTTTGTGCAAGTGGCCTCGTTTAAGAAACTCGTTGAGAACCTTCTGTTTGCCAGGGAGCTTTGACAGTTGTTGTCATCGACAAAAGGAAGGGCCCAGTCATAGCATTCCGCACCGAGTGTACCATTTGTGGACATGTCTGCAGTGAGACACTGTCTTCAGGCAGGATTGGTGATCGTGGCAGTCAGTCACCATTTGCCACAACGAGGAGATTGGTGGCAGGAACTATGGACTGTGGTGTTGGATTTTTGGGGCTACCTCGGATTTGTTGGTGGATAGATTCATCCTGCATCCATCAGAAGACGTATGTGAGACACCAGAAAGAGATAGCCACAGCAGTGATGGACACAGTGACCACTTGTCTCGATGCCAGTGCTGTTTATGTGAGAGAAGCATATGCCGACCTGTCTGGTGTCCCTCCAGAGGACGCGAGAGATTTCAATGTATCGTACGATGCAACCTGGATGACTCGAGGACACCAGTCCTTCTACGGCATTGGCAGTGTCATCGACTTGATCACCGGCCTTGTGATTGACTATGCAGTACTGAGCTTATACTGCCATGGCTGCACCACTGTGGGGGACCACCTGGACAAAGACACTGATGAGTACCGAACATGGAAGGCAGCCCATGAGTGTAACAAAAACTTTGATGGCACTGCAGGTGGTATGGATGCTGCCATTGCAGAGATCCTGTGGCACCGCTCAGAACAGAGACACGGCTTCCGTTACGTCACCGTGCTGTCAGACGGCGACGCGAAGACGAACGGCCACCTGGTGTCCCTGAACATCTACGGAGACGACTGTCAGGTTACCAAAGAAGAGTGCGTCAACCACGTGTCAAAGAGGCTTGGCACTGCCTTGAGAAAAGTCACAGCCAAGGGTTGACAAGAAGGTGATGTCACAGGTGGAAGGGGCTACAGCAAGCTGACAGCTGCTACAATCACGAAACTGACCAAGTACTATGGCAATTCTATACGAAGCCACCGAGATGATCTGGACGGTATGAGGAACGCAGTGTTTGCCACCTTCCTCCATGCACTGTCGACTAATGATGACCCACATCACGATCGCTGCCCAGCTGGGGTTTCAAGCTGGTGTTTCTATCGGCGCGCTGTTGCAAAGGGTGAACGACTAGGGCCACACAAGGACAACATTGACACACCCCTGTCACGTGAAGTAGGTCACTTCGTGAAGCCTGTTTACGTGCGGCTTGGTGATGAGAACCTCCTCCGTCGATGCCTCAAGGTAAAGACGCAGAACCCAAACGGGAGTCTGCATTCGGTCGTGTGGCGGTAGTGTTTGAAGACGGACTTCCTTGGGAAACTGCGTGTCGAAGCTGGCGTTGCCATCATTGTCAGTGAATTCAACAAGGGGACGGAGAAGACAGTGGCAGAAACAACAGCTGCCCTTGGGTTTCAGCCTGGTGAAGCCCAAGTGAAATTGACACTGTCGAAGGACCGAGAAAGGCTTGCTGTGAAAGGAAGAAAGGCTGATGTGCAAGAGAAGAAGAACTGTGAACGTCGACGTCTTCAACGGATTCGCCAGCAAGACCTGCTTACCCAGGCCGAGGGTGGGCCTTCCTATGCCTCCGGAGAGTTGTATGGACTCATGAAGAAAACAAACAGCTGTCTTCAGAGCCAACAAAACAAACGGCTCTTTTCAGAGCCAACCACTCTTACAGTAGAGTTTGCTACACCATCATATTGTTGAATGTTTAGTCCAAAAGATAGACATATCAACTCCAAATTTGTAGTACAAATACTTCAAGACATGCCTTACAAAATGTCAGAAGGGATTCTGTATATCTGTCCATGTTTCCATTTTACTTCCCTGCACATTCAATGCATCCTATCAAAATAATCGGAAATTATGTCTAGTTTTGCCAAAAATAATTTTTGATATCAAAAAGTAAAAGGATAAAAAATCCTTCTGACATTTTGTAGATATTTATTATACTTGCAGCCTGTCTTGAATGTTGTAGCACAATGTATTGTTTCTGGGGATTTGCATGAAAATTGGTTTAGAATGGATCACTAAAAAAATGGCTGCCATTTCTATGGCAACCACCTGTCCAAAAAAAAATTCAACCTGTTCTATCCATCTTAACCCACAATGATCATTTCTACTAAGTTTCAGTTCTCTTTCATTAAAAGTAAAGAAAACAGTTTTCCGCAGCACTTGTCCCCTTAACGTGCAAAGACTATTCATACACAATATCCACCACTGTCTATATTCACCAAACATTTAATCAGATGCTGTATCTACATTCAGCCATGCTGCATTTAATGTGCAAAGACTATTCATACACAGTATCCACCACTGTCTATAGCCAGGTACTCATTTAATACAGCTGAGTAAGCTAGAGCAACGTAGAGCGAACAAACTCGAAATGGCAGCACAGGATTCGAAACCAGATTCTCTCGATTGAGAGTCGGATGCTCCAGCCACTGCGCTCCATGCTTTCAAGAGGTGAAACCATTTACGAAAGATAATTACTATTGGTGGATATGTATAAAAGAAATTTATTCAATAATTCCTGAAAATTCCTTGGCTTTCTTCGTTGCAGCCCACTAACAAAGGAAACTACCCGCACAAATACACATACTCTACACGGATACGATCAACAAAACTGCGACACTCACATTTCCATATCTGGAGAAGACATCTTTGAGCAGTGACTCCGTACAGTTGGTCGGCAGACCACCAACAAACACCTTCTTCTTGCCATTCTCAGCATTCTTGCCTCCCTATAACAGCCAAACAGCTGTCTTCAATGCAAATCTGCCCATAGACTTGTATAAGATAAACTGAACCTTGTACCGTCTAGTTCAACAGGGACCTACAGCTTGCATAGCAAGGATGTACAACAAACTGAACCTTGTACCATCTAGTTCAACAGGGACCTACAGCTTGCATAGCAAGGATGTACAACAAACTGAACCTTGTACCGTCTAGTTCAACAGGGACCTACAGCTTGCATAGCAAGGATGTACAACAAACTGAAATCTGGTGTCTATATTCATGGCTCGGTAACATTTACATGCATATATTTGCTCTATTATTTTTCATTCAAAAATATAGCCTTACTTGGTACATTGATATATATATATATATATATATATATACAAGATACTTTATTTAATTTCTCAAAAGAAAATGTTTGTCACGTGGTTTGTTATTACATAAAAAAGTACACAAACAGGAAATGACAGTAAAATATAACTGACATTCCCACACATTCATCTCCCCCCACTCGTACAGTGATAATGGCGGTGGTAACAAGGAGGATATACCACTTCAGTTAACAATTTCATAACTTGATAAGTTATACAATAAATATAAATGTTTAACTAAGACGTTAACATATGAAGTACTTTTAGTTATTTTCTAAATTTAACACAAGTATTTGGGTTGTATTGCAACACTTTACTGTGTGTACCTCTGAAAGTGATATTCTATCTCAAGGTCATTTATCAGGCATTTACAAATATACTCCTGATGTGATATTTTACAGCAAGCACTTGTATTTGTTGTTGTTTGTCCTATCTAGTTCTACACAAGGCAGAGATATTGCAGCATTCACTTACCTTGTTCATACTTCTTGGGTTGCAAGCTTTAGGATCTATCTGCAATATCGAGATGAATGAACTACATGCAATTTCATAACTAGACAATACCAGTAACACTGCATTCTAGTTACTATACTTTGGGCAGTTGCCGAGTTGTTTGGGGGGCCCAAAGGTTCATATCAACAAATAGTCAAAGAAATATAAAGATGATGCCATAATGTAGACATTATGATCAAGATCATGGCTTGATGGAAATATTCTTTAAGGGTGGCCACTGGTCCTAAAGTAACTACGGGCCATATCTTGGTGAAAACTCATATCTTCATAACATTTTAGGATTATATTAGCTTGGTGAAAGTTATTCAACATGTAAAAAATCTGCCAGTTTGCATAATTGTTGCCATTATTATCATTAAAACAATTCAAAACATTTGTAGAACTTACAATGTAGTGTTGTTCCAATTAACCAATGTTGTCAATGACTGGTTGGTTCATGCTTCCAATCAATTAACCAATATTGTCAATGATTGGTTGGTTCATGCTTCCAATCAATTAACTCATTACAATCGTATCTATAAAAGTTGTTTTGTGAAAAGATCCCATGGACGTTGTTAAAAACTGTGTTAAATATCTGAGTTTCAATATGAGAGTAGAAAGAGTGTTTCCAACACAGCAATTACAAATACGAGCTACTCCAGCGACATTAGTTAAACAACAGCACATGTCAGACCATTCTGCAAATTCATCACATAAAATTACCCCAAAAAATGTTAACCAAAAACATTGTCAATCTTACCAATCATACATTTGTGTAAAATATACTTAAACATTTGTTTGGAGCAGCTGCAATTATGGCTACTCACAATCTAGCTTACAAAACACGCGTGACACGGTTGACGCCCACATTTTGGTGGTTTTACTACGTCCTGTGTACTGATTTAGGCATCCAGATAAAGTCTAGACCTCTGCACACGTGGTATCGATGGAAAGCTTTGTCATTGGCCATTCTGCCAAAAATGACAGAACCATGGTTTCAAATGTAGTGTCATCAACCCTCCGAAACTAAAGTTAAAAACAAAATGGCAGAGTGGTGTTCGGCAACTTTTCCACTTCGAAAGTTTACTTCAGAATAACTCGCATTTCTGCATCAATATTTTGACAAAATGCCTGACAGCATTCATAAATAAGGTTATTATACAAGTTCCGATAGTTAGAATGACTTTGGGGTGTTTTTTATGTGAAAATTCAACAAATTAGCAGTGTGATGTTTCTTTTCCCTATTTTTATGTCTGGAAAATCATAAAAATTAAAGTTCTCAATGGATTTGTTTAATTTTTGTGTTATTTGGCAGCTAACATATATGGCTACATTTCATAGGATGTAGGGCATACAGCCAATCAGTAAGTAATGTTTTTATCAAAACAAATTATGAAGTTCAGATAGTGATATCCCCATGATTTTAGTATGTGATATAGTTATTATAACTTCGTTATAATAAAACATTCCTTTAGCAATAAAATGATACCTCATTCATATTTTTATGACAAATATTAGCAGTTATGATTTTTATAGGAACAGTGCTACAGAGGATTTTCAGTGGTCACTTCTATGATTAATGTCATGACGCGATGATACATGCAATGACGACGAAACTATAGTTTATGTCATTGCATACAATGACATATCTGTTTGCAGTTGTAGAGACGAGAAATTAGTGTTGTCAGGATGTGCACATGTAATCCTACCTGTCTGCCATCGAGTATGTGAGGGCCAGACGACAGCACCAGATCTACACATGTGGGGTCTTTAAACGTCACAAAACCAAAGCCACGTGACTTTCCCGTTTGTTGGTTCTTCATAACGACGCAGTCAACTACTTCCCCATACTGCGCGAAGTACTGCAGCATGGAAGCTGAAACACAATATAGCAGTGTGTAGTGATATGCGAACACAGACAGTCATAGAGTCAAGCCGAGTACACATGGGCAAGCAAAGTTGTAGGTACTACACTACGCACAGTGTGAGTTACTACAAAGTTTAAGGAGTAAATCATCTTTACAATTGGTGTATGCTGTGTTATTTTATAATATTCATTAAAGTTAATGATGTTGACGAACATGGTATTGCCAATGAGGTAACAGAACAATTAAATCCAGCAAGATCAAATTTGGCATGTAGGGGAACGGTGTGCAAAAAGGGGCCCCCAGCCATTTGGCATTATCGTATTATGTAAAGTAAAATTGGTGGTGGCATTGCTAAGTAATTCACAAGAGGGCACTAGTGAACATTGGTCGGAAGTGCGAAACGCACATTCAAAAAGGTGAGCTCAAAAAATAGTTTTTCACACTTTTCTTAAAATGTTAGCGCAATTTTCCAAATATCATATTTCTGTTTGTGCGCATTAAAACAACAGAAACTGTGGTATATTAAGCCAAAGGTCTGTGCTCTGATGTGAATATTAGAAACATGCAGGACTTGTAATCAAAATCGATGATCAACCCAATGCCATGAAGTGCTCCCAAAATGGGCCCCTGTGTGGCCCGCTATGCTAACAGGGGTCCGCTATCGTCGATATGCTGTTGGTACTATACACATACCTGCATTTGTAATGTATTATAATGTTATATTATTTTACATATATAGGGTGTTATATATTACCCAGTTATACAATAAAATAATACTGTTCTTAAGCAAAACAATAGTATTACTAATATATTTTTATATAGCATCAATATGAGCTGTATGGATACATATTATATTAAATAGTGTAACAGGATTCCCCTGGTATATGACAAGTGAGGTGGGCCGCCTCGCCGTTTTTCTATGCCGCCTCATAGCTATTTTGTGTGCCCATTTCCCCCCGTTCTTTCACGACATACTCAGCATCGGCGACTAGCACAAAATGACACCACAAAGTCACTTATATTCCTGCAAAATCGCAGATTTGTAGCAACATCGTTTAGTCGTCTTAACGTCGCTCAGGGCCCGTTACGATTTACCTCTTGGAATTAACTCCACTGGACAATGGTGACACCTTGCAGTTTCGACATACTAGAAATTCATGTAACATGGCGACCAAAAGATAACTGGGTTTCGTAGATGTGGAACTTGGAGACAAAAAACTAAGAAAACGGTAGCTGAACTAAGATGTCTTTTGCGCTGAATTTTACTATTATAGTATGTGCCCACAATAAATCAGAATGCTGGTGTAGCTGATGTTGAATTTTTTTTGACGACGGTGGTGTGAGTAAAAACCGTGCAGCCTGATGGCGCTACGTCACTAGTCGGCACTTGTGTCGAATCCGGACCCTTTTGAAGCCCAAATAAAAACGTTAAATTTCACTTATTATTAGAATTATACTGCTCATATTCCCATTCACTAGTCGGCATTTCTATTGAATCTGGACCCTTTTGAAGCCCAAATAGCGACTCGGTTTGCACTAGTCTACACATTTCGACAAAGTTGTGCAAACAAACTTTTTGAAAAGATGAGTTGAGTAAGTACTCATGAATATAAAACCACCAAAGTTCACATCTCATAAAAGATGCCTATTGCCCAAAATGTGTATACTAACGAGTTATCAATAACTTGGGCTAGATAATGATGTTTGCACAAATTTATAAAAAAAAGGACACAATTTAAATGTTCTTGCGATTAATAGAAACTTTGACGGCATTCCAGAAATGACTGTTTAATTAATTGCACAGCATGCTAGCAGTAGCAACAAATAAAATATAATCTTTGAAACATAAACCACCAAATTATTATTATTATATTATTATCATTTAAAGGTGCTGATGATACCACTGGATGCTTCCCAGAGAAGTCGAGATGATGTCCTTAGGACTGGATACTGCGCTATATAAGAACTTACCTTTTACTTTTTATCGCGCAGTAACAAGTCCTCGGGTTAGGGCAAGAAAACATCACCACAACTAGGTACCAGTGATCAAGTGGAAACCACACTTCAACTGAGTACCAGTGGTAAAGTGGAAACCCCATCTCAACACAATGAAACAATCATGATTTCTGACTTTTATCAATTATGATTACTACATTTACAAGTAGTGTCTTGTTGTTTTATATCTCCCCTCTATATTCAAGAGAAAAGGTTAAAACATACCACAGAATTTTAAAGCTAGTTTAAAAAAAAATCTCCAGGGAGCATGCCGGACCCCCCTAGCAACACTTCACACCTGCGGCGCTCATGTAGCCCACTCCTACCACCTCGCTCATAATTTTACCCAGGGGAAACACTGATGTAATATACAAATATATTGTCAAGTTGCATTTATCACCAAACCATGATAATAAACCTCATGGCATGTGTATCACCTATACTGAAAGGAGATCAATTAACAAAGTGAAAGTCGAGTAACAGACCAAAGACATGCACGCTCAGTCCATACAAACGTCAGCTTCGATTTAAGAGCATAATCTGACAGAAATTGTTCAAAGCAGAAGGTACCACAATCCAGCTCGAGTGGAATTACACTGGGAATGAAGAGATCATTCGCCATACCACTGCGATGTCTCGAAGCTTTGAAAACAAGCGAGACAACTGAGTGCAGAAACAATAATGCACCAACTGTTTTTGGACAGGAAGGAGGGGAAGAAAGGATAACATGTTAATATAAGCACACCATGACTGCTCAGGGTCCGAGTGTGCGCAGTGTGTTTGCCGAATGTGTGATGATAATTAAATAATACAAGTGGATATGCGGGGGCCCGTTTTGGACTTTTCAGTGAGTGAAAAATTTGGTGGTGTTCTGAAACCTCCATAGATACAGTAATTTTAATAGAAATAGGCCACATTTTAGCACAAATGTCGTGAAACGAGTGGAGAAGATGATCCCATAGAGAAAAAATTATTAGAGTACAAAATATCAACTTTATGACAAATCTCACTTAAGGGGCCCGTTTTGTACACTGTTCCCCTATATTACCACCAAATAGGTTATAAGTCATGTTTTATCCAAATTCAGGTGGCAAAAACTTCCCAGATAAAACAATGTGTTAACCAGTTTTTACTGGCGGTTAACCATTCAACTTCAATCACCATTAAATGCCATATTAAAAACTACCAGCAATGTGTTATTGCAACTGCTGGAATTTTAACTGCTACGTACTACAGCATCATCTAATTGAGGCATGTTAATGATAATGGCATTCAGCTGCCAATTTGAAGCTATTATCGTGGGACTGCCACATGGCAGCAGGTTCCATACATCCTACAATTTACTGTATGCCACTGGGTTTATGTTTCAGTGCTACTTCATGAAAGGTATCGTCAAAAAGGATGAATAACCTGCAACAACAACGTACTCACCATGTGTCGTGTCCCAGCTCAGTCCGCCCACAAACACTTTGCTGAAACACACACTTCTTGTTACACACAACATACACAATGTTGGTCAGGAAAATATTAACCTAAAATGTAATAAAATCACATTTCAATTTAACTTGATAAATCTACTTTTTTTTTCTGCATTTAGTCTTCTGGCAATCTTCCTGGTGATCTTCCTTCTGTCAACATTCATATATATATCTGTGACATTAAAACAAATTTATGTCCGTTCAATGTTTCACATTTCCAAAATCAGACATTTTGCTTTTTTCAAAGAAGTATTAAATTACCTATATAATAATCTCTGCATAAATTGAATATGATGCTGACTGACCCATAAATTAAAACGTTATGTAATGCTGAATGTGGGGTTTTATTCTTAAAATACTTGACCGAATCTAATAGATGAATAACAACTTTTTAAATTAAATAATATATAATGTTTTGTATTACCTATTTTTAAATATGTACACTAATGAAAAATCTCAAATTTGTATGGACCTACCCTGGTAAACTTAATTCAATGAATTCAATATAGTATGCATACAAACAAAGGGTACTAGACTTAGTACATACTATTGTAAATGAAAAGCACACAAGTCAGTCTCGGTGGTGTCAAGATTACCTAGTCCTAGACCTGGCCCAAACTGACTGTCTCAGTGAATCAGTCTCAGATTCAGTATCTGTGTGAACATGCCATAATCCTGATAAGACATAACATGATACCTGGCATAAGCTTGGATTATATTGTGTTATGACAAATAATAACCCGGTCCCATACTTCCCCTTCTGACAACATGGGAGACAGGGGTCCCAGTTTAGTGGTTGTAGTTTATTAGCATGCAACCTACCTGTTTGTTTATGAATTTTCTTATGTGGTAATAATGTCAATGTGTGTATCTGCACTGAGAACAGATGTTTTGGTGGTGAGCAGTAATGATTTTTTCCCTCTCAGTGTCGTATTTGGGTTTTCTTGATTTATGCATGTGGTCCAAGCTATCAAACTGATTTGCGAGATTATGTTAATGAGTATGTCCATATTGAAACGTGCTAAAGAAAGAATACAAAGGAAAATGAATCTGGAAATACCATGGTAATCCATTGATAAAAAGTTGTAGTAATTAGGCAAATAATGGCCTATATTTGAAGATGTTTTGTGAGTATTTAGTTAGTCAATTAATCCAGATTGCATATGCAGAAAGGTAAAGAATTGTGTCGACGATAACATGATTACAGTGATGACTTACAAATTGGCAGTGCAAACATGTGCAAGGTCCGTTTATGGAACCCCTGTCTCAAAAGACATCGTCATTTTGCCTTCCTCCATGAACGCGCGGTGCGCGCAGTGCATTGTAGTATACAATGCACTCGAATAGTGACATGATTGAGAGCGGATGACTTTGTATTTGATTAATACTGTCAATTACCTGTGCCTGCACCTGTGTAATTCATGGCTGCCATGTTTAAATTACCGGTATTGTTGATGTTTATATTAATATCAATTATTGGTATGCTTGGTATTATTTTTAGCTTAATTAAACTATTTTGTTTAACTATTTAGCATACATTCATAATAAATATATACATAATATTGTGTTGGTTACATTATTATAATTTATGATAATTTATGTTTGAATTCATTGATTGTATTATTATTTGTTTATAAAAAGAATATTTCACATGACTTACTTTCATTCTGTGTGTCATTACTGTGGTATACTTTGATAATTTTATTTAAAGGTATTCTTGAGTTCTGAGAATGTTAATTGTATATTGTTGATAAATTATTTTGTATCGTTATAAATTATTTTGATATAGGGCCTACTATTTATATATTAAATATGTATATACCAGTTTTTTATGTTTAACATTACAGAATAAAATTATATATATTTTTTCATTTGTCACTATATAGTTATATACATTAAATAACATACATTAAAAAACTTTATGACTTATTGTATCTATTAATTGAATCTAGTCATAGGCAAATAAGTATAATCTTAGGCCCTATTGTTTATTATAATATTCAATGTGGGAAAATATTCTAGAAACAGTTTTCTTCTGATCTATGTACAAAATCAGATCTGTCAGAAAAAATTATGAAATTCAACACTTTACAAAGCTGTAGTTTCCATAATATTCCACTTATGCACATGCAACAAGCATCTTTGCATTTCTTTTAGTGACCACTATCAGTAGCATTACCACATGAAAAATAAAAACTGCATTACCTAAACATGTTTTGTTATGCATGTAAGGAGCTTCTTCTTCTTAAGTAAATGTTTTTTATTTCATGAAAATCGGACAACTACTGACAAAGTTATTAAGTTGGAAATGTTACTACCCCAGGGGTTTTCGTTGGAATGGTGAACATGAAAAATAACACAGAAAGAATAGGGTCACAGTATTTCCAGGGTGTACCCCTATTTTACCATTTTTGTCATTGTTTTCACAACAGATAAGTAATTAATTGAGGTAATTACTAAAAAAATTGCATATATAGTTATTTTCACACGAGGAATTAATTTTTTGCATTTTCGTTGACCTAATTTGCATATTTCATGACCTAATTAGCATAATATGGCTGACATATTGAATCATAGACTGTAACAAGATGCAAATCATGTCATGTCATTAATTGTTTAGAGTATATTTACAGGGTATCAGAAAATGTAATATATCTTGTTTCATTATAGTTAATTTCAATCCCAATTTTTTGTCGAAATTGGTGCATCATTAGCATAATTATTACAAAATGGTGGCCATATTGAATGAGGATTCCCAATGTTTTGTGAAGAAATTTTTATTTTGAGCATGTAATTAACTCAGTAATGGCATTTACAATAGTACAGCATAAACTGTTTCATTGCTATCAATTAATTACCACAATTTGAATAATTTGTGGAGTAATTTGCATAAAATAAAATGGCGGACATATTAAATGTAGAATCCCAATTTTTGAATACATTTTTTTCCAAAAGCACATCTTTACTATTTGAGGCATGTTGTAAAATAGTACAGCACAAACATTTTCATTAGAACTCACTTATTTGCCATTTACATAATTGATTAATGTAATTATCATAAAATAAAATGGCGAACATAGTAAATTTGGTATCCTCATTCGTGTTATAAAAATTGTCAAAAGCATTATCAATTTATCATTTAACGTTTAGCACTTCTTATCATAGTACTACATAAAGAGTTTAATTACTATCATTAGATGTCACTTAATTCCCACTTTGCATAATTAATGTCTATACGAGTTATACTTAGCAAAGTGAATTGCAGAAAGTGTCATGGACCTGAGAGATACCTGCATTTAAATACACAGAGTAATGAATAATTGCATCAACAACTCAAATGTTATTGCTAGTCTCTGTTGTTACAATAGTTATATAAATAGGAATATATAATTATTAATTAAATAATATGTAGTTATACACACCAATAATATAATTGTGGCAATAAATGAATATTATAATGGTGGAAATACCAATCTTAAACTGGCTAGTTATTACTACTAGTAAGCAAACAACAAGTTCTTATTTAATATTTAACAGAGTAAGGTTGGAATATAAGTTTATGAACTTCAAGTTTAAAATCAATTATTAAGTGTAGCCAGCGTACTGTGAATAGGGATTGCCTGTATGACAGCTAGGCGCCAAATCCGCCTAGCGGACAACCAGCGCAACGCGATTGTCCGCCTGGCGGATATCCAGCAGCATGCTGACGTTACCAGGCGGATGTTACTATTTTTAGCACAGCGTCACCGTCTGCGGTGGCGTTCTCGAAAACCGTGCAACTAGGTCGCACAAAATGCGATTTCCGCACTTGTAAACCTTTTTAAAATATCACATAACATATATCACCTGAACAGTCTGAAACTGACGCGTAGGTGTGTATATACACGAACTTGAATTTTAGGCGACAACATTACCAAAAATTCATGTTTATATGATAATTCGACATAACTTTCGTTTGGTTTAATGCAGAAACTTCGTGCAACGACTGCAGTGAAGATGAACACGTCTTCTAATTGGTCGAGCAGATCTCATGACGATCCAAATAGGTTTACAAGAGCAGGTTTTCAATTTGCCGCGACCTGTCGGCGTGACACTTTTGGTGCGTATCATTGCTCAATCACGAACGATAAGTTCGTCAAATAAAGGAATACTTTTTAAAACTTTATGCCATTGTAAAGAACATTATCTTGCCGTTCCAGTGATATTAAATATGTAGTATTTAACGCGGACTTAATGATGTAAGGGCTGCATGACCGGTGACCTGTCGTAGTTTAGCGTCAAAACTGGCCAGATCCAACAGCCGCGGCGGCCGCTGTGGTAATGCTACTATCAGGGGAATATCATTAAAAAATTTTTTTGTGATTTATATGCAATCAGATTTGTCAGAAAACTGTCACAACATTTAATGAAATTCGAAACTTTACCAAGCTATAGTTTTTAATTATTTCACTGAGATACATGAAACATCTACCATTGTACTTCTTATAGTGATTACTATCAGGGAAAAATAAAAGATTTTTTATGAATGAAAATATGCCATATATTATATATGGTCCGACCACCCTAGTCTAGCCTTGTCCTATACCCATTAGGGTCATTCTATGTGAACGCAACCAAAATTCCAGAAATTTGTTGCCCTCATCTCTTCGATTTTTGAATAAATCAGTTTGGTGAAAGTCTTTGGTAAGATAAGCAAGAATCCGAAATTTGAGTGTTCTAGCTCCAGTAGTTTTCGAGTCACGGCAGTTTGAAAAGTGGGACGCCGTTTTTAAGACAGCTTCTTAAAAATAAATAAAATTATTCACATTTCACAGGTTAATATCTCTTGAACTATTTAACTAAACCTTTGTTAATATTTATATATAATAATAATTAACTTTATTTATATACTAGTCTCCAGAGTACGACTCTGTTCATTACAATACATACATAAGACTTAGTAGTGTAAACATAAATTTAGTCTGATACTTATTTTAAAATAGCGTCATTAAAATAAACATTATGGCTATAAATTATATATATATATAAGAAAGAAAAGACTATATATTTATTAAAAGTGAGACTGAGAGAGCAAAAAGTTGTAAACCAAATTAAAACTCAATTAAAATAGATTGTGCAATGAATAGGAAGATAGATACCCTTAAAACAACATATTACACATTAAAAGCGAATTTAAAATAGTGCGTTTTGAGGCGTGCTTTAAAAACGTCCATTGATGTGATCAGCCGCAGTTCTTCCGGCAACGCGTTCCACAGAAATGGTCCGGCTCGAGAGAAAGATCGCCGGCCATATCGCACCAGATTATATTGCAGCACAGTCAGAAGTGCGCGGTCCTCAGATCGAAGTGATCGGCGTGGCACGTAGCGGGTGATTAGTGATGCAAGATAAGCGGGTTTCTGCCTGTGTATGACATTAAACACCAGGATCAATATCTTGTACTCTATGCGCCATTTCACCGGTAACCAGTGAAGAAATTTAAGTCCTCCGGTGACGCTCTGTTGCCGGTCGCTCCGCTTTATCTGTAAGATATATTTGTAGCTATGCATATCAGTGTAAATTCTCAGAGTAATATAACTTGTTTGACTGTCTTAATTATGAATCTGTACATATTCAAAGATGGTACAATGTTATATTTCTCTTAAAAATAACAAACGTTTGATAACAAATGGGATAGAAAATATTGTGGCAAACTTTTATTTGGCAAAAACCAGTCCCGTTTACAACATAACTATTAACCTTAAATAATAAGAAATCCCAAAAGTTGTTTTTCTAGCTACTCTGACCAGTGTCAATAATCTCTCCTTTGCATCACAGGACAATTCCATGGAAACTGATTGTATAACACTGAGTAATAACACCAAGTGCTTGTATAACACCAAGTAATAGCACCTTTTTGAAAGATAGAGGGCCAAGCCAAAACACACACATGCACATGTCATTAATGTATTATTAAGGTACCAAAAGAGTGTTTTCACTCTTTCATGATACAAGTAATTGTAGTTAGTAGACCTGTGTCACACATAATGATACATATGGCACTAACAGTAATATGTTATATTGAATTAAATATTTGTGCAAGTTTTTATATCCAGAAATATGTGGATTTGAGATTGTGTACAAGTTTTTTTTATTACAAATTAAACAGTGATAATGATTGCTTGGGTCAAAGCATGCCCAGTACATAAAAAGGAAGTACCTGGTAGGTCACTTACAATTTGTGTGTGATGAGAAATTTGAGAATTACTTGATATTTGTGAATATAAGCATTTGCTTTATGCCTCGTCAAAGTTTCGTAATACTTTCTATCCCAAATCCACCTTTTTGAATCAGAAGTTGGTTATTTTTAAAAGAAATACAATAATGTATGATAATGTATAATCTTTGAATATGTTCAGATTCATAATTAAGGTCAGACACGGCAGGTAGATGATTATTTTTTTATTTGTGCAAACAGTTCAATTTGTTCTGCCCAATGCATGAAATGGGTCTTACTGAGTAAAATATATATTAAACTTTTTTCAACAAGACCCCCATGGTATCAAACAAAATGGCCACCATTTTTTAGCAAATAATGGTAATTTGGAAACACTGCCATTTGTTATTGAACCCATATATAGTTATAATTCTTGCAAATCCATGGTCTCTATACATTCTATTGTGCAATGATCAGAGCTTTTTCTTTTTTTTGAAATTGTTTTGGGTAAAATACATACTTTATTTTTGACAACAAACATGACTATACCTTTCAAACTATTCATTATTTTTAAAAAGTGTCTGACCATTGCACACAGTAGAGTCTACTACATGCAACACTGAAAACATTATTTATATAGCATAATTACTCCCAGAGATATCCCAAATGCAGAAATGTGATGAATTTTTAAAAATAGAAAATGGCAGTCAAAAATTGCATAATGGATTTAATTACATGATATCGACATGCTTGATCCATGGCTAAAACTCACTTAGAGTTGCCTAATTGACATAGAAGTGAACTTTATTGATAGTATGCATACAAAGGTATAATAATCTGGCAGAAAACCATTTAAAGTATTTTTGTCAAAAAACACCATTTCACCTGGGGTGTCTGGCCTTAAGACATTCAAACAAGTCATAATACTCTGATAATGTACACTGATATACATAGATACCAAATATATACAAATATTAATAACAACATGTATGCTTAGCTCACAACCAATGCTTGAAAACCCTCTCGCAAGTGATTTATTGATCAATTTCGGGTACCCAAGGATCAACATTCTTCTTGAGAAGGAAGCATGGAAGGATATTGAGTTATTTGTGTTATAGGACTGGTTTATGTAGACCTAGTAAAAGTTTCGTAACAATATCTTCTACCCTACATTGACGTTTTAAGGTCGGAAGTTGGATAATTGTATAGATATACATTATAACATAGCACCTTTGAGTGTGTGTAGATTCATAATTAAGACAGTCAGTCATGTCACATTGCTCTGATAATACACACTTGTATGCATAGATATGAAATATTTACAATAGTTAATTAATGCATGTATATTTAGCTCGCAATCAATGCCTGAAAACCCTCTTGCGAATTGCAAGTGATTTATTGAAAAATTTGGGGCACCCAGAAGTATCCCATTTTTTTGGTGAAGAAAACACGGAAGGATGTTGAAAGTTATTAGTTATTTGTGTTATAGGGACAAGCTTACAGCTAGAAAAAGATTTGTGACAATACATGTTATGCCTCATTGACTTTTTTGGGCCGGAAGTTGGTAAATTTTTAAGAAATATAACAACATACCATTGCATATGTACAGATTCATAATTAAGACAACCAGACCTGCCATATTACTCAGATATACACATTTGCATGTGTATATACCAATTCCATTTAACTAGTTTCTGAGGTTTGTATATTTTGCTCACAATCAAGGTCTGAAAAACCTTTCGCGAGTGATTTATTGAATAAATAATTATGTTTATCAACTTGGTGCACATTAACCATACACTGTATTTATGTTCTAAGTATATTTATGTGATCTATGAATTGTAGAGAACAATTCCACAAAGTTCCATTGACACAGGTTAAATAGTGCAAGAGATAATAACCTGTGAAATGTGAATAATTTTATTTATTTTTAAGAAGCAATCACAAAATGTCTAAGACTAAGTCCCAAATTTCAAATTGTCGTATCTCGAAAACTACCGAAGCTAGAACATTCAACTAGTAGTATTCAGTAAACAATGCACTGTGTTTGTGATTATTATATTATAGTCGGAGTTAGCTATTATGATATGGCAATGAAAAACTATTGCAAAACAAATTAAATGTAAAAGTAGATATCCTTGCGCAAAAACGCGTCGGGCGCCATAGCCATGCCGCGCTAAGTTATTGTACGCAACACAAAACACGATGGAAATACAACATACACATACCCTCTCTCGTCGGAATACTGCATTGCTTCAGTTGATTCTATTCACCACCACATGAACGGTTAGAAATAAATGTGCCTAACTGTTAATTCGTAATATTTTGCATCGTCAATAGCAGACACGACCAGCTCTTTGAAAACAGGAAACGGCTGCTAGGTCACGTGCTAGACAACCCGGATGTTAAGCAGAGCGACCTTCGCGTCGCAGACGACAGACGTATAATTACGCGGGATTCGGTTCGAACGCACTAAAACGTTAAGCAAACCCTAAATGCTGGCAGTATTGTATTCCATTTAATCAAAAACTACGTTTATTTAGGCAAGCATATATTACTGTAATTGTCTACCACAACAATGGGTAACAGAACACTCTGAAACTGAGTGTAGCCATGTAGGTGCAATTACTGAATTAGCCCATTGGCATTGTGATAATTAAAACGATAACATCTGCTTCCTGACCGGCCAGTTTCTAGTTGATACGAGACTGTGGGCACGGAGGTAATGATTTACCCGTGTACATAAAACCTATTCATATCCAATAATTCGCTTGCGACAACAATATCACTCAACCCATAGGCATAGCCTAGCTAGGCCATTTCCGCTCCTCTTGTATGTTACAAGGACGTATGTATACGTAGTCTGTTCCTAGTTTTTAAGTTATTATAATGTTCTTAAAGCGATTCTTTGTAAGCTAATGTACATTTGAGATGTACTGTATCAAAACGTGATCATTCCCCATAAGTACTTTCTCTGCTACTTATGTATTGCGTGTTTTTGTATAATTTGGGTGTTATCTGCGCAAAAAGTCAATAAATAATTGTGTTTACGCGAATAATTTTTAGTTTGCTGCCATGTGGATGATTAATTATGCAGCCCGAGTATAATGGATATTCATGCACGCGCAGTGAAACGCACAGAGACTGGTGACGTCACACACAGTCAACATGTTTGATTTCGAGGTGACGCTTGGCTATTTATACAATAGTCTCGTGCAGGCGATATGTTTGCCGCCTTTAGTTCTCGGGAACACAAGACAAGCGTGCGCTGCATCTAGTGATTGTGTTGTTGATAATGATTTATGTATTTAATGTTGTTAGTTTACAACAGTATATGTCATAAATAAATCCTGTTGGCATGTCATCATTCAATGATTACGTTTTAGTACACAAAAAAGTACTCAATACAGTGTTGTCACGGAATTTTGCGATGCACGAATTTTGGACACTAGCAGATCTGCACTGTGGTTTATTTTTGACATGTTAGGGGCCTATTTTACCGTTACTGTACACTTTTCGCGAGAATAGCCCGTATGATACCAATCGGCGTATCGAAAACACCATTCGACGGAAACGCGGCTTTAGTATACGTTACCAATGCCATGCCCATGGGCATGGAATCGGCCATGGATGATGGACAACAAACAAGGCACATCATTGGTTCTGATCGGTTTCAGTACAGCTTTTGAGACAATATAAACTATGCCATCTAAATTCGATGACCGATTGCGCTACGGTTTTGTTGACAAAGCATTAGACTGGGTGGTCTCGTACCTACAGGGACGGACTCAGCGCGTCGCAATTGGTGACACGTTTTCGGGTACAAGTGCTAGCTCTGACGTCAGGTGTCCCGCAAGGCTGCGTCCTAGGCCCACTGCTCTTCTCGTTGCATGTGCAACCAATTGGCAATGTCATCAGAAAACATGGCCTTTGCTACCACCACTACGCTGATGACCTACAACTCTACTTCCACTTTGATCTCGAATCAGTACAACTGCTTTCCGGGGGGGGGGGGGGGCACTACCCTTACATGTGGGTAGGGGTGTGCAGCCGAACTTCACATACCCCTACCCTTGATAAGAGCATCCAATAAAAAAAGTAAACTTATACCCTTGTTCTAGGGAGAACATGTGAAAAACAGACCCTTGATCGGTAAAAAACGACCCTTGAAGTCGGCACATCCATAGTACTGCTAGCACAGGCAGTGCTCCCGGGCCGTGAATGCTGCGATAAAAAACCTAGCCTTGTTCTAGGGAGAGTTCCTCGAAATGATGCCCTTGTCTAGGGAACTTTTGCATAATGTTGGCCCTAGTTGTTCTAGGGAGAACATGTGAAAAACAGACCCTTGATCTAGAGCCTCGGTAAAAAAATCCACAGTACTGCTAGTATAGGCAGTCCCCCCCCCCCCCGGGAACCGCTTACGCTGCTGTTTTATGTCGAATGGAAGTATGCCTGAATGACATAAAACATTGAATGGCGCGGAATTACATGTGCATGAATGACAGCAAGACCGAGTACATTCCAGTGGTGTCTGTGTCGGCCGCTGCACTTGTGGATGGCACCGTAATATGTGTTGGTGACTGTATGATTGCAGCTTCACGGGGTGTCCGGAATGTCGGCGTCTACGTGGACATACACCTGAACATGAACAGACAGGTGTCACTCAGCATTAGTGTGTGCGCATTCCACATACGCCACATTAATCAAATCAGCCGATTTTACCTACAACAACGAAGGAATTAACGCATAATCAAAGCCATAATAACATCGCGGCTGGACTACTGCAACTCAATCATATATATATATATATATATATATAAGGAACATCTGCAAACAACATCGCCCGTCTACAACGAATTCACAACTCGGCCACTCGTCTGATATTGCGTCGTCCGCGGAATGATAGTGCTGCTCCACTGTTGCATGATTTGCACTGGATACCCGTTGCTCGCAGAATCGAGTTCAAAATATTAGTGATCACGTACAAGGCAATGCTTGAAAATGCGCCCGTCTACTTGCGTGATCTCTTGTGTCCCGCTAGATCACTACGGTCTGCTGACCACAACATGACTGTTGTCCGTACAGCGTACTCGCGTCAAAGCTGGTAACAGTTCGTTCGCAATGGCCGCTGCAACTCTCTGGAACACTACCAACTTACATTAAATCTTGCGGACACTCTTGGCAGTTTTAAATATCAACTAAAAACACAGTCATTTAAAATTGTAGACGAACGCTAGTAGCTTGTTTGTGATTTTCCTCAATGCCAATCATTACGTCATCACATCCTCGCGCGCCAGGGGACGCTGCTGCTGATTACGTCAGTGCCAGCCAGCAGTACCCCCTGGCTGATCGCTTTGCGAAACTCTGAATTTAAGGTCAGCCTATGAAAAGGCTCACTAGATCAGTGGGTCACGGCAGGTCAGGTGGTCATAATAAAACTAATTTCAACCAACCGTGGCTCGTGTTATATGCAATGTTTAGGAAGTAGAAGCAATATTTCGAATACACAATACTGCCCAGTTGTGTTAATGGGCAAACGGGTCATTATATATTTAAGGTCCTACTGTAAAAGATAAGGACTGAGGGTTAACCATTAGTGCTGATATGAAGGTTTCAGAGCAGTGCGGAATTGCAGCTTCAAAGGGAAATCAAATCCTTGGATTAATTAGGCGAAACATAACGTATAAGGAAAAAGAGCTAATAATACCGCTGTACAAAACAATAGTTAGGCCTCATTTAGAATATTGTATTCAAGCGTGGAGGCCATATCGCAGGAAGGACATAGATATGCTAGAAAGAGTGCAGAGGAGAGCAACTAAAATGATACAAAAACTGAGGGATCTTAATTACGAAATACGCCTAAAAGATGCGGTTTAACAACACTAGAGACCAGGAGATTGAGAGGAGATCAGATAGAAGTGGTTAAAATATTGAAGGGTTATGAAAATATTGATAGAAATATGTTTTTCTCAGTTAAGAAAGATAGAAAGACTAGAGGACATGAACTTGCATTAGCAAAGGAGCAGAGTAGATTGGATATAAGAAAGTTTTCATTTTCACAAAGGACTGTAAATGAATGGAACAGCTTATCTGCTGATTGTGTGGGTGCTAGTAGCGTAAATATGTTTAAAAATAAAATCGACACATACCTCAGACGGGCGGGATACACATAGATAAAAGGGTCGGACTCTCGATAAGGCAAAGGGCTTCCTTGTCCACCTGCCACCTAGAGTTAATTCTCTGGGTGGCAATCTTGTTAAATATTGGGATTCCCAGAAGTCGTTTATACGTCTTCAAATTTGGACGGGTATTTGCGCTGTTCTCACCGGTGATGCAGTCGCGACTGGCGAAGTAAATTACTAGTTTGACACAGCTAACTTCCGTAGGGGATCAGCCAGTGCTTGTTTTGCATAGCAAACAGCCCTGGTTTGCGAGGATGCGTCATCAGTGACAGTGACAATGTAATACGACGGCTTCGTGCGCGGAGAGCTCAATCCGTCTGTTATGAGCTGTCGCTATGTTCATTCTCCGTTTATTCCATGTATTTTTCCTTCTTTTCTTTGCTGAATCTGTGACATAAACAGCAGCTGGTCGACGTTTCCTTTTGATAATTGTATCGATCGCGACTCATTCGCGTGGCGGTATAGCTAATCCAAACACACACGTGTTGATGTTTGTTTTTCTTGCATCTATTAATCCCGAATATTCATGAGCATGCCTTATACGGATCGTGAAGGAGGGTACGCGCAACTATTTTATCATATTGTCAGGGTCATTAGTGATTAATAAGACATAATTCCAATGACATAAAGTCATAGAATTATATGAAATAATCACATTAACAGGATTACTTAATAATTGCGTACATTACATAGAGATTAAAATTATCAGAGAATCGCTTTGATATTCAACGATGCTCACTAGTTCACGGTCAACAAAGCAAACTTCCAGTTGGGAGTTACTATGCATGTTAATACGCGCTATCGGGTAGACGAACTGACTACACGTGTCCCTTTAAAACTGACCTGGATGCATTCGTGTGAAGGGCTAGGCACTAGCTAGCACTAACCTACTGAGCTGCGGTATTCGCGTGTTAGCAAGATGCATGAAACTGTGACCCACTCATGCGTGCCCCCTAGACATTAGGAAATTGGCGTGTCTGCAGACTTTTACACCATTTGGTTCGGCCGCCATCGCAGGTTTTTGTGCTCTCCACTTTCCGCCCGTAGACTCGCTTTCTGGCTCCGACACTGCAACTGATCGCAAATCAGTATACCTGTCAAATATTTTGTTGAAATCCGGGAGATTCATCAGCGGTTCAGCACGCTTACCGTGTCCTGCTGTCTCGTCGCTCTGTCTTTGATCTTGACATCAGAAGATGGGGTGGGGGTATTGTTGGAAATTTTTCACCGGAACTTCACCGGTTCGCTGTCTGGAAGACTCGAAGACAGGAGGGCTGCTGCTGGTGATTTTTCGCTGGAAACTTAGCGGTTCAGCACGTCTCCCGTCGCGCCGTCTCAAAGACGGGGGGTTGCTGTTGGAGATTTTCAGAGAAAACCCCGAAGATTTGCATGTATTCCGGAAGATCGGGAGATAGACCCAAAGTTCGGGAGACTCCAGGATTTCACAGCAGAATTGACACTTGGCAGGTAGGCCTGTAACTCAGTGTCGATGATGTTCAAATGTTTCAAGGAGCGCGGTGGCTTCATTTTTAGCGTTTACTCTCAATCGAGATTCTGGGTTTGAATTCTCTTGCTGCTGTTTCGAACCTTAGACAAATTCATTCACTTCACATTGCTCCAGTTCACTTAACTGTATGAGTGAGTACCGGGTAGGCCTATATGACTACAGACAGTCGTTGGTATTAGTGCACGAATGTTCTTCGTGCAGTAACACTTGCATGGCTGATATTTGTTACTGGAGAAGTCGAGATGGTGTTCGTACTACCATGGAGTCATTAAATGCGCTCTGAGCAGTCCTAAGGACTGGGTACCGACTCATAGGCGTCGGAACCAGGGGGCTTGGTGGGACAGAGCCCCCCTCCCCCAATATGTTTGGTGTGGGGGCTGAGTATGCCCCCCACTATTTAGGGGAGAGGGTGTGCATTTTAGGGTGGAAATTGTTTGGTGCGGGTGGTGATAGAATTAGCCCCCAAATATTTAGGGAAGGGATGCATTTTTATGATGGAATTTTATGTTTTTCGTGAGGCTGTTTTTGTAGCGAGTCTTGTGGGAGGTGCAAATAGAGGTTTTTGGAGAGCGTGTCATCTTTCGATTTCAAGTCTTACCGAACCGACCACGACGGCGGAATGCTGAACTGAAGCACTGGGCTCGGCCCTCTAAATAATAATAATTTCGTTCCGACGCCAGTGCTAAGTAAATAACTGTGCTTTATTTGACTCTTCTCTGACCACTTCTGGGGCAAACCGTCTAGGGTGTGGGGCAGCAATGGAGGTAGAATCGTGTATTCTATTGGATGTGACTATTAATATTTAGAGCGAGCTGTGCAGGCCTGTTGCCCTGTAGTCTATGGTGCGTACGCACCCTCAGTGAGGCAATACAAATTGAACAGTTTTCTTGCTAAGTCGGCTATACATACAGCAACATACATGGCAATGTAGGGTATATAGTCTACCGTAAGCTTGCATATAGGATACCTTGGAGGGGGTTCTGACTAACCCAATTTTTACCAACACCGCTGAAAATTACCCCTTTCCCGGTCAGTATGTACCAACCTCTAAAACGCTGGCTCTAACCAAAGAACGACCCTCTTCTTAGCGATAGAACAAATGTACCGAGCAATGCCATGTTTTAAAAGGGAAAGTGATAGAACTTTGGCAATGCATCGACTCGTTTATTTAACGACCCCTTTCTCCTTAAACGAACCCCTCTCCCGAACGCATCGCCTCCCGCACTCCTGGTGGTTACGAGCCTCAGATCCGTAAGCTAGGGTGCAACGCCTCACCCACCGCTGAATCAAAATCATTCCGCTTGGGAGAATTAGTTCCACATGTTTTGGAATAGTTCCGTTAAAAAAACAAAGTAACAGCACCCTCTCCATCGCACGCACGCGCGCGCGCAAAGGTCTGTGTTCTTACATAGCCCAGTACCCAGTCGCTACGCACGCACGCACATGCGCACACACACAGCCGTTCTCCGAGGGAACATCGCACGAAGCGATGTGTGATATTCCGGGCGAAATGTGGAACGCCGCACAACACCCCTCCCCCATAGCCGTGTCCAGGACCTTTTGAATGAGCCCCGTTGAATGCCCCTTGTGAACGTCGCCGGGAAAAATGGTCAGCATCACTCCCCCCCCCCCCCCCCCCCCCCCCCGTTCCGCTCCCTGATGATGTCATGAGTCGAGCCGAGACAACGGAGAAGCAAACTGAAGATATGGCGGCGCGACAGCCAACGTTTTAGCAACCCCTACCCCCATCCGTCTTTCGATGTCACGAGAGCGCGATAGCGGAGTCGTGCTGAAATTCCGGCTCAGTCCACAGTAGTAATGTATGTCCCTTACCGTGCGCAACTGGCGCCCCCTTGTGGAAACCCCATGTTAATAGATAGGGCTTTTGCACCTGTCGACGGCCGTGTTAAAGATAGGGATTTTTAACATGGGAGAGATAGGGATTCCTCCAAAACTTGTAAACGACAACGGCGGATTTTCTCATAGTCGACGGCCGGGTTAGAGATAGGGATTTTTAACATGGGAGAAATAGGGGTTCCTCCAAAACTTGTAAACGACTGAATCTCGTTTACAAGTTTGCACAAGGGTTCCTCCGAAAATGGTTTTCGAGATTCGGTTGAACGGCCGGGTTAAAGATAGGGATTTTTAACATGGGAGAGATAGGGATTCTACGAAAGTAGTCGCAAAATGGTTTTCGAGATTCGGCTGAACGGCCGGGTTAAAGATAGGGATTTTTAACATGGGCGAGATAGGGATTTTACGAAAGTAGTCGCAAAATTGTTTTCGAGATACGGATTTTTCCACCAGTCGACGGCCGGGTTAAGAGATAGGGAATTTTCACCCCATGTTAAAGCATAGGACATTTTATCGCAAAGGTATCCATTTTGCGACTACTTTCGTAGAATCCCTATCTCGCCCATGTTAAAAATCCCTATCTTTAACCCGGCCGTTCAGCCGAATCTCGAAAACCATTTTGCGACTACTTTCGTAGAATCCCTATCTCGCCCATGTTAAAAATCCCTATATTTAACCCGGCCGTTCAGCCGAATCTCGAAAACCATTTTGCGACTACTTTCGTAGAATCCCTATCTCGCCCATGTTAAAAATCCCTATCTTTAACCTGGCCGTTCAGCCGAATCTCGAAAACCATTTTGCGACTACTTTCGTAGAATCCCTATCTCTCCCATGTTAAAAATCCCTATCTTTAACCCGGCCGTTCAGCCGAATCTCGAAAACCATTTTGCGACTACTTTCGTAAAATCCCTATCTCGCCCATGTTAAAAATCCCTATCTTTAACCCGGCCGTTCAGCCGAATCTCGAAAACCATTTTGCGACTACTTTCGTAGAATCCCTATCTCTCCCATGTTAAAAATCCCTATCTTTAACCCGGCCGTTCAACCGAATCTCGAAAACCATTTTCGGAGGAACCCTTGTGCAAACTTGTAAACGACTGAATCTCATTTACAAGTTTTGGAGGAACCCCTATCTCTCCCATGTTAAAAATCCCTATCTCTAACCCGGCCGTCGACTATGAGAAAATCCGTCGTTGTCGTTTACAAGTTTTGGAGGAACCCCTATCTCTCCCATGTTAAAAATCCCTATCTTTAACACGGCCGTCGACAGGGGCAAAAGCCCTATCTATTAACATGGGGTTTCCACAAGGGGGCGCCAGTTGCGCACGGTAAGGGACATACATTACTACTGACCACACAGTATGAATTTGGTTCGGCCGCCAGCAATTGGAGGTTTTTTGCCCCCCCCCCCCCACTGCAACTGAACCTGCCACCCCCTTCGCACTGCGAACAAACACTTTGGGATAATTTTTGGGAATCTGCAATCGTAGGTCGAAAAATGCCTCCCCACAAAAAACCTGCCACACTACGGGCCAGGGCCTGGAATCACGTGTTCTCCAGTGATGCCCTTACCCGGCAGACAGCCGTGCGAAATGCTGAGGCAATGTTATCGTTGCCTATACCAAGATTCGGCTGTTTGGGTTTTGGATATAACATGTAATCCCTAATGTTCGGGAAATATACGTATTTTAATACACACTACACCAGTCAGCCGCTCATGAAAATGAGAACAGCCAGCCCTTTTACCCTTCTTATAAATGACGGGTTATTTCCTCAGTATTTTAGATCTATTATATATAATTAATTATGGTCAGTGGTACAGGGGCGGATCCAGAGAGGGTAGTCTAAGGGGGCCAAACCTCCATTTGCACCTTTGAGGCTCCCAAAAATCCACTGGCGGCCGAACAAAATTCATATCTTCAGCACGATCTCGCTGTCGGATCCTGACATCGTAAGACCGGGGGCGGGGGAGGGTGCTGTTGAACAGTGTCTGCCGGGACTTCACACCATTCCGCTGTCGCCACTACGCCGCGCAACGGAAGTAGTGGCGGGGTGCTGTTGGAATTTTGTTCGCGGCGACATTCATCATTTCAGAACATCTGCGGGCACGTAATGGGGATCGACACAGTCAAAGTATAGAATGTCCGGTCTACTATTATTTCCCTTTGTCACATCTGCCTATTCCGTTTATAGACTCGGTGTTCTAATTTGAGCACGTATTGCAACGTTCTTCCTCGGCGTTGATTTCCAAGACAATTTAGACATCGACCAACTTTCAGTTCAGCCAATGTGTCACTGTCTAATAGAAATCAGATACTCACAGAGGAAGATTCTAAATACTCAATTATCGCAGAAGACTTTCCACTGTTCGTTTCAAGAACTTTAATACACACAGTTAGCATGATACAGATCAGTACAATCAATACTGGTCCTCCGTGGGAACCAGACATAATGTTACACGGTTCTCCTCCAAAGCCTCCCCTCAATCCAATCCCAATCGCGCAACAAGCAACCAGGCTATGCTTGGCCGGCCTAGCTATCTTTGGAAATTACGTGAGCTAAACCTAAGGGAACTTCCTGTATCTCAAATATAATTATAAGATACCAAGCTACTAGACTAACTCGGTTTTAAGGATATACTTATTAAAAATGACCTTTTTTTATAATAACTAATATTTTATGGATAAGTAATTACTAGGAATTTATGTAAATCTTAATTCCGCATAAAAGGGTTTTAGGAAGCATGATCCTCTAGCGCAGCGAGAGCGCGACCAAATTTCAAAGGTCTAAAGGGCCACGCACCTCCTTGGCTCCCCCTGGATCCGCCCATGTGGTGGGTTAGGAGCTCCTTAATTCATGCTTCAGTGGGTCTTACATTTCACTGTGGATGCCGCCACTACCGGAAGCCTTGTTTTTTCTCATTTGGACAATGGCTTTGCGCACCTCTTCAAGAAGTGGCAGTTCGTCGAGCTCTGTTGTAATCGGTGTTCCACGACTACTGTATAGATTGTACCCGGCTCAACCCAGGCGTCATGACTGAGTAATTCCGGGCAATGATCTTGCCAACGATTTGGGATTCCTTCCTAAAGCTTGTCTTGTAGGTCAAGTCATGGGTAATGGCAACGGGGTTTCTATTCTTGTGCACGTGGGCACCATAATGCTGAGAAGGAAGGTACGACGGCCATCATTGATAAGTATAGGAGACTGGTCTGCTCACTGAAAGAGGCACGCATTGGACAGATCGTGTTATCGGGTATACTGCCGATAATAGGTGGCAGAGGAAAAATCTATAAGAATTGCAGAAGAATGGCCATCAACACACTGGTACAGAAGTTACATATGGAGGAAGTAGTCGGCTTCGTAGGCATGTGGGCAAGCTTTGTAGGGAGAAAAGATATGTTTATGAGTGATGGGCTGCATCGATATATAGAGCCACCTCAAAGAAATAGTACAAACGAATCTACAAGTAAATGCTCACCAAATATCCATAAAAATGAACTTAGTAAATAAGAGAAGCGATTTAGACATCACGATAACGGATATAGACCCCGATATAATAGGAATCACAGAATCATGGGCACATGAAGACATCGTAGATGCTGAATTAGCTCTATCGGGTTATGTCATGTTTAGAAAGGACATACAAGAGAGAAGGGGAGGTGGAGTCATTCTGTATATTAAAGAAACCATACAGACATATGAAGTACAAATGAAAAGGGAAGCAGATTGCGAGGAAGTTATTTGGTGCAACACAGTTACCAGAAACTCAACATTAACAATATGACTAGTTTATCATAGTTCTAACATAAGACAAGAGGATGATGTAAAACTGCACAGTGCTAAAAAGGAGATTAGTGAAGGGGAATGTGTTATAATGGGATATTTTAATCACGGACATATTCAGTGGACATCACTAGAGAGTGCTGGAGGTGATGACCAACAGTTTTTACTTCTATTACAGGACTGTTTCCTTACCTAATATCTTTTGGAACCAACCAGAGGTTGGATTTAGTTTTCTCTTCTCAAAACGAATTAGTTGGTAATGTTAAAATACACGAACCTTTGGATCTAGTGATCATAACCAGATCCATTTTAGTATAAAAGTACAACCAGGGAATAATGGCAAAAAGCGATGGAGGAGAAACTTTACCAAAGGCAAATATAATCAGATGAGAAAATATTTAGCACACATAGATTGGACTAACTTAATGAAGGACAATACAGCAACATAATGTTGGACCATTTTGAAAGATGAGATTGAGGGATTATTGAAAGATTTGTTCCTCTAAAAAGCAAGGGAAACGATCTAGGAAGAAACACCTATCAAAATATGCTATACGAAAGATTGCTTACAAAGGTTGACTAATTGAATTAAACCTCGTAAGACCATAACATTGTAACTATACATGCTAGTCAGTTAATAGAATGTTGCCAAACGCTGGAAATAACTATAAATGAATGAGCTCTGACATCTTGAAACTTAATTACGACAAACGGAAGTCATCATGTTAATTCGGTTCCGCTTACCCGCTGTCTTCAACTGTCCGTCATTTTAGCTTGATATTATTTTATCTAAAGTAAATGACTGGCTGATTATTGAAGGTGTTTTTCGTCATTCGATGTACTATTTCATAAAATAATAAAAGTAAAAACCAAAGAAGTGTATTGTTTCTTTCACACACAAAGCAGGCATTGATTATAGAATGACGCTAGTAAAGTCGCTACGGTAACATATCATGTTCGTAAGTCCCGAAATGTTCCGCGCCGATCAAGATAGACCTATACACCTCCCTGTGATATGAGTCTTGCTAACGTTCAGCCCCTACGCAGCTGGATGGTCCATCCTGGTTCCCCTGTACATTATGCACGCATGTGGAAACACCACAAAATCCGAGAAAGGTCGCTACATGCAGTGACCCGCCGTTCGACATAACTGCGGACCCGCGGATCTTCAGTCGGACCAACAGTTGCCACAAGTCACAGGCCCGGTTGACCCGTGCAGGTTTTGGATATATCTGTCGATTTTGTTATATTAGCAGAGAACAGACACGAACTACAAGATTGCAACGAGATATTCTACAAGCACGGGATAGAGATTACTTTGGATAACACAGACATCGCATCTAGTTGACGACGACCAGTTCACTTAATCATTACTTAATCGTACATAGTTATAATTTAACTCAACTGGCTACAGCCTTAATTGCTGTCAACCAGGAATTGTATATCAATTAACTGACTGTTTCACATATTGCCTATGGTTGCATTATGATTGACACAATCCCAAAATAAAGTCTATCTATCTATCTACCTAGTTGGACACCAGAAAGAGGAAGTGAACATCACATTGGATGTGAAAGAGATCAAGCAATGGGTGGTTTTTGTAGATTGGTGGAATGGTTACCAAAGTTGTGCGTTTATATAAACACACAGCCTCGCCTCGCCGTACAGCGGGCTGGCGCTTATTCCATGTTCTACGCCTACGGTTGAATAACTCGAGACAACTGACATGTATGGAAGAAATTTGACTTATCATAGCTACTTAAGCGATAATGTTCAAAGAAAACGAACACAATAACATCAATTGTAGTGAACACCTTGATAGATCTGCCGATGGATGAGGTGGAAGACAGGCTTCAAGACACAGTTCGATGTCAATAAATGAACACAATAACATCAATTGTAGTGAACACCTTGCGAGATCTGCCGGTGGATGAGGTTGAAGACGGGCTTCAAGACACAGTTCGATGTCAATAAATGAACACAATAACATCAATTGTAGTGAACACCTTGCGAGATCTGCCGGTGGATGAGGTTGAAGACGGGCTTCAAGACACAGTTCGATGTCAATAAATGAACACAATAACATCAATTGTAGTGAACACCTTGCGAGATCTGCCGGTGGATGAGGTGGAAGACGGGCTTCAAGACACAGTTCGATGTCAATAAATGAACACAATAACATCAATTGTAGTGAACACCTTGCGAGATCTGCCGGTGGACATGAGGTGGAAGACTGGCTTCAAGACACAGTTCGATGTCAATAAATGAACACAATAACATCAATTGTAGTGAACACCTTGCGAGATCTGCCGGTGGACATGAGGTGGAAGACTGGCTTCAAGACACAGTTCGATGTCACTAAATGAACACAATAACATCAGTTGTAGTGAACACCTTGCGAGATCTGCCGGTGGACATGAGGTGGAAGACGGGCTTCAAGGCACAGTTCGATGTCAATAAATGAACACAATAACATCAATTGTAGTGGACACTTTGCGAGATCTGCCGGTGGATGAGGTGGAAGACGGGCTTCAAGACACAGTTCGATGTCAATAAATGAACACAATAACATCAATTGTAGTGAACACCTTGCGAGATCTGCCGGTGGACATGAGGTGGAAGACGGGCTTCAAGACACAGTTCGATGTCAATAAATCAGCAGTTCTCCAAAGGACTCAAAAGGCGTTGAGATAGAAACGAGTAACACCAAAGACGTCATTGTCAACACAACAGTTGTCGGACCCTCTCTCGACTGAGCACTTCTCTCCAGCTGTTTCCAGGCGTAGCCCATCTGCTTGGTGTCTGCCTAGACGAACCATCGCCAAGTTGTCTTCGGCCGGCCTCTAGTTTTTTCGCTTGCCTTGGGTATTCCATGTCAGGGCTTCACTGGCAATGCGGTATTCGGAGCGTGTGGCCATCCCATCTTTTGTTCTCAAATTAAGCAGGCGTTTGGTGTGTCCTCTTCCACAAGTCAATGTTGCTAATTGTGTCTGGCCAGTGGATCCGGAGGATTCTTCTTAGGCAGTTGTTGGTGAAGGTCTGCACTCTGTTAACGGTAGTGTTGGTTGTCCTGCACGTCCAAATGTAAACGACGCAAAAAACCAACAGCATCCTCTCTGCCGTCTTCCGATGTCATGATGCGACAGCTGTGCTGAAGCTCCGGCTCAGCCCACCCAACATGAATTTGGTTACGGCGCCAGTGGAGGTTTTTGCCGAGCCTCAAAAGGGTGTGTGTAGTTTTGTCCCTCCCCCCAAGCCACCCTCACTGGATCCGCTTCTGCATAACAATGTCCGCCAAACTATCAAAACTGGTTGCCAAACAAATGGAGCGTTTAATTGGGACATTCCTTTGTATATTTTGTTGAAATTCTGGCCCTCAAACGTTTTCTTTACGACAGAAATAAAAGGCAGTGTCTAAAATGTCAGCTTTGTTGGGGAATGTTTGATTTATGCCGCTCTAGTAATATAAAGCACACAATATTACTGTTATTAACATTATTGGCAAGATGCGCCCATAATTCCGATTGTGCATGACGTAGGCAAACGGTGACGTAATAGCAATTTTACTGTTTAATTTTGCTGTTTTATGGTCTGTGAAAGGGTGGACATTATTTGGGCAAGGGTGGCCCAGAGAGGGTTGTTTGTATGAAATAGGTGTTAAAGTTTGTGTTTGCAGAAGTGACAGTAGGCTGCATTGGGGTGGATGTGTTGGAATTTTTGTGTTCTGTTTTTCTAATTTAAAAGTGAGCACTATTTTTTATAGTGGGCTATTAACAGACAAGTACATAAGTGTTAAATTAAATTGGTTTATTTTACTTACACATGTAAAGTAGACACACAATACCACACATGCATTATGTTTGCACAGATACTAATAATGCCAACACTGAAGTGATCACTGCATCCATGGTTGGTCCCAAACAATGTGTTCCATCGTGGCACGAATGTTTCTTGTCCAAGTGATATAATTGTCATTTCTAACCATAGCGTAGCACTATATCCACATATCAGGAACAAGGTGCGATTTCCATTCTTGGGTTAGCCAGAAATAAAACTGATCTTACCAGCAAGTATGGTAATCTTGAGGAAAATAGATGAACCTATTTCATTACACCATATACCATAAATCGTGTATTTAAAGCCACACCTGTAACTAAAGCAGCACCACAACTCTTCACATCAATACTAACTTTCTTCTGCACTGTTTCTATCAGGCAAAAACGTATTTAAAGCTATACATAACCTTTGATAGAATCTTTACAAATTCGAATACACGATATTGTAATTGTAGGCATGGCTACAAAGACATGTTTTATAGATAAGCGATGATACAATCTGTAGATTGATACTAGCCACCAGATGTAAAATACCTGAGCAAACATGGCTGGAAGACAGTATAGTTTGTAATTTTGTATGTAAACTGTGCCCACATTTATATAAAAATATTCATTACTGAAACTTGTACAAAGAAAATAATTGTCAGCTATCAGTAGATGTCAAATTTACAATTCAATACAAGCATTGATTAATCCTAGTCATAACTGGATCTAAACGAGACGTCACATCCAACTGATGCCTACATATCTATATAGCCATCATTTCAACACTAGTAGCAATTGTACTGCCTGAATATTGCCATATATATTTCAAAGTCTACTAGTCAGCACTACATCACATGCGGGTGGAGATGAGACAGCTTCTTCATACTGTCCTTACGTAAACATCAGCACACTGAATTTATTGCACATGTTTTAGGTGAGACATTGATTAGTTCTTCAGATGCGATTTAGCTGCATGTATTGTCTGTCAATGATAGCATCTGTTCCATGCTCTGTGCACACTTTAGGTGTTTGTGGGAACGCCAGGGCAACCTGCGACCACTCCAGCCTGGTTGAAGGACTCTGTGAGTGTGTAGGCCTTGCCATTAACTGTCAGCTCAGTGACACAGCCTTGTAGACTCTTCCTGGTGCTGGCTGCCGGCAACGTCCATGTGACATCTACAAACACATCTCATTGGTGGACACAGCAGTGGAATGACGAGTGACAACATGTCAGTTGGTGAAAAACTCTGTGACATTCTTATTGAAGTCACTGTACTTTTCAGAGTATCTATGTCTTTATGGTAAAGGAGCAGACAGACTGACAGATAGACGGACGGACGGACGGAGGGACGGGCGGACGGACAGCCAGGCAGGCAGGCAGACAGACAGACAGACATACACACGGACGGACAGAGACAGGCAGGCAGGCAGGCAGGCAGGCAGGCAGGCAGGCAGGCGGCCAATCAAAACGTTTATTTTTACCAACACAAAATAATACAGTTTATACTTAATAGTCATTTATAATATTAGAAAAAAGAGCAACCTGAAGACTGACTTTACGTATTTGGACACACCCCTGCCCATTGGTGGTAGTTGCTACATTATGATAAGTCATGAGGTTAAACAAAATAGAAATAGGGAGATCTACCTTTTATTCCCCCAACATATACAGGCAGTTCAGCCAAAGTGGACGGTTGGAACTGACTCGGATACTCAGTCATGCGTGACTGATGGCGGTCAATCGTGACAGACAGCCCTGAGGACTGGACTGTGAGGACAACAGTATGAGGATTGTTGTCACACACAACGTAGTTATTGCTGAAGCCACTAGATGGCACTGTGAACACAGAGTTGTCCACGTAGTTCGTCATCGTAGCTACAATCTACAAATCAAACAAGTGAAGTTAGTGCACGTAATTCTTTCAGTAGGGCTGTGTCTAGGACTATCTGCGAATGTTTTCATATTTTATAATTCTATACCAGGTTAGTTAGTATATTAAACATCGGAACAAAATTCTTGCCATATTCACTTTATCTGATGTTGTCGTTGCATTATATAAATCAGTATATGCAATGCTAACACAACACCTAAGTTCATTGACATTTGGTGCCTGCATTCTCTCCAATTATACAGGTTCTACACCTACAATAGATACACATCTGTAATGCCTAAATCCTCTGGAGCCAGTTACATGAAGCGGCTAAGAACATTCTTAACGCTAAGATGATTGTCTTAGTAACTGACTCAATTTGTTTAATATAGGAGTTTATGCAAACATGTGACTCTAAGTGTGTAACTTTAAGAACACTTCAGGAACTCAAGTTTAGAGGTCTCACAAACCTGAATCATCATGCTTGATTTTATGAACACAGACATGCCTGTGTCATCATCAAAACAATACATTGCTGGGGAATTAGGGTGAAAATGTAATCAGAAAACACATTGTTTTCTGTAGCGTGTAGCTAGTTTCAGATCATTTTGAAGTAATAGGGAGTTCATTTCAGTTTTTAAGATCTTAGTTTTCACAATCATACTCAGATTTCAGTTAAAACTGTTAGTTATTAATACAGGTGTATGAGAAAAATGTTTTTTTTAACAAACAAACCAATTTATTTTATTTAAGTATTAATTAAGTAATCACTCTTAATAATAATAACATGTTTCCACATAAATAACACCTTTTTGTATAGCTACATAGACTTTGGCTATACAAAAATACTAAGCCTTGCATTGCTTTATTTATAGTTGATCTCTCTCGGTAAAAAAGTCAGAGTTGATTCTAAAGAAAACATACCTGTCCCTGAACAATCTCGAGCACCAAGACTGCCACTGACTGACGCCACATAGTCATAAGTGATGCAGTCTCTACTGCACTTGTAAATGTCATGTTGAAGGTGAAGCCAACGTTCAGGTCAAATGTGCTTGTGATGTCATCAGTAACACGTGCATACGAGCTGGGTGTGTTGAAATAGACTCCTGGCAACACGCTTTCATAACACTGACTGATGCCTTCAGACACTGTCGGTTCCCTGTGGGTAGACAAATATGTCAGTGTCATGTCAGTATGTCACTGATGTAAACAAATACTGATGTCAGTGTCATGTCTGTCTATCACTAATATCAACAAATACTGATGTCATTGTCATGTCTGTCTGTCAGTAATATCAACAAATACTGATGTCAGTGTCATGCCTGTCTGTCACTGATGTAAATAAATACTGATGTCAGTGTCATGTCTGTCTGTCACTAATATCAACAAATGCTGATGTCAATGTCATGTCAGTGTGTCCCAATTCTCAACAAATACTGACATCAGTGTCATGCCTATCTGTCACTGATGTAAACGAATACTGATGTCAGTGTCATGCCTGTCTGTCACTAATATCAACAAATACTGATGTCAATGTCATGTCAGTGTGTCCCAATTCTCAACAAATACTAACATCAGTGTCATGCCTGTCTGTCACTGGTGTAAACAAATACTGATGTCAGTGTCATGTCTGTCTGTCACTAATATCAACACATACTGATGTCAGTGTCATGTCAATGTGTCCCAATTCTCAACAAATACTGACATCAGTGTCATGCCTGTCTGTCAATAATATCAACAAATACTGATATCAGTGTCTTGCCTGTCTGTCACTGATGTAAACAAATACTGACATCAGTGTCATGCCTGTCTGTCACTAATATCAACAAATACTGATATCAGTGCCATGTTTGTCTGTCACTAATACCAAAAAAAACTGATGTCAGAATCATGTTTGTCTGTCACTAATACCAACAAATACTGATGTCCGTGTAATGTCAGTCTGTCACTAGTATCAACAAACACTGATGTCAGTGTTGTGTCAATCAGTTGAGTCATGTCACTATGTCACTAACCTCATCAAATACTGACAATAATAAAATTCCAACCAGCCTGTTTCCCACAGTGTACTTATCCATGGAATGTTGTTCCGCCTGCTAACTATATCATTATCCTAACTTTACCATCAGTAACACTTTATCTTATCATCTTACGGTTACTTTCTCATCTGGATTAGTTTATTTAGAAAATGCACAATGATTTCATAAAAAATCAGAAAAGCATTAACTGAATTAGTAGGTGTAATCTATTTACCATGCCATTACATTCAAACCATAACAATGTGCATTAGTAGGTGTAATCTGTTTACAATGCCATTACATTAAAACCATAAAAATTTGCATTATTAGGTGTAATCTGTTTACAAAGCCATTACATTCAAACCATAACAATGTGCATTAGTAGGTGTAATCTGTTTACGAAGCCATTACATTCAAACCATAACAATGTGCTTAAGTGTTAAATATGAAACCTGAGGTTGAAGTGGATGTATCTGAAATCATGTGTGACCGCTTCGACCTGCCGCACACATCCGCGGAATGACTTGGTGCCAATCTACAAAACAACGACTACTGTCAAACACGTCACACTAATTCTCAACCAAGATCTATGGCCATGTGAATCTGCACATGCAAGCATGCATACACCACGCGCAGGCATGCATACACCACGCGCAGGCATGCATACACCACACACAGGCATGCATACCCCACACGTAGGCATGCATACACCACACGCAGACATGCATACACCACACGCAGACATGCATACACCACACGCAGGCATGCATACACCACACGCAGGCATGCATACACCACACGCAGGCATGCATACACCACACGCAGGTGTGCATACACCACACGCAGGCGTGCATACACCACACGCAGGCATGCATACACCACATGCAGGCATGCATACACCACCCAGGCATGCATACACCACACGCAGGCATGCATACACCACACGCAGGCATGCATACACCACACGCAGGCATGCATACACCACATGCAGGCATGCATACACCACCCAGGCATGCATACACCACACGCAGGCATGCATACACCACACGCAGGCATGCATACACCACATGCAGGCATGCATACACCACCCAGGCATGCATACACCACACGCAGGCATGCATACACCACACGCAGGCATGCATACAACACACGCAGGCATGCATACACCACACGCAGGCATGCATACACTTTAGAATCCTGTTAAGATTGACATCAGACAGGAGAGACAAGGTGCGATTTATAATAATACATTTCTACAGCGCCTACATCCTGAGCTCAGACGAGTAACAAACAAGAATCAATATTCTTTATATCACAAACAGGGACGCACACATTTCATCATTAGAGCAACGGATTGCTAAAGATTTAGGGTGGCCATCTTGAACAAATATATCCCGAGTTATGTACAGAATTTAGCAATAGTCTCAGGTTATTTTTAAGTGCTAGGGAGTTCATTCCAGATTCCGGTTTTAACTGATTGACTTTGTTGCCATGACAACAAACAACACTGCAAAGTTTTGAAATTCACCACAGCAGCAGAGAGCACTAATATTTTTTCACTCAATAGGTGTAACAATTTATTTTCCAGCAATTTATGGAGACGACCAAACCACCCCCACCACATATAAAATTGTATACGTTTATAGATTCTTTGCAAGCTTATGTGACCATCCTTAGGTTTCGTAACAAAAAGTTTTTGTAAGGAATCTGATAGTTTATTTCTTGTTATGATTATGACGAACTCACCGCGATGTCACCCTTGCTGGTGAAGGGAAGGCCACGGAATGAGCTAGGGACGCCTCCAATGTAGAAGTCAGTTGTGATCCTAAGTCGACTGCTCCGTGTTGATGCCACGCCGTTGTTCTTGTAGTCCTTGCGATCCGTCGCTATCAGAGCCAGGAAGTCGTTGATGCGTAATGCCTCAATCTGCCAACAACCAGACAATCTGATAGTTATGTTTCAGCATGTAAATTGCTTCCAGACTCAGTCAGATTCATAATTTGAAAGTGCAGTTACCTGTCTGAATCTGGTGTGGCTAGAACATAGCCTTTTAATTAACAAAATTGACTAAGTTATTATTCCACACCATATAGTAATGGGTTTTAACCAGAAACCAGATGTTTTCTCAGCCTATGCCTTCACTCATTCATAGCACACTATACCAAGTTATTAAGCTATGAGCAAAATTTAAAACTAATCTGTGTGTGGCTTTAACACGCACTGCTTACCTTCCACCAGCGCCCGTCATCATACTTAAACCTGAGGCGGATGTTCTTGGTAGGTGACGGAACCTGTCCACTGACGACGCTGTCTGTGGCCATACTCATGACGACGTGGCCGTTGTGTAGATACAGACAGAAGTAGTAACGAGGGTTGGACTTCACCGTGTCGGCCATGTACACCAACAGGCCGTTCGGCTGCACTGCGCGGAACTCTAGCTTCACAGAGAACCTGAAGTGTGTGGTCAGTGCAGTAAGACAGGTGTACAAAGTGTGTGGTCAGTGGAGTAAGACAGGTGTGCAAAGTGTGTGGTCAGTGGAGTAAGACAGGTGTACAAAGTGTGTGGTCAGTGGAGTAAGACAGGTGTACAAAGTATACAGTTCATGAGCTAGCTGGCAGGACACGTTGTAGATCATTTCACATGTACAGTATAAGTGGCAGAACAAGTCGTGGTTAGTTCAAAAATTTTACTATAGGTGGCTGCTCATTTCGTGTTTAATTTAACAATACACGCTATCAGTTTCTAAGTTCAAAGGTCACTTTGCATAAAAGTCAATCTGGTTTGCTGTGATTGGTGGAAATGATCAACAATAACACTGGATATCTGGAAATAGCGTATTTTAACATTTATATACACGTATCAGATGCTGACTGAAAAATATGTTTGAAAGGAGCTAAAGGAGACGTATGTGCAACAGCAATCCAACGACAGCTTATTTTGTATTGTAGATGATTTGACCTGTTGCATCAATTTCGTGACCCGACCTATATGCTCATATAAATCAAAATGTGATTCCATGTATTAAACTTGGTGGCAGCACAAGTTGTGTGGGTAACTTTGCTACAACGTGGGTGGCAGCACAAGTTGTGTGGGTAACTTTGCTACAACGTGGGTGGCAGCACAAGTTGTACGGGTAACTTTGCTACAACGTGGGTGGCAGCACAAGTTGTATGGGTAACATTGCTACAACGTGGGTGGCAGCACAAGTTGTGTGGGTAAGTTTGCTAAAACGTGGGTGGCAGCACAAGTTGTGTGGGTAATTTTGCTACAATGTGGATGGCAGCACAAGTTGTGTGGGTAACTTTGCTACAACGTGGGTGGCAGCACAAGTTGTGTGGGTAACTTTGCTACAACATGGGTGGCAGCACAAGTTGTGTGGGTAAGTTTGCTAAAACGTGGGTGGCAGCACAAGTTGTGTGGGTAATTTTGCTACAACGTGGGTGGCAGCACAAGTTGTGTGGGTAACTTTGCTACAACATGAGTGGCAGCACAAGTTGTGTGGGTAAGTTTGCTAAAACGTGGGTGGCAGCACAAGTTGTGTGGGTAACTTTGCTACAACGTGGGTGGCAGCACAAGTTGTGTGGGTAACTTTGCTACAACGTGGGTGGCAGCACAAGTTGTGTGGGTAACTTTGCTACAACATGGGTGGCAGTACATAATATGCTACAAAAAAGTGCACTTCTTGGGATGTTTTTTTAAAGAATGTCCAGCAATACTAAAAGAAATGTAGGAAAGTGCTATTGGAAATGATAATTAATTACAGCAGAAAAAAATTCAACATCTCAATAAAAAATGAACATCAGCTAATGGGTAGCAGGTTAACGAAGGTTGACCTCATAAATCTATTTATCCCTGTGGCTTCTTATTAGTTCCAAGTAGCACATTGTGTAACACGTTCTCATTTCTTGCTTGAGATTATGTTATCATGAAATCAAAATTATGATAATGACATGTCTTAATAATAAATTACCAGCTATAATAGGACAAAAAGAACATTATAACCCCAGATTCATGTTTACCAATTTAATATAAAGTCATTAACTATAAGAAAGTAAACATCAATAATAATTAATTTATTACATACAAACATTTCCCACAAATTCTTCGTATTCAATTGATAATATACATATGTTAATTATTTCTGATATTTTTAGCATTTAGCAGAGGTTGCTATGCCTATATTGTTGTTCGTGGTAGTATGAAATATAGTGCACTTACATAAATAACAACATTTTCTTATTACACAACTTGGAAATTTGACTCACATCGATATTTCAACCACCTTCAGTGTCCTTCATCAGTCAAAATGTTGATGTGAGTCAAATTTTCTAGGTGTGTAATAAGACAATTTTTTTATTTAATTATTCTCCCAACTTGATGAACATTTTTGTGAATAGTGCACTTACGCCTTCTCAAAAATGTCACTCTGCCCACTGATGTCAAAGTTCATGTAACTCTCAACAGCATCTCCAAATCTCCGTCCCTCGTTGCCAGTAGAGTACTGGTAGGGGGCAGCACATGTGAGGGTGGGAGTGGTGGAGGGGGCGAGGGTGGTGGTGTACGGTAGAGGGGGTAACGTAGATGGCGGGGCTGGGATGCCACTCAAATACACATCCATCTGGTCCGCTGGCGATATGCTAGTGACATCTAGTGATCTACAACAGAATGACATGTCAGATATTAACTGTTCCAGTGCCTGACAAACTTGTGGTGACGTAAATGAATTGAAATTTTTTTAGACAAACGTGTTGTTCTGAATTTGTATTTTCATGTGTTTGATCTGCACATAAATGAAATAAACTATATATATCAGCCACAGCACAAACTATATATATATATATATATTTAAAACAATATATACCCATCAGAGAAGGTCCTTTCATAAATATGACAAGATTCAAAAAATATTAGGTACATCAACACCACTGATTGATCCTGAAAAACACGCTGTAATAACTGCTCGTGTGTTCTGTTACTAACTGTACATTTCTACATTCCACAATAGAACCAACTACGCAAGCATTCATAATATAATGGTGAGTATGCAGCATAAATATAGGAATTACAGGAATATTTTAACAAAATAAACACTTCAGGTGGCGCCTTCTACCGACTAGAATTAATGCAATTTTGCAACTGCTGATTTGTTGCTGGCAGGTGACACCAAACTACAATCAGTTTCTATCCACAGGCGGTTACTGAAATGTTAATTTTTATCGCAAACATTTATTTGTAGTAACAAATCTTGTTTTAAAGAAAATATATTAATCTGTATAAAATAAGGAATTATTTTTAACACAGAACATGCAATTAAAATATAAGAAATATATATAGCAATGCCACGTATCCTGACAGTGTATGTTAGGTCAAACTTACTGCTCGTTAATGACGAGTGCCCTAAGGCCACCGATAAGACCATGTAACACAGGCAACATGCCTTCATTGAGGGGAATACTAGCAGGAACACCCCCCACATAGACTCGACTGTCCTTGACCTCCATGGCAGGGGTCATCACAAGTGCACCATAGTGAGTGGCGCCATCTATGTGCAGGCGTGGGCTGCAACAAAGTATGCATGTCATAGATACAAACTCAGTTTCCACGGGAGTTGTGTAGAATCGCCTCATACATGTGGAATCAACACTCGAGGAGCGACATCTTGGAAATAAATAACAACTGTTAGCCTTTGCAATCTGGTCGAGGACAACTACTATTCTGAGTTAGTTAATGTATTTTTAAAATTTCGTTACACTTTATTATCTTCAGTATTATCTGCCCATCTTGAGGATGGCGCTACATACACACAGATGCAGTAGACGGTTTCCTGGAGTGTTCATAACTGATGTTTGTTACGATGTAAATTTGAGACAGTTCTTTGCATTAATGCAAGTTGTGTAAAACATCTGCAACTGATCGACACTCCTTGGAACAACCACAAACAATATGTGTAACATAATGAACATTTGATTGACGTCTGTCTAGTGTACAGTATAAACCCTAAATCCAAATATGAACCCTTAACCTATGGTGATTTTTAACAAACAAAGATGTTACTTTTCTTCCGAATGGTCACAGATGAAGCCCTGAAAATTTGGCAACAGAGATGCAAATATTCCAGGAGGAAAACGTTAATATACCCACACACACAAACAAAATTATAGTGAGATTGAATCAAGTTATATTGTCTTCTTGGTAGGCGGAAATAAAGTCACAGGAACAAGTCACGGAAATAAAGTCAGTTTTAGCTAGGAAAATAAATCACAGGAAAGTTACAACATAATTTTATTCAAAGACCACTAAATACAAAGTTTTGCTATTAGTAACTGATAACTGCACAAAATAAGTTGTTGATTAAGATGAATATTCTGAAGAAACTATGTCAAACTCTGCATATTCTCACTGATAATTGAACACAACCTTTGAGGCATATCATAATATTTCCAAAGAAGCTCTGACTTAGTCTTGCCTATTTCCATTAACATTTGAGCACAAGTGAGATTTATCAGTGACTTTTATTAAAGTTACTTTGATTATTAAAACGAATATTCACCCAACTCTAGTTAATATTTCCACTTTAAATACAGAGTGTAAATTTGAAGTTGTGATTTTTTCCTGTGACTTTTGCTGCGATTTTATTTCCTACATTCATCTTCTCCCCACTGACCTGTTGCGGTAGCGGAAGTCAAGTCTGATGGAGTGTTGTTGGCCGTCGTTGAGGTGGAGAGCCGTGGACCGAAGAGGCTGCTGAAGGCCTGAGCCCTGGTTGAACAGGACGAACACGTCCCCATGGTACAGGGCCACGTACGCAAAGGTTTCCTACATGGAAAATAATGATGTTAAGCGACTTACCAAACTGGTTCATTATGTGACTGTTTACATAGAAGATGGCTGCGGTTTAACTTTAAATCAGCTAGAGCATGTAAAGTTTTGAAGGTTTAAAGCACCAGATGGCTCTTTTGTCATGAAGTGATGTCTTCGAGACATCTTGCAATAAATTACATATTGCACCTGTCATCGATTTAAGGAGATTCATACTCGTGACGCATTCATACAGACAAGTTAAGCAACTTATGGACATAAGTCGCTTAATTAAACCATGTCTCAGTGGGCTTAGTTAAGAGACTTACCTATACGATATATGTATGTTCACAGGGTGTAAGCATTTTAACTATAAGCAACATAAATATAAGTGAGCGTTCAAAATAGCACTTGTCCGTTTGTCCGGGACAAGTGATTTTTGGCCCGGACAAGTAAAATGACTCTACATGGTTATCCGGTGGACAAGTGAAAATTTACAGTAAATAGTGACGCATGCAACATTGCAAACTTTTTATTTGAGGAAATTCAAACGTAAATGAAGTTCGCTAGCAATCGCGCACGTTGCAATCTTGTTAGTGTGTCGGCGTCTTGTCGTTCCGCCGCCAGTGTGTTGTACTTCAGGGTTCGACCAAGTTTAGTGCCTGCGTTAACAGGGTCATCCGCTGAGCGCACCGACCTAGCTCTGTCACATGCGTAGGACAGACTCCGCATCAGCCATCGTTGATCGAGGCTGTATTTAATAAAATCGTAAATCGTTCAGTTTGGCCGACGTACAACTTGCTTCCACCCACACATTTAACGAACTTTGGAAATAATAGACTTTGTATCGCTACCTGTTATTTGAATAATTGTATAGTTTTAACCATTATTACGCCTAACCCACGCGGACTCGGCAGTCTTCCAAGTCATCAAACGTCATTAGCCGATCCAGTCCCAAATCAATAAAAATGTTCAAAACTTGTAACTGGCTCTCCGGTAAATCTATGGTGATGGTTAATAAACGGAATATTAATGACATTTCAGAAGTGTTGTGTCTATGTAACGTTTATTCTAACCATAAATTGTGAGTTTTCGAAGCCAAATTTTATGCAAGACGCGTTGCAGGGGTGCCAACCGCCGTTGACATGTCGGCTTCTGCCAACTACGGCGGTCTGCGCGCGTCGTAACTAAATCTATAAATTATATTCCGCCTGGTAGATGTAATTCGGGCACCGTTAAAACTGTTTATACATCATTGAAATGGTAATATAAAATTTAGTAAAAATATGCGTTTGTTTGCTCGTGATCAATTGAATATTATCTTCGTTTGTAAAATACAGAGCTTTGTTAATATTGAAGTTCATAGAGATTGAACAAAATAATATCAGATTATATTATAGTTTATTATGATTTTTGTGACATTTCCTGGCTTTGCATTGGTCGTGTTCCTGATGGTTGAGTGCCATCTTCAATGAAAAAACTGATGCCAACATTGTACAGCAGTGTTATATATGTATATACCATATTAAAAAAACAGTTTTTGCAACATTATAACAAATAGCAAGGATAACAATTGTCTCATTCCTATCATCGTAATAATTATTTGTTATTAATAAAAGCGTTCATATCAGCATCACTCAAATATTGGTATACATCATGTAATGTGTCTACTTTTAATATTCGTGATATATATATATATATATAGTAATGATAATGGACTGAAAAAATAGTTGCAAATATAATTTTGCAATTTCAAAATTTGCAGATTAAATCAAATTGTGTCTTTGATCACAAGTCACTCAGATGTACGTGCAACGAAACAACATTGTACTTGTTGTAATAAAAATAAGACAGACTTTTTTATGTTTTTTCCGAAGCTTCGAATCCCCTTGACAACCACTCGGACAAGTGAAAAATTCTATCGCTGAAGTCTCTTAAGCAGCTCTGTGTGAACACTGCATAAGAAACATTGACAGGACAAACACAACTCATGGTACAGGGAAACATACACAAAGGTGTCCTAGAGGGAAAGACTAACACAACTCATGGTACAGGGAAACGTACACAAGGGTGTCCTAGAGGGAAAGACAAACACAACTCATGGTACAGGGAAACGTACATAAAGGTGTCCTAGAGGGAAACACAAACACAACTCATGGTACAGGGAAACGTACACAAAGGTGTCCTAGAGGGAAAGACAAACAGATGACAAGGTGTAGGTGACTAAGGAGGGTGTACAGATGACGTCAGACACTGGCAGGTGGAGTGTCTTGTAACTTGTAAGGTTATTATATTCTACTGTAATCCTACAGCTCCAGGCGGTCTCACTATAGGCCTTGCAGGGTTTCTCCGGCATCACTTGGGATGTGTAAATTTTTTATTTAATCATGAATAAATATTAATGAATGGGCCATGACATTATTTTCAACAATTGCAACTGAATCCTGCATACAGAGATTGATGACCGTGTGTGTGTGCACATGTACATGTACACATGCAGGTGTGTATCTATGTATGCATGTGCATCTGCACTTGTGAGAGTGTGTGTGCATGTGGGTGAGCGAGCGTGCGTGTGCGTCTGTTAGTGTGTGTGTGCATGCCACCAAACATTCATAAGCAACACCTTAAATCTACAACACAAGCTGGCAGTGATGAAAATGAAGGAAATTTTATCCAGTTTAACTTACAGGTGGGTGTGTCTGTGTGAACTTACAGGTGGGTGTGTCTGTATGTTGCTGTGTGAACTTACAGGTGGGTGTGTCTGTATGTTGCTGTGTGAACTTACAGGTGGGTGTGTCTGTATGTTGCTGTGTGAACTTACAGGTGGGTGTGTCTGTATGTTGCTGTGTGAACTTACAGGTGGGTGTGTCTGTATGTTGCTGTGTGAACTTACAGGTGGGTGTGTCTGTATGTTGCTGTGTGAACTTACAGGTGGGTGTGTCTGTATGTTGCTGTGTGAACTTACAGGTGGGTGTGTCTGTATGTTGCTGTGTGAACTTACAGGTGGGTGTGTCTGTATGTTGCTGTGTGAACTTACAGGTGGGTGTGTCTGTATGTTGCTGTGTGAACTTACAGGTGGGTGTGTCTGTATGTTGCTGTGTGAACTTACAGGTGGGTGTGTCTGTATGTGTCTGTATACTTACAAGTGGGTGTGTCAGTATGTTGCTGTGTGAACTTACCGGTGGGCATGTCTAACTTACAGGTGGGTGTGTCTGTATGAGTCTGTTTGAACTTACAGGTGGGCGTGTCTCTATATTGTGTGTGAACTTAAATGTCTGTGAACTTATATGTGGGTGTGTCAGTATGTTGCTGTGTGAACTTATATCTGGGCAAGTCTGTATGTTGTGTGAATTTACAGGTGGGCGTGTCTCTATGTTGTGTGAACTTACAGGTGGGTGTGTCTGTATGGTGCTGTACAACAAGATCCCGCTAGGTTCGTATGTGAGAAATTGAAACTGGACGGTTCGTAGCCGAGACGACTTGAGATGGTACATAGAATAGGCTGCTGTAGTCTTGAACCCTACTCCAGACACAACCTGCAAATAACAATTACAGCAGATGTTAATTTAAGGGGTGGCCACAAGAATGCCGTTAAACTGAGGCTTTGTTCCACATTTGTTAATATAATGTTATTAATACAATAATAACTATGTTCAGGTATACTGTTTTGCATATCAAATTGCATTTAATAAGCCCAAAAGTGTTCACAATTTGTATGTTGCACCCACAAAATATTCACGGTAAACAGAACAATCCATTTCTCAACAGCGATTATTTGTCCTTATTGTGGAGACTGGCATCCCTTCCTGGAGATGCCTTTGAAGTTGGATGGTTCGCACAGTCGTGGAAATGGGGCCGAGAACAACTGATTCAGCCAACTTCCTGCTAATAATTACCACACCTGGACGAATCGAGGTAATAAAACCGACTACCTCATCTTAAGAAGCACTCTGGACTGACCTGAGAGAAACACTTGTGGAGATCTACCCCCACTGTAGTGACCACCCCTTGCTGGAGTGCACTGGATGTTAGAGAGAGGTCTGGGGTGATGCTATATTGCAGTGCTCGCAGGCAGCCAGCGAACGGTGCATTCACTGGACCATGACTGAAAGAAAACAGTAACAGCAAGTTCTTAAATAAAGGTAAGTACAGACAAGTTCTTATATAGCACAGTATCCAGTCCTTATGACTGCTCAGTGCTTCACACTTCATTCTGTGCAGACCTGTTCTTATATAGCACAGTATCCAGTCCTTATGACTGCTCAGTGCTTCACACTTCATTCTGTGGCAGACCTGTTCTTATATAGCACAGTATCCAGTCCTTGTGACTGCTCAGTGCTTCACACTTCATTCTGTGCAGACCTGTTCTTATATAGCACAGTATCCAGTCCTTATGACTGCTCAGTGCTTCACACTTCATTCTGTGCAGATCTGTTCTTATATAGCACAGTATCCAGTCCTTATGACTGCTCAGTGCTTCACACTTCATTCTGTGCAGACCTGTTCTTATATAGCACAGTATCCAGTCCTTATGACTGCTCAGTGCTTCACACTTCATTCTGTGGCAGACCTGTTCTTATATAGCACAGTATCCAGTCCTTGTGACTGCTCAGTGCTTCACACTTCATTCTGTGGCAGACCTGTTCTTATATAGCACAGTATCCAGTCCTTATGGCTGCTCAGTGCTTCACACTTCATTCTGTGCAGACCTGTTCTTATATAGCACAGTATCCAGTCCTTATGACTGCTCAGTGCTTCACACTTCATTCTGTGCAGACCTGTTCTTATATAGCACAGTATCCCGTCCTTATGACTTCTCAGTGCTTCACACTTCATTCTGCGCAGACCTGTTCTTATATAGCACAGTATCCAGTCCTTATGACTGCTCAGTGCTTCACACTTCATTCTGTGGCAGACCTGTTCTTATATAGCACAGTATCCAGTCCTTGTGACTGCTCAGTGCTTCACACTTCATTCTGTGGCAGACCTGTTCTTATATAGCACAGTATCCAGTCCTTATGACTGCTCAGTGCTTCACACTTCATTCTGTGGCAGACCTGTTCTTATATAGCACAGTATCCAGTCCTTATGACTGCTCAGTGCTTCACACTTCATTCTGTGGCAGACCTGTTCTTATATAGCACAGTATCCAGTCCTTATGACTGCTCAGTGCTTCACACTTCATTCTGTGGCAGACCTGTTCTTATATAGCACAGTATCCAGTCCTTATGACTGCTCAGTGCTTCACACTTCATTCTGTGGCAGACCTGTTCTTATATAGCACAGTATCCAGTCCTTATGACTGCTCAGTGCTTCACACTTCATTCTGTGGCAGACCTGTTCTTATATAGCACAGTATCCAGTCCTTATGACTGCTCAGTGCTTCACACTTCATTCTGTGCAGACCTGTTCTTATATAGCACAGTATCCAGTCCTTATGACTGCTCAGTGCTTCACACTTCATTCTGTGGCAGACCTGTTCTTATATAGCACAGTATCCAGTCCTTATGACTGCTCAGTGCTTCACACTTCATTCTGTGGCAGATCTGTTTTATATAGCACAGTATCCAGTCCTTATGACTGCTCAGTGCTTCACACTTCATTCTGTGGCAGACCTGTTCTTATATAGCACAGTATCCAGTCCTTATGACTGCTCAGTGCTTCACACTTCATTCTGTGGCAGACCTGTTCTTATATAGCACAGTATCCAGTCCTTATGACTGCTCAGTGCTTCACACTTCATTCTGTGGCAGACCTGTTCTTATATAGCACAGTATCCAGTCCTTATGACTGCTCAGTGCTTCACACTTCATTCTGTGGCAGACCTGTTCTTATATAGCACAGTATCCAGTCCTTATGACTGCTCAGTGCTTCACACTTCATTCTGTGGCAGACCTGTTCTTATATAGCACAGTATCCAGTCCTTATGACTGCTCAGTGCTTCACACTTCATTCTGTGGCAGACCTGTTCTTATATAGCACAGTATCCAGTCCTTATGACTGCTCAGTGCTTCACACTTCATTCTGTGGCAGACCTGTTCTTATATAGCACAGTATCCAGTCCTTATGACTGCTCAGTGCTTCACACTTCATTCTGTGGCAGACCTGTTCTTATATAGCACAGTATCCAGTCCTTATGACTGCTCAGTGCTTCACACTTCATTCTGTGGCAGATCTGTTTTATATAGCACAGTATCCAGTCCTTATGACTGCTCAGTGCTTCACACTTCATTCTGTGGCAGACCTGTTCTTATATAGCACAGTATCCAGTCCTTATGACTGCTCAGTGCTTCACACTTCATTCTGTGGCAGACCTGTTCTTATATAGCACAGTATCCAGTCCTTATGACTGCTCAGTGCTTCACACTTCATTCTGTGGCAGACCTGTTCTTATATAGCACAGTATCCAGTCCTTATGGCTGCTCAGTGCTTCACACTTCATTCTGTGCAGACCTGTTCTTATATAGCACAGTATCCAGTCCTTATGACTGCTCAGTGCTTCACACTTCATTCTGTGGCAGACCTGTTCTTATATAGCACAGTATCCAGTCCTTATGACTGCTCAGTGCTTCACACTTCATTCTGTGCAGACCTGTTCTTATATAGCACAGTATCCAGTCCTTATGACTGCTCAGTGCTTCACACTTCATTCTGTGGCAGACCTGTTCTTATATAGCACAGTATCCAGTCCTTATGACTGCTCAGTGCTTCACACTTCATTCTGTGGCAGACCTGTTCTTATATAGCACAGTATCCAGTCCTTATGGCTGCTCAGTGCTTCACACTTCATTCTGTGCAGACCTGTTCTTATATAGCACAGTATCCAGTCCTTATGACTGCTCAGTGCTTCACACTTCATTCTGTGGCAGACCTGTTCTTATATAGCACAGTATCCAGTCCTTATGACTGCTCAGTGCTTCACACTTCATTCTGTGCAGACCTGTTCTTATATAGCACAGTATCCAGTCCTTATGACTGCTCAGTGCTTCACACTTCATTCTGTGGCAGACCTGTTCTTATATAGCACAGTATCCAGTCCTTATGACTGCTCAGTGCTTCACACTTCATTCTGTGGCAGACCTGTTCTTATATAGCACAGTATCCAGTCCTTATGGCTGCTCAGTGCTTCACACTTCATTCTGTGCAGACCTGTTCTTATATAGCACAGTATCCAGTCCTTATGACTGCTCAGTGCTTCACACTTCATTCTGTGCAGACCTGTTCTTATATAGCACAGTATCCAGTCCTTATGGCTGCTCAGTGCTTCACACTTCATTCTGTGGCAGACCTGTTCTTATATAGCACAGTATCCAGTCCTTATGACTGCTCAGTGCTTCACACTTCATTCTGTGGCAGACCTGTTCTTATATAGCACAGTATCCAGTCCTTATGGCTGCTCAGTGCTTCACACTTCATTCTGTGCAGACCTGTTCTTATATAGCACAGTATCCAGTCCTTATGACTGCTCAGTGCTTCACACTTCATTCTGTGCAGACCTGTTCTTATATAGCACAGTATCCAGTCCTTATGACTGCTCAGTGCTTCACACTTCATTCTGTGGCAGACCTGTTCTTATATAGCACAGTATCCAGTCCTTATGACTGCTCAGTGCTTCACACTTCATTCTGTGCAGACCTGTTCTTATATAGCACAGTATCCAGTCCTTATGGCTGCTCAGTGCTTCACACTTCATTCTGTGGCAGACCTGTTCTTATATAGCACAATATCCAGTCCTTATGACTTCTCAGTGCTTCACACTTCATTCTGTGCAGACCTGTTCTTATATAGCACAGTATCCAGTCCTTACGACTGCTCAGTGCTTCACACTTCATTCTGCGCAGACCTGTTCTTATATAGCACAGTATCCAGTCCTTGTGACTGCTCAGTGCTTCACACTTCATTCTGCGCAGACCTGTTCTTATATAGCACAGTATCCAGTCCTTGTGACTGCTCAGTGCTTCACACTTCATTCTGTGCAGACCTGTTTTATATAGCACAGTATCCAGTCCTTATGACTGCTCAGTGCTTCACACTTCATTCTGTGGCAGACCTGTTCTTATATAGCACAGTATCCAGTCCTTATGACTGCTCAGTGCTTCACACTTCATTCTGTGGCAGACCTGTTCTTATATAGCACAGTATCCAGTCCTTATGACTGCTCAGTGCTTCACACTTCATTCTGTGGCAGACCTGTTCTTATATAGCACAGTATCCAGTCCTTATGACTGCTCAGTGCTTCACACTTCATTCTGTGGCAGATCTGTTCTTATATAGCACAGTATCCAGTCCTTATGACTGCTCAGTGCTTCACACTTCATTCTGTGGCAGACCTGTTCTTATATAGCACAGTATCCAGTCCTTGTGACTGCTCAGTGCTTCACACTTCATTCTGTGGCAGACCTGTTCTTATATAGCACAGTATCCAGTCCTTATGACTGCTCAGTGCTTCACACTTCATTCTGTGGCAGACCTGTTCTTATATAGCACAGTATCCAGTCCTTATGACTGCTCAGTGCTTCACACTTCATTCTGTGCAGACCTGTTCTTATATAGCACAGTATCCAGTCCTTGTGACTGCTCAGTGCTTCACACTTCATTCTGTGGCAGACCTGTTCTTATATAGCACAGTATCCAGTCCTTGTGACTGCTCAGTGCTTCACACTTCATTCTGTGGCAGACCTGTTCAATCGAACACCATCTCGACTTCCCTGGCAAGCATTCAGCCACTCTGAATTACACAAAAACACAAATAACTACCACTGGCTCGTTCATTCAGATGAGTGAACTGGAGCAACATGGAGTGAATGAACTTGCTCAATGTTCAAAATGGGAACCCGAGGATTTGCACCCGGGTTCTCTTGATTGAGAGTCTGATGTTCTAATGACTGTGCTACCGTGCCCCAAAACAAGTAACAACATCTGCAAGTGATGCCAATCTTTGAACATACCACTGAAACTAAACAACTGGCATAGTTCTAATATTGAAATTTGACTGAGTTAGGCTAGGACTCCATATGTACAGAAATGCATACATATGCGGCATGGAGGTTAGGGAATACCTCTGCAGTGATGTCACATTTCCTGTCCAATTCCTGTGTGGGTACGATTCAAATCGCTATATAGAGCAATTCAATTTGCTGCATCCGCATGAACAAACTCATCCCCCTATGTACCTATGGAACTTCTATTAGTTTCCACTGTGTTCTATATTCATTATGTTGCTGCATGCTGCATCTGCACGCCGTTTCCGTATATATGGAATCCTAGCTTAAGCCTAGTTGTTGACAGTTATTTTTAACAGTCAATATACATAGCTAGGTACGATCCTCTTTCCAACAACTGAAACTAGCTGATCAATTGTTCTAATAACATTTATAATATACTTTTCTCACTACAGTGTACACTGTGTCATAGTCGTACAAAAATAAGATTAGGTTAAAAATAATAACAGCAGCAGTAATGTCTGCACTTACTCAATCGAGGAGTTTGGGTTCTGGCCCCCAAATGTCAGCTGACCTGTGCTGAGAGAAGCAAGGTCAAGGTAGATATCTGATATTGACTTGATATCTACTGGAGTATCAATGGTCTGCTTGAGAGCCTTGACGTGAAGCATCATAAATGTTGCATTGTGCATCACAGTCACCTAAAACAGCAAAACTGTCTTTATTTTTGAGAAATTGTACTAAAGTAAAATGTTCCAATATTATTGATTTCTGGTTTGATATACTGAAAATATGCAAGAAACCAATAAATACAACTTTATTATGTTCACATTATTATGGTATTATAATTCAAACTGTTAATTTATTCTGTGATTATTGTTTTGAAAGGGGAAAGCACTTCATAAGAGTTAAACTTCTGCCTTCTCTACAATAATTATGAATACAATTAAAAAATAAAACCATCTATGTATTATAATGCTACTGTGGAAATAAAAATGTATTATGTGACACCGTTTAAATATACCTACAGTGTACAGGGGATTCTGCTTAAGCCGAGGCTGTCTTGTCCTCATATTCTAATACTATCTTCTTAATACTAGAATAAATTTGTTGAATGCATATTGCCCACCAAATTGCAGCCCAAAACAGTGTTCGCGATTTGGATGTTGCACCCAAAAAAATTTCAAATTGTAAAAAAGAGTATTGAGTTTGTAAACAACTGTTAGTAGCATTTATTCTACGTGGCACATGTTCCTATTTGCAAATTCCTTTGAAGATGGGCAGACGCCACAATCCTACACTGTGCAAATTGGGATGAATTATTACTGATTGAGCAGACTTCCTGCTAATAATTACACCTGGATGATTCTGGGTAATGGACCAGGCTTTAAAAGAACCAGCCGTTCAGTAGAATCAGGTACATTACAGTCACTCCTATTTATTAATTAATAACAATATAACTTTGTTTGTGCTTAAATATTAGAAACATTTGAATTTTTTAAATCTGAAACGAATAAAAATGTATTTGCGAAGGCAGCTTATGAAGTTACAATACTCTATAGTAATACTTTGAAGCTGCATTGCATAATTTATCTGATCTGATAGTTTTGTAGATGACACAAACACGTACTCGCACACACACTTACCTCATGCCACATTCCATTACTGCAAGTCCCTGAACTCTTCAACGTCACCACACGCCCTTTGGAACGAACGGCAAACACAACCTTTCCGGCTTCCAAAAACATCCCATAATATGAATCATCATGAAGTGTGTCAACCAATAGTATCACTGCGTTCTTCAGGAACGTGCGGAATTGTAAAGACATGTGTGACTGGGCACCAGAGGCTTGCAGAATACGCTTTGTTGAGAGCAGGAAGCCGAACCCTGTGAAGCTGACAGCGTCAATAGTTTGTGGTTGAGGAGGGGCGGGTGGTTTCATGCAACATCTAGCTGTGGGTTGGCTCTGTAGCACTTTCTTCCAGAGATTCACGCGCTCTCTGTTGTACTCCACGTTGTATATACAGCCACTAAAACTCGCATCTTTGTGCACTTTCATTCCCTGAAAAAGTGAGTTACACTTCTTAAAAACAATGCATGTAATAGAACCTGTCTTGAGAGATCTCTCTCTCGGGCGACCATCTGTCTTGGATGACCACGAATCCTTGGCTTTGGTTGTTTCACACATAATATACAGTGGAACCTCCCTATTAAGGTCACACTTGAGACTGGACACAAATGACCTGATTTGTGAGGTGACCATATTAGCAGGTATACTTTCCTATAAGTTACTGTGTATGGAACAAATTTAGGATGTCTTGCGGTGACCTTAGTTGAGAGGTGGCTGTATTTCCGAAGTGACGGTAAAACGAGTTTTGACTGTACCTGCAATGAGCAACCATCTCTCTAAAGACTTAATATAGACACAATCCACAGACAATTTGATAAAGTTAGGACAAGTAATATTTAAAATATGCCACTTTAACAAGCGGTGTGATCCTTTACCATTTCAGTACTACAGCCATGACCAGCTGTGACCACTGAATACTGCGTTCCCAGTGAAATTGCAAGACAATGGACTACCCCACTTCAAGTCAAGATTTGAGCAACAAAAATGAATTTTATCAATAGGAATGTTATATATTTTTGGAAAGTATGATAATCAGCGAGTAAAAAAGCCATATTATTTTACATTCCGCATTATGGTAACCAGCAATCCAAGATGGCCATCAATATTTTACAATTTTTGCAGTTGCTGAACACAGTTGTATATTAAGTTTGCTGACATCATTATTATGTCGATCGTCAACATCCGACAAAGATTCTTTGCTAAAACTAGCAAATAATCTGTCCAAAACTTACGGTGGTAAATCGCTAGTTGAAGTAATGCCCTCCGCCATTGTGGCCACAGCAGATTTTGATAATCCATCATTACAAACCGTGAAAATCTCAGTCAACTATTATTGAGCGATAATAAACGGTGACCACTGCTGACTAGCTCATTTATTTGCCTTGACAACCATACACTACAAGTGGCTCCATGTAGTGGATAATTATGAATAAAAACGATTTGAATAGCAGACATCGTCAATGCCGAATAATCGGCCTGTCGTACTGAAACATCACAGACAGTGCAGCCGGAATCCTGCCTGTTTTACTGAAATGGTTAAACTAATAATAATATAAATACCAAGAATTATATACTTGATGTGTGCTGAAGATGGAAGTCTGTAGAAGGTAACTTGGGCGACGTACCACAGTATTAGGTGGTACTCCACCGATGTAAAGCTGTGAGGATAACGTTATGTAATTATGTGTCGTAGATTTCCCTTGCATGTGATTGGTCGCTGCGCCACCAGTCAACATCCGCATCACAGTTAGCTGACCATCCATGCCATATCTACAACACATCGAGGATCATTCATTAATTTAATGTAGTATCATTTGTGCAATAAAAAAGTAACAAAAATAGAGTACAAATAATTCACAAACCTTGCATCAGGCCCTTAGCCAGGATTGTGTAAGTTTCCAATTTACTTGTTCTCATTTGTTTATTTACTCGTCATGCTCATGAAGACCCCATTGCACATGCACTGGTCATTGGTGTCGCAATGAGGTAAATATTGACGGGACTGAGGCTCTCCGAAAACCTTCAACCTCACCTCCTGTTGAGGCTCAGTCAACAATGTGGTAAATAAACAGAAGACAGAGACACAATACTTCTAGTTACTGGACTGGAAAATCAAATAAACGATGACTGCCCATACCTTGTTGCTAGCACCCTGAACCAGCAGCCTTGACACAGCTGCGCGTCACTTGTGACCGTCAGAACTACATCTATGTTAGCGTATTCATACACCACACGTCCATCAACCAACTGCAGCAGGAGTTTTTCGGTGGTTGCATTGTTCTCAACAAAGAAGAGCACGCCTTGAGCCGCTCTATTGAAGGCAAACTCCAGCTGTATTTGACTATACAAACCGCGAGATCTACTCGGGTTTGCGACCACCACATTGCCACTAAAGCCAAAACTGACAGGCTGATCGAACTTATATAGCAAGTCCTGGGCATAGCGAAGCTTTTTCTCCAGGGCAGCCATCTTTGCAGATATATTGACCTGTGCATCAGTCGCGGTTTGAAGCTCAGCTGTGGCAAGATCTATTGTTCTCTGAACGTTTTTGTCAAGGTGATCTTGGAACTTGGCCGCTGAGGGAAAACAATACACAAGAAATATGAATTCACACCTTTCTGACCTATAAGATGCATGCTCAGATCTGCACATGGGTAATCAGTATTTAACCAGATCTGTCCTGGCAAAAAACACTATAAAAATAGGTTATGATAAAAAGAGAAATATGAATTAGTATAGAAACAAACAGGGTAATTCACCTGCGCAGTGAACATCATATTTTTCTGGAGCACATTCCTTGTGAAATGTAATATTTTTTTAATTGGCACACCTTAAAATTATCCTAACTTGACCAAATGTTCAGGGGATATTATATCTATTTTGAAAGAAAACAAAATATTGCATAATTTATGTGCAAAATGGTAACCACAGTAACCAGATATTTCTTGGAATTCTGACGGGGGTAGTTTTGTGGAAAGTCCTACAGGAAATTGAATTGATATATTTCCTTTTTATTTAATCTAATAAATACTATAATATGTAACTACAATAGCCAGCAAAAATTGGCTGGCCTTGGGCCAACATTACAAAGTCATCCGGCAATTCACAAATTGGCCTTTTTAACATGTCAATGTCCCTTTTTAGGCTAAAAACAACTGCAGATATTAATTTTTTTTTTATCTAAGTTAGTTTCGCTATTATAAGTAAGATCAATTGTTATAAATCTTCCAATGTTCTAAACAAACATGGTTTTTGGGCAAATTTAATGAGTACGAGAGTCCTTACCATCACTGGGAATCTGTGCCAGCCAGTGTGAGGAATTATCAGACATTTCGTGAAGTACAGCACTGCGATCTGCCTGGGCCTCCACAAGGGGCCGAATTAGTTCATCAGCTGACAGTGTGGTGGCAGCACTGGTGAGGATGCCATCGGCCACTTCACTCGTGGCAGCGATATCGGAGCCAACTGAGATAAATTCTGGCACACAATGACAATACAATGTGTTAATTAATGGGCCCTCCTCAACACGACTTTTCACTTGTCTTGTTTCCATTGCATTTCATAACAAATTGAACTGCTCTAGTATCTACCACAAGTCAGACATGCCAGTTAGTTTGTAAACATCTATTATTTAGTTTTGGTAACAGGTACAAAAATATTTCTTCGGTGGGGATGCAGTTGCTAAAAAGGGATAGCACCACAACATCACTGTCGCTTCATTCGTACACCATGAACAAAGAACTAAAAGCGGCCTGCTGCTGCAAACTCAATCAATGGTATCAAGTTGTGACAGGGAGTTCTATATCTTTCTGTATTCCACAGATCACAAGCTTTAAAATTAGACCTCATTTGTTGAAACATCTTCAGTAGTTTTTGATTTATTGCCAAAACTCAAGCAAACTTTTAAAAAGCAACGTCCTGTGAAACAAGGTTAGTGTGACTCATAGTCTTGACTCTTTGACTCACATTCTTGACTCTGACTCATATTCTTGACTCTTCCACTCATATTCTTGACTCTTTGACTCATGTATTTTATTAGTTTTGGATTATTTCCAGGGAAAACTAAACTGGACATTGAAAGATGAGTCTATAAGGTATGCATTTCTACCAAACTTGGGACATGACATTGAGAGCTTCTTTTTGCTCGTGTACAGAATAGGCCGGTGAGACTTTATATCACATTCCATACAGAAGGTCACGAATGAAGTAGCCTCTAGTCCTATGGCATACAGTGAGACTCACCTTGAGGCAAATAACGAGTGACTGCTGCCACGGAGTTGAGGTGACTAATTCGTTGTGACAACATCTGCCACGTTGAGAGCGCCCTCTGTAGTGTGTCATTGGAAGCTTCCACCACATCTTGCATGTCTGTTGGTACAGATATAAAAAATGTCATTACCATGAGGTACTAATTCTCAGTCTGTTGGTACAGATATCAAAGCTATCATTACCATGGTGTACTAAGTCTCAGTCTGTTGGTACATATATCAAAGCTGTCATTACCATGGTGTACTAAGTCTCAGTCTGTTGGTACAGATATAACAACTGTCATTACCACGACGTACTAAGTCTCAGTCTGTTCTAGACCAACACACTCCTCATTCAACACACTCCACATCCAACACATCCGACATCTAACACACCCCACATCCAACAAACCCCACATCCAACACACCCCACATCCAACACACCCCACATCCAACACACTCCACATTCAACACACCCCACATCCAATGCACCCACATCCAATGAACCCACATCCAACACACCAACATCCAGCACACTCCACATCCAACACACCCCACATCCAACACACTCCACATCCAACACATTGCACATCCAATACACCCCCTATCCAACACACCCCATATCCAACACATCCCACATCCAACACACCCCACATCCATTGCACCCACATCCAGCACACCCCACATCCAACACACCCCAGATCCAACACATCCCACATCCAACACACTCCACATCCAACACACCCCACATCCAATGCACCCCACATCCAATGCACCCCACATCCAACACACTCCACATCCAACACACTCCACATCCAATACACCCCACATCCAACACACTCCACATCCAGCACTCTGCACATCCAACACACTCCACATTCAACTCAGCCCACATCCAACACACCCCACATCCAACACACTCCACATTCAACTCAGCCCACATCCAACACATCCCACATCCACATCCAGCACACCCCACATCCAACAAAACACCCCACATCCAACACACCTCACATCCAACACACTCCACATCCAACATACCCCACATCCAATGCACCCACATCCACCACACCATATCCAACACAACCCACATCCAATGCACCCCACATCCAGCACACCCCACATCCAACACACCCCAGATCCAACACATCCCACATCCAACACACCCAACATCCAATGCACCCCACATCCAACACACTCCACATCCAACACACTCCACATCCAACACAGTCAACACACCCCACATCCAATGCACCCCACATCCAACACACTCCACATCCAACACAGCCAACACACTCCACATCCAACACACTTCACATCCAACATACTTCACATCCAGCACTCTGCACATCCAACACACCCGACACCCAACTCATCCCACATCCAACACACTCCACATTCAACTCAGCCCACATCCAACACATCCCACATCCAAAGCACCCACACCCACCGCCTCCATATACAGCACACCCCACATCCAACAAAACACCCCACATCACATCCAACACACCTCACATCCAACACACTCCACATCCAACATACCCCACATCCAATGCACCCACAACCACCACACCATATCCAACACAACCCACATCCAATGCACCCCACATCCAACACATTCCACATCCAACACTTTCCACATCCAACACATTCCACATCCAACACACTCCACATCCAACACACCCCACATCCAAAACACCCCACATCCAACACACCCTACATCCAACACATTCCACATCCAACACACCCCACATCCAGCACACCCTACATCCAACACATTCCACATCCAACACACCCCACATCCAATGCACCCCACATCAAACACACCCCACATCTTTAACACTCATTGCACTATTGTGTCTCAGAGGTCACGACCTCACAGTTAGCAATAACTCACCATACAAGGTGCTGTTCCTGGCGACTACATCTTGTAGTAGTTGTTCACTCAGCCTGTGCAAGTAACTGGCCCTTGTGTTCAGGTCTGTAGACGACACAGTCTTCAGTGCCCTTATAGCTTCGTTCATCGTATTGTTAGCCTCTAGCGCCATCTGGAGGGAAGTGTCCAGTGTCTTCAGCATCGATTCGTAGCTAGCGATGGCTTCCACCGCGTTCTGGCCACGGGGCTCCACCCGTCTGAATGTGCTGCAAGAGACAGTCATCATTCGTACAGCTGTTTCACTCTACACTAGCAACGATGGCATCCACTGCATTCTGGCCACGGGGCTCCACCCGTCTAAATGTGCTGCAAGAGACAGTCATCATTCGTACAGCTGTTTCACTCTACACTAGCAACGATGGCATCCACTGCATTCTGGCCACGGGGCTCCACCCGTCTAAATGTGCTGCAAGAGACAGTCATCATTCGTACAGCTGTTTCACTCTACACTTACAAATGCAACTTAAGGTACTCTTAAACGTGTATTCAAATACACAAGCCAATTAATGTGTTGTGCATCTGAATTGCATAACAGAAATAATGAAATATTTGTAACTAAATTCAATCTAATTTTCTCAACCCAAAATTACAAAAAAACAACTAATACTATTACTGTCTGTCCTTGTGTTGTAGATGAACTCCTGCCTGAGACACAAAGCACTTAGGAGTAGTAGTCTAACAACATCCTCTAGCTTGGTTATACGAATATAAATTAATTTATTTCAGGTAAAACCCATAAACTGGTACATACTAATAGGTATAAAAAATATGTAAGTCTCAAATCAATAAAAATATAAATAGATAAAACAATGATCACTTTAACAGTTAATAAATAAGTTATAAACGGTCAATAAATAAGTTATAAACACTGAAGAAATAATTTAATAAATCTAAAAAAAATTGCTATAAAGTCACCAATATACTGTGTAGAGAGAGTGATTTTGCCCAGCTCATCCACATGGGCCTGTTGACAATATTTGTACAGTTGCATAGACAGTTTATCAAATAGTACGTCGGCCCACTCATCTATTGAGTCTGTACAGTTGCATAGACAGTTTATCAAATAGTACGTCGGCCCACTCACCTATTGAGTTTGTACAGTTACATAGACGGTTTATCAAATAGTACGTCGGTCCACTCACCTATTGAGTTTGTACAGTTACATAGACGGTTTATCAAATAGTACGTTGGTCCACTCACCTATTGAGTTTGTACAGTTGCATAGACGGTTTATCAAATAGTACGTCGGCCCACTCACCTATTGAGTTTGTACAGTTGCATAGACAGTTTACCAAATAGTACGTCGGCCCACTCACCTATTGAGTTTGTACAGTTGCACAGACAGTTTATCAAATAGTACGCCGGCCCACTCACCTATTGAGTTTGTACAGTTGCATAGACAGTTTATCAAATAGTACGCCGGCCCACTCACCTATTGAGTTTGTACAGTTGCATAGATAATTTATCAAATAGTACGTCGGCCCACTCACCTATTGAGTTTGTACAGTTGCATAGATAGTTTATCAAATAGTACGTCGGCCCACTCACCTATTGAGTTTGTACAGTTGCATAGATAGTTTATCAAATAGTACGCCGGCCCACTCACCTATTGAGTTTGTACAGTTGCATAGATAGTTTATCAAATAGTACGCCGGCCCACTCACCTATTGAGTTTGTACAGTTGCATAGACAGTTTATCAAATAGTACGCCGGCCCACTCACCTATTGAGTTTGTACAGTTGCATAGACAGTTTATCAAATAGTATGCCGGCCCACTCACCTATTAAGTTTGTACAGTTGCATAGACAGTTTATCAAATAGTACGTCGGCCCACTCACCTATTGAGTTTGTACAGTTGCACAGATAGTTTATAAAATAATACGTCGGCCCACTCACCTATTGAGTTTGTTGGCTTGGAGTGTGAGGTTGTCAACCATGGTCTCCATGTCTCTCACAAGGGGGGTGGACCTGTCCAGTGTCTTAGTTGTCTCAGCGATGTCTGTGGTCAGTCGGTCTACAGCCTCACCCCAGCCATGAACATCTACAGCAGTGGTCAGGAGTACAATTGTCCAGTTCTATCTCGCCCTCTACCATCGTCACTGGCTCTGGATATCCATCATATACACAGTCTCCACAACAGTCGTCTGCTGCCATTTCGTAACTTAGGCAATGTCATACACCTTATGTTGCCTGTGTCTTTCAGTAGACATACATACAACAGCCATCGTATACATACAACAGCCATCGTATACATACAACAGCCATCGTATACATACAACAGCCATCCTATACATACAACAGCCTTCCTATACATACAACAGCCATCCTATACATACAACAGCCATCCTATACATACAACAGCCATCCTATACATACAACAGCCATCCTATACATACAACAGCCATCCTATACATACAACAGCCATCCTATACATACAACAGCCTTCCTATACATACAACAGCCATCCTATACATACACCAGCCATCCTATACATACAACAGCCATCCTATACATACAACAGCCATCCTATACATACAACAGCCTTCCTATACATACAACAGCCTTCCTATACATACAACAGCCTTCCTATACATACAACAGCCTTCCTATACATACAACAGCCATCCTATACATACAACAGCCATCCTATACATACAACAGCCATCCTATACATACAACAGCCATACTATACATACAACAGCCATCCTATACATACAACAGCCATCCTATACATACAACAGCCATCCTATACATACAACAGCCATCCTATGCATACAATAGCCATCCTATACATACAACAGCCATCCTATACATACAACAGCCTTCCTATACATACAACAGCCATCCTATACATACAACAACCTTCCTATAAATACAACAGCCATCCTATACATACAACAGCCATCCTATACATACAACAGCCATCCTATACACACACAACAGCCATCCTATACATACAACAGCCATCCTATACATACAACAGCCATCCTATACATACAACAGCCATCCTATACATACAACAGCCATCCTATACATACAACAGCAATCCTATACATACAACAGCCATCCTATACATACAACAGCCATCCTATACATACAACAGCCATACTATACATACAACAGCCATCCTATACATACAACAGCCATACTATACATACAACAGTCATCCTATAAATCTCCTGTGTTCTTCAGATATTTCCAGGAACCTTTCTAAAACTAGGTTTAACATTAGCAAATCAGCTTTCTCTGTAACTGGACCTAAAATCTGGAATCAACTCCTCATCACTTTAAAATCATCTGAAACCAGTCACCTTTCGTAAAAAAGTCAAGACTTATATATTTATTATATATCACATTCCCACCCTAAACCTTCACCGATCCCTTGCTCTTCTGATGACTCTTGCACGTCCCTGTAGTACCTGTCCCTTTGAACTCAGACACCTGAGGATATAGGCGCTGTTGAAGTTCATTATTATGAATATAAAAACACATTTCAAGATCACATTAAAGACAATTAATAAATTAATAATAAATTTATTAAAAAGGTAATAAATAAAAATAAAGTACAACAGATAATACATCATATACACCCATAGTGCTGGACACACTCACCAGTCAGAATCAGTGTGGTGTTGATGGGGAGATCTCCGATGATGTCACCTACAATGATGACCAATGAGTCCTGCAGCCAGCGATCAGCCAGTCTGATGTCCATGTCAGTCTCTGTGTTGGTCACTGTCGTCATGTTGAGTGAGGCACGAGTCTCCAGGAAGATACCGTCCGCATGAACATGGTGGTACTGAAACAACAGCTGAATCACTAGGTGGCAGCACATGGTTATACTGAAACAACTACCAACATGCACCAGGTGGCAGTACTTGGTTATACTGAAACAACAGCCCAATCACTAGGTGACAGCACATGGTGGTAACTTTTTGGTGACATCAAATGAAAGCTAAATCATTGATTGGATGACATTAAAAGTGAGAATTCCTTGTATGTGTGCTATACATATGTCAGTATAAGTAACCTGGGGCACACATATTTGTCCTCATATCTTACGTCAGATGTGAGTAGCATTTGACCAAAACCGCTGAAATGTTTTGACACTGTGTGGAAGGGGGCGGTCGTTTGCTGCCGAGAGTCCCCCACCCCTACGTACCCCAGCAGGATCTCAATGGTTCTGCATCGATATCACATGTCCTAAAAAGTCAAACTAAGACATTATGAGGATCTATGTAAGAATCTCCCCCCTGCCACTTAGTCGTACCTGAGTGTCGTTGACATTGTTTCTAGTCAGTGCAACCTGGGTGGTCAGATCTCTGACCACTCGGTCTATCTCCTGAATTGCAGTGGTCAGCTGGACTATGTCTCTACTGGCCATCTCACTTGACCTCCACAGACGAGAAGTTGTATTGGACTGCAACAACCAATGAGACGGTCAGGTTGTAGGTGATGGAACAATCATTAAGCAACTGGACGGCGTTGTGTCATAGTTGGGCGGAACAATGTGAGGATGGAGGAAGTAGCTAGGAGGTAGAGAGAGAGGGAGAGTGCAACCAGTGGCTGCAGCATGGAGGATGGAAGAAGTAGCAAGTAGGTAGAGAGGGAGGGTGCAAGCAGTGGCTGCAGCATGGAGGAAGTAGCAAGGAGGTAGAGAGGGAGGGTGCAACCAGTGGCTGCAGCATGGAAGAAGTAGCAAGGAGGTAGAGAGGGAGGGTGCAAGCAGTGGCTGCAGCATGGAGGAAGTAGCAAGGAGGGAGAGAGGGAGGGTGCAACCAGTGGCTGCAGCATGGAGGAAGTAGCAAGGAGGTAGAGAGGGAGGGTGCAACCAGTGGCTGCAGCATGGAAGAAGTAGCAAGGAGGTAGAGAGGGAGGGTGCAAGCAGTGGCTGCAGCATGGAGGAAGTAGCAAGGAGGGAGAGAGGGAGGGTGCAACCAGTGGCTGCAGCATGGAAGAAGTAGCAAGGAGGTAGAGAGGGAGGGTGCAAGCAGTGGCAGCAGCGTGGAGGATGGAGGAAGTAGCAAGGAGGTAGACAGGGAGGGTGCAACCAGTGGCTGCAGCATGGAGGATGGAAGAAGTAGCAAGGAGGTAGAGAGGGAGGGTGCAAGCAGTGGCTGCAGCATGGAGGATGGAAGAAGTAGCAAGGAGGTAGAGAGGGAGGGTGCAACCAGTGGCTGCAGCATGGAGGATGGAAAAAGAAGCAAGGAGGTAGAGAGGGAGGGTGCAAGCAGTGGCTGCAGCATGGAGGATGGAAGAAGTAGCAAGGAGGTAGAGACGGAGGGTGCAAGCAATGGCAGCAGCATGGAGGATGGAAAAAGTAGCAAGGAGGTAGAGAGGGAGGGTGCAACCAGTAGCTGCAGCATGGAAAAAGTAGCAAGGAGGTAGAGAGGGAGTGTGCAAGCAGTGGCTGCAGCATGGAGGATGGAAGAAGTAGCAAAGAGGTAGAGAGGGAGGGTGCAAGCAATGGCAGCAGCATGGAGGACGGAGGAAGTAGCAAGGAGGTAGAGAGGGAGGGTGCAACCTGTAGCTGCAGCATGGAAAAAGTAGCAAGGAGGTAGAGAGGGAGTGTGCAAGCAGTGGCTGCAGCATGGAGGATGGAAGAAGTAGCAAGGAGGTAGAGAGGGAGGGTGCAAGCAATGGCAGCAGCATGGAGGACGGAGGAAGTAGCAAGGAGGTAGAGAGGGAGGGTGCAAGCAGTGGCTGCAGCATGGAGGAAGTAGCAAGCAGGTAGAGAGGGAGGGTGCAAGCAGTGGCAGCAGCATGGAGGATGGAAGAAGTAGCAAGGAGGTAGAGAGGTAGGGTGCAAGCAGTGGCTGCAACATGGAGGAAGTAGCAAGCAGGTAGAGAGGGAGGGTGCAAGCAGTGGCAGCAGCATGGAGGATGGAAGAAGTAGCAAGGAGGTAGAGAGGGAGGGTGCAAGCAGTGGCTGCAGCATGGAGGATGGAAGAAGTAGCAAGGAGGTAGAGACGGAGGGTGCAAGCAATGGCAGCAGCATGGAAAAAGTAGCAAGGAGTTAGAGAGGGAGGGTGCAAGCAGTGGCTGCAGCATGGAGGATGGAAGAAGTAGCAAGGAGGTAGAGAGGGAGGGTGCAAGCAATGGCAGCAGCATGGAGGACGGAGGAAGTAGCAAGGAGGTAGAGAGGGAGGGTGCAAGCAGTGGCTGCAGCATGGAGGACGGAAGAAGTAGCAAGGAGGTAGAGAGGGAGGGTGCAAGCAATGGCTGCAGCATGGAGGACGGAGGAAGTAGCAAGGACGTAGAGAGGGAGGGTGCAAGCAGTGGCTGCAGCATGGAGGACGGAGGAAGTAGCAAGGAGGTAGAGAGGGAGGGTGCAAGCAGTGGCTGCAGCATGGAGGACGGAGGAAGTAGCAAGGAGGTAGAGAGAGAGGGTGCAAGCAGTGGCTGCAGCATGGAGGATGGAAAAAGTAGCAAGGAGGTAGAGAGGGAGGGTGCAAGCAATGGCAGCAGCATGGAGGATGGAAAAAGTAGCAAGGAGGTAGAGAGGGAGGGTGCAAGCAGTGGCTGCAGCATGGAGGATGGAAAAAGTAGCAATGAGGTAGAGAGGGAGGTTGCAAGCAGTGGCTGCAGCATGGAGGATGGAAGAAGTAGTAAGGAGGTAGAGAGGGAGGGTGCAAGCAGTGGCTGCAGCATGGAGGAAGTAGCAAGGAGGTAGAGAGGGAGGGTGGAAGCAGTGGCTGCAGCATGGAGGAAGTAGCAATGAGGTAGAGAGGGAGGGTGCAAGCTGTGGCTGCAGCGTGGAGGATGGAGGAAGTAGCAAGGAGGTAGAGAGGGAGGGTGCAAGCAGTGGCTACAGCATGGAGGAAGTAGCAAGGAGGTAGAGAGGGAGGGTGCAAGCAGTGGCTGCAGCATGGAGGATGGAGGAAGTAGCAAGGAGGTAGAGAGGGAGGGTGCAAGCAATGGCAGCAGCATGGAGGATGGGGAAGTAGCAAGGAGGTAGAGAGGGAGGGTGCAAGCAGTGGCTGCAGCATGGAGGATGGGGAAGTAGCAAGGAGGTAGAGAGGGAGGGTGCAAGCAGTGGCAGCGGCATGGGGGATGGAGGAAGTAGCTGGGAGGTAGAGAGGGAGGGTGCAAGAAGTGGCTGCAGCATGGAGGATGGAAGAACTAGCAAGGAGGTAGAGAGGGAGGGTGCAAGCAGTGGCAGCAGCATGGAGGAAGTAGCAAGGAGGTAGAGAGGGACGGTGCAAGCAGTGGCTGCAGCATGGAGGAAGTAGCAAGGAGATAGAGAGGGAGGGTGCAAGCAGTGGCTGCAGCATGGAGGATGGAAGAAGTAGCAAGGAAGTAGAGATGGAGGGTGCAAGCAGTGGCTGCAGTATGGAGGATGGAGGAAGTAGCTAGGAGGTAGAGAGGGATGGTGCAAGCAGTGGCTGCAGCATGGAGGATGGAGGAAGTAGCTAGGAGGTAGAGAAGGATGGTGCAAGCAGTGGCTGCAGCGTGGAGGATGGTGGAAGGCATTGTGTGGAACAGAACTTGAAAAACAGCTAAGCGAAAAGTGTTAGACACGTGAGTGGTGCCAGCTTGTGTATACAGTCTGGGAACAACGGCTTTGACAGAGACAGGAGAAACTACAGGTAGCTGTACATTACTGGGTCTGAATAATATATAAATAGACACTAGAAGATAGAAGGAAGATGGGGGGAATGAACATGACAACATTTCTATACTGCTAAAAGGAGTTAGGTGTAAACCGATGTAGACAGGACATGTAGAGAGAATGAGAGAGGAGAGACTGATGTAGACAGGACATGTGGAGAGAATGAGAGAGGAGAGACTGATGTAGACAGGACATGTAGAGAAGATGAGAGACTGATGTAGACAGGACATGTAGAGAGGATGAGTGAGGAGAGACTGATGTAGAGAGGACATTTAGAGAGAATGAGCGAGGAGAGACTGATGTAGACAGGACATGTAGAGAGAATGAGCGAGGAGAGACTGATGTAGACAGGACATGTAGAGAGAATGAGAGAGGAGAGACTGATGTAGACAGGACATGTAGAGAGAATGAGAGAGGAGAGACTGATGTAGACAGGACATGTAGAGAATGAGAGGAGAAACTGATGTAGACAGGACATGTAGAGAGAATGAGAGAGGAGAGACTGATGTAGACAGGACATGTAGAGAGGATGAGAGAGGAGAGACTGATGTAGACAGGACATGTAGAGAGGATGAGTGAGGAGAGACTGATGTAGACAGGACATGTAGAGAGAATGAGCAAGGAGAGACTGATGTAGACAGGACACGTAGAGAGAATGAGCGAGGAGAGACTGATGTAGACAGGACATGTAGAGAGAATGAGCAAAGAGAGACTGATGTAGACAGGACATGTAGAGAGAATGTGAGAGGAGAGACTGATGTAGACAGGACATGTAGAGACAATGAGAGAGGAGAGACTGATGTAGACAGGACATGTAGAGAGGATGAGTGAGGAGAGACTGATGTAGACAGAACACGTAGAGAGAATGAGAGAGGAGAGACTGATGTAGACAGGACATGTAGAGAGGATGTGTGAGGAGAGACTGATGTAGACAGGACACATAGAGAGAATGAGAGAGGAGAGACTGATGTAGACAGGACATGTAGAGAGGATGTGTGAGGAGAGACTGATGTAGACAGGACACGTAGAGAGAATGAGAGAGGAGAGACCGACGTAGATAGGACATGTAGAGAGAATGAGAGAGGAGAGACTGACATAGACAGGACATGTAGAGAGGATGAGTGAGGAGAGATAGGGCGTGGAAAACTGAAGAGGGTTGTAGGAGAAACAGAAAACTGAAATTATGATGGAGAAGTAGCACTGAGAGAGATCTGGAAAGGCCAAGGGTGAACACACAAGAGTGAGGGAGGTTGACAGAGGAATGTAACAGTTGGAGATGCTTCACAGAGAGGGTGGAACAGAGAACCACACCCCACATCTGACCAATGGGGAAGAACAATCAACAACAACAACAGAGTTTATACTGGCCTAAAAAAAACACGCCATTTACTCAGTAAAGTACATTCCAAATGATGATAATAAATTGATGTTATTTCTCACCTGTGCTTGATGGCGGTCAAACAGTTCAGTGACCAGTGTGACCTGACCACTGACCACGGCCAGACCCTCATGTACCAGCTGTCTGTCATCACTGACGTCCACACTGACGTTAGTGGACACATCACTGGCCAGACCAAGGAGCTGAGACAGAGGGTAACAATAACATAATATAAGTGTATAATCTCGACTTTTGACTTACTTTGACTTAAATTTGATTTAAATGCCAGTGCTACCCTCCTGGATGTCGGCCCCTCCATTTTGTCCTGTCTAGAGCACACTGCTCTGCTGTTAAATGCGGGTGTCCAGTGTCCTGTCTATACTTTGGTCACTCCACCTCTTCCATGGTCTACCTCAATGTAATCGGTGATGGATATTAGAGCTAAAATTTGATAGATTGCAGGAGCATCAACTTCACAAAGTTGGTGCTTTTGTGGTCCACATATCTATATTGTAAAACAGTTCGTTCTCTGTTTGTTTGTGCCCCCACATCTCCGTCAGTTTTACACTTATCGGGCTGAAATTTTGCACGTGATCTAGCGGGCCCATTGAGATGGTTCGTAGATTTCAACATATTCGAAATTCATCCAGGGGGTGGAGAATTTGGGGGTTAAATATGTCAAAAGGCTGTACATGGAGTTTCTGCCACGGAATTTAATGTTTTCTATATCATCATAAAGATAATTATGCCATCTACAAATATGTCGCTGGATGTATGCAGATATTTTGAATAGTTTTCAAGTTATTAAAAAAGAAGTTTGAAAATCCTCAGTGCTTAACATGCATCCGGTCTACCGGCCAGTGGTCACGTAAGCATTTCGTCATTACGTCAGCCCCGTGAGCGAGTGCTACTTCTGGCAAACAATACACCGCAACAATTCCGTGCAGTTCCAGCCATTGAATTTAATGTTTTTCTATATCATTGTACATGTAATTATTCCATGTACAAATGTGTCACTGGGTGTATGCAGACAAATGTATTAGTTTTTATGTTATTAACGTTACAAATTCCCAGATGCGTAACCCAGCTGCCTGTTGCTGGTTATGTCACCAACATTTTTTGATTTCAGTGCAAATGATTTGAGGATGTACAAGACTGCTTTTTTCTCCGGGCAATGCCAGGTAACTCAGCTAGTTAAAGATTTACTTTAATGTAATTTGAGGGGAAATCGTGACAGTTTTTCTCCCCTTGGATATCTCACCCTCCTGGGAAGATTTCTAGGCTATCTTCCAAGGATCCCTTCCCAGCTTAGGGTATCTACCCTAAATATCCAAGGGTTAAGATATACTGCTACACTGTCACTGTAAGATGGTGGCCCAAGCTAAAAGTTGGTCTCTGGTCATCAGACCGCTAGTAGTGTTGTATCCTGAGTATAGAACGTAAACTCTCAAGGTAATAAATACCATCAGGTATGGTATACGAAGCAATCCCATAGAAATATGACCCAGCATCAGTTTTCTATTTAAGATTCTACCAATTCAAATTGTTAACACAAAACATATTTAGCAAATCAAGAAATCTTTACAGCTGCCAAACATATTGTCATTAGGATGTCATTTTGATTAATCAATTTTAAGATTTGGTCTGGAAAGACAATAAAACGTGCAGCCGATGCCAAAAAGAAGATATACCAACAATGTTTTTGACAACAAATATTGACAAATCACCTTATATGCAGACACATTGTACTCATTCAGCTGAGCCACAAGTCTAAACACGGAGACATTTTGTGCTGCTGTAATGTCATAGGCAACCTTGGCTCTCTCCTGTAGCATTCTCAGTCGCTCCAGTTCAGTCACGCTGGTGTTCTGCAGATTAGCTGAAGTGTCCACCATCTTGACCATCTACAGGAACAGTTCAAGCTGAAGTAAACTAGCATAATTGAAACTAATTAAAACAAATACATCTTATGGTGAACATCATTATTGTGGACATTTAGTCGTCAGTGCGTGTGTCCGGGCTAACAAGTGTTCAAGATAAACAAATTGTATCCATAACAGATTATGTTAGTGTTTAAAATTCCGCTCATATGAAATGAAGTCTGGATGCAGAGGTTTCCAGGTTATCAGGGTCCAGATCAGTGAGGTTCCACTGCGTGTAAGGATTCTATGAAGGAAAACATTCCCATCAAGTACGTTTCCTTTGGGAGGGTGAGTGTACTTGTTGTTTGATTACTAAAAAACCTGTGGGCTGTTTTTATAGTTAATGTCAACTTGTTTTGACTGTCAGTTTGTGTTACCCTGGAGGTTTTATACTGACATAATGCACACATGGATGTTAGTTTTAAAGTACCCCGTACATGTCTTTAAACTCTGGCTTTAGACTAAAGCTCTGTTGCAATTTATGTTTTTCTTGCATCAGCAAATTTAACAAGCTACGATCCCCAGTCACTATAATTGTAAATGTAATACTGTCCCGCATAAAGTGCTATGCAAAATTTCTTCAATTGACAACTGGTTGTTCTAACTGCCTGACCACTGATGAACATATAAAAAAGGTAAGTTTTAATATAGACCAGTATCCAGTCCTTAGGACTTCTCAAAACACTTTACTCCCTGGCAGATCTGTTCAATCAAACACCATCATGACTTCTCTAGGATGCATTCAGCCATGCTGCAATTAAAGCAAGCAAAAAGACTATTCATACATAAATATCCACCACTGTCTTTAGCCAGGTAGACATTCAGACATACAGCTGAGTGAACTGGAGCAATATAGAGTAAATGAACTTGCCCAAGGTTTGACATGGCAGCACAGGATTCAAACCTGGATTCTCTCAGTTAAGAGTCCGATGCTCCGGCCACTGAGCCACGGAGCCACTGCACTCCAACATGAAAAATAGAGTTTAGTGATTGAGTTGTCTACCTGAGTGCGAGCGAGGTCCACCTCGACGCTGTACTCCATGCCGTGTGACGAGATGATTTGGAGACTGTCATTGACAGAGATAAGACGATCGTCGGAGTCTCTGAGACTCTGCAATGTATCGTTTATCTTCACCAACACCTCCTGTAAAATCACTTCTTCACCTTGGACATCCTTCAAGTCGACGGAGATGTTCCAGTACTGCCACCAGGTGTCCTTCAAGTGCCTGGTGTTGTTGCCAAGTGAATACGGACACGGACCACAGGCTGGGATAGATATCATGTAATGTAAGAATGCAAACATGATGACAAAATACGTAGAACAACAAGGCAGTAGTTAAACTTGAGCTACTGACACGGGTACAAAGGGTTGTACTTGCATATTTGTTGTTTTCATTCATTTCTATAAAATTATATATTCGTTTAAAGATTTAAAAATAAATGTAGGTCTTTTAATATAAAGCATATAAATATGAAGAGATCTTCTGTAAAAGTTGCTTCGGGAAAAAGGAGCAATTGAAGGCTATCAAAGGATCACTAGAAACCCAATTTTGAACAACGATCACAGACAGAACAACCTGAATTAGAACTTTACTTGAAAGGATTTTCTCAAATTAATTATTATATTGCATCATAAATCAAGCAAATGTCATATTCCACAGTTATTATTAACCAGGTATTACAACCTCGTTATCTCCATCTAATCAATATGATCTTTGATTATACAGACAGCAATGGAATCAAACCAAGAATACAGTTTAGGATCATGTATTATAACTGTAAGAAGTGCACGACAAGTCAATCACTGCATGGTTAGTATCACATGCATAAGCAGGCAGACAATTCTACGACAATTTAAAAACTGACAACTATGAAATGTTTTTGCTATAATTAATATAAAATAAATGCACATATTTAACTAAGCATGTGTGTGCATGCATTACGATGTGATGCATGCACGAAGCAAAAAAACACAGCAACAAATTTATATTAGAAAAAACTACATAGATTTTGTAATGGGAACTTGTGATAATACACAATTTTACAACATTCAATTCAAAATTCAACCACAAACATGCACACACACACACATTTGAATTGCTCATGCCAAAACAGCTTTTCACAACAAGAAAAACATTTAAACAAACAGAAATATATCACTTGAAGTGAGGAAACCTATAACAAATACAATGAAATAGTTTGGCTGAATAAAATTTTGGTGAACTACATTTTTTTGGAATGCTCACAAAGACGGTTGCATCTGACAGGCAGACAAGCATAATAGCTCCAGTAGGACCTATGTGAACACTGCCAATTATCTAAGCAGCATAAGATACAACATGTAACATACCTTCCAAATCTGGTACAACAAACACTTTCTTGTTATTCATCCATTGTGTTGCAAAATTACTAAGTACCGGTAGTCATAATGAAATTAAATAAGCCATGACTGTTACATTAATTAGTGGCAAGGATTATTGAGAAGGCAAACATGTTTTGTCTACTATATGCCTGCTAGCATAATGTCCTTCGATTACATTTTTAAACATATTCACATTTACGTAATTTACACAGAGAGAAGGTAATTTTAAAGGTGGTTATCAACCAGTGATTCTTGTCGAGACAAGTCCAGGTCGTTGTCCGCCACACTCCAAAATGTGTCGCGTTGAATCTTGCGAGATCTAGCTTCTAACTTTCTGTATGACTTACCAGAATTGATCGTGACCTCCCAATGCAGTTACACCTCATGCATCAACATCTGTTTTTTATTGGTTATAACAACCTGCACTGTTAGCAACATTTATGTTGGGCCTTGTGTTTTCGTATGCAAACTGTAAGTATTTCACTAAAACCAACTTTTCTTACAATTTATTGGCATAACATGACACAAATAAGTGGTAGAGAGTTACAATATTGATATCTTTCGCAAAGGTTTGTCAGATTTTTATGAAACTTGCATATTTAAATTAGTGGCACGGACGTCGACAAGCCCAGTATAGTGGTCACTACTTACTCTTGCATCCAGTCAAGCTGAAGTCAGTATAGAGAGGCTGGCAGCGGTCACATGTCCGTCCAGTCACACCGGGCTTACACTCACACTGACCACTGGTCAAGTGGCAGGGTGTTGTGTAGTTCACACTGCCCGTCTCATTGCAGGCACACGCTGCAACGTAGATGGTCAATGGCCAGTTACAAGTGAAGTATAGGTAAGTTCTTATATAGCACAATATCCAATGCTTTACACTCTACTCCCTGGCAGACGTGTTTAATTGGGCACCATCTCAACCTCTCTTCGGGAAGCATTCAGCCATACTGCAATCACTATTTGTTCAAGTATATTTACCACTGCGTCTATAGCTAGGTACTCATTCAGTGAACTGAGGCAGCAGGGAGTGAGCAAAATTGCCTAAGCTTCGAAATGGCAGCAAGAGGATATGTTCTAGCTATTATGCTACCGCACTGCGCTACTAACTTCCATCTTCTCCTGGTCAAACACTGTTAGTGTCCAAACCCACACTCCTTATACCAGCTGCTACGCCACTGGCTTCATCACTTTCCCTTTCAGATGTTTCTTCAAATACCTATCCCACATGATTCCTTCTACATTGTTTCACCCTATAGCTCCTGCCGGCAACCTCCAAAGTATGTTCCTTCCCCCCCACAAATCAGAAGAATGAATTGCACAGAATTAACTTAATTTTCAAACTACCACCTTACTTACCTTTACATCTATGACTATCATGGTATCTGCAGATACATATCCAGTCCCCTATCCACGTCACTTTGATCTTCTTTAAGCGTGTGTGTTTATGTGTGCGCGCATATGTGTGCAAATATGCGTGTGTCTGTGTACGTGTGTGTATCTGTGTATGTGCATGTACGTATGTGTGCGAATGTGTTCGTATTGTGAGTGTACTGTGTTTGTGTGAGTCCATGCACGTGTCCCTGCGCGGTGTATGTGGTATGAGCAATACAGCCCGCCACAGTACATAGCTATTTGAATGAGAGTGTACATCCTGGTGTATGTGGTACGAGCAATACAGCCCGCCACAGTACATAGCTATTTGAATGAGAGTGTACATCCTGGTGTATGTGGTACGAGCAATACACCCCGCCACAGTACATAGCTATTTGAATGAGAGTGTACATCCTGGTGTATGTGGTACGAGCAATACAGCCCGCCACAGTACATAGCTATTTGAATGAGAGTGTACATCCTGGTGTATGTGGTACGAGCAATACACCCCGCCACAGTACATAGCTATTTGAATGAGTGTGTACATCCTGGTGTATGTGGTACGAGCAATACATCCCGCCACAGTACATAGCTATTTGAATTAGAGTGTACATCCTGGTGTATGTGGTATGAGCAATACACCCCGCCACAATACATAACTATTTGAATGAGAGTGTACATCCTGGTGTATGTGGTACGAGCAATACACCCCGCCACAGTACATAGCTATTTGAATGAGAGTGTACATCCTGGTGTATGTGGTACGAGCAATACACCCCGCCACAGTACGTAGCTATTTGAATGAGAGTGTACATCCTGGTGTATGTGGTACGTGCATTACACCCCGCCACAGTACATAGCTATTTGAATGAGAGTGTACATCCTGGTGTATGTGGTACGTGCATTACACCCCGCCACAGTACATAGCTATTTGAATGAGAGTGTACATCCTGGTGTATGTGGTACGTGCATTACACCCCGCCACAGTACATAGCTATTTGAATGAGAGTGTACATCCTGGTGTATGTGGTACGTGCATTACACCCCGCCACAGTACATAGCTATTTGAATGAGAGTGTACATCCTGGTGTATGTGGTACGTGCATTACACCCCGCCACAGTACATAGCTATTTGAATGAGAGTGTACATCCTGGTGTATGTGGTACGTGCATTACACCCCGCCACAGTACATAGCTATTTGAATGAGAGTGTACATCCTGGTGTATGTGGTACGAGCAATACACCCCGCCACAGTACATAGCTATTTGAATGAGAGTGTACATCCTGGTGTATGTGGTACGTGCATTACACCCCGCCACAGTACATAGCTATTTGAATGAGAGTGTACATCCTGGTGTATGTGGTACGTGCATTACACCCCGCCACAGTACATAGCTATTTGAATGAGAGTGTACATCCTGGTACTCACGAGCACAAGTCTGTAGAGGTAGACCGAAGTACCCCGTGTCGCACTGGTCACACCTGTCACCGACAGTGCGGCCCTCACAGTCACACACACCCACGTCACTGCACTGTAGAGTCTGACTGCCGTAGAGGGAGCATTCACACGCCAGACAGCCTACACAAAACATACATTTTCATACAATGGTTTCATTTAAAAAGAAAACATAACAATAAATTGCTAGCCAACAACAGGACTGCCTTTTTATAATATACATATTTTCATTTGTTGTATTATAAGTTATTTTATAGTGCATCAAAACTAATCTGTAATTTTTTTATTTTATCTTTTTGACGAAAATATTAAAGCCTATTTTACATGAGTTGCCTAACTTGCCTTAGAGAGGTGGGTACATTGTACTATACCATGTATAAGTCAAGTATGGCATATGTTGTACTATACCATGTATAAGTCAAGTATGGCATATGTTGAACTATACCATGTATAAGTCAAGTATGGCATATGTTGAACTATACACTGCACAAGACAAGTACGGCAAATGTAATCTAAAAACATAACAGTTTGAGATTTAACACTGGAATATAATCTTTATACACTGAAGTCTGCACAGACACTTGAATATATTTTGAAAGAATGATTACTTAAACAGATATTGTGGAAAATGGTTAGCTTCAATGTACCATGATAGTCAACTGTGATTTGTGACCTACCACAGCAAACTGGGTATTAAGTCATGACATTTGTTGAAATGTTTTCAGTAGTTTTTGGTTTATTGCTAAAATTTAAGCAAACTTAAAAAAAGTGATATTTTTAGAAACAAGGTAATTTTGACTGATATTGTCTATTTATTAGTATAGGGGCCTGTATATGGACATGCTTTTTTTATAAGTTTTGCATTGTTTCTTGAGGAAAGTAAACTGGACATTGCAAGATGATATTATAAGGTGAGTATTTCTGCAAAAATCACAACATTGATGGAACATGACCTGGACAGCTATTGTTGGCTCATGTCCAAAATATACTCGTGTGACTTAATACTCAGTTGACTGAGGCAGCCCACATATACTCGTGTGACTTAATATTCAGTTCACTGAGGCAGCCCACATATACTTGTGTTACTTAATACTCAGTTCACTGAGGCAGGCCACATATGAACTAAGACCATAACAAATAATAGTGACATCCTCACCGTAGAATGAGTCGTTGTCAAAGCCGTAATGACCGTCAAGGCAAACGTCACAAATGCGTCCACCTACGCCAGGGGCACACGGACACTGACCGGTCATGTGATCACACACGCTACTGTTGGACCCGGTCATGTTGCACTCGCAGACTGTTGACAGATTTAACAGAATTAACAAGATTTAAAAAGACTGACATCCAACACAAAAAGGCACATGTACAATGACATCTTTGGCATATCAACCGTTTTGTATTTATGTGTAACACAACCTTCCAAGATGTTTGTCAATATTGTTTATATATTCACCATGGTAACCTTTACACAATGTGCATAGAATTTGTTTCAATCATTTATGGTTTTCTGTAGGAATAAATGCTCTCTCATATATATAGGGAGGGAGGGAGGCAGGGAGGCACGAAGGGAGGCAGGAAGGGAGGCAGGAAGGGAGGAAGGGAGGGAGGAAGGGAGGGAAGCAGGGAGGCAGAGAAGGAGGGAGGGAGGAAGAGAAGGAGGCAGGGAGGGAGGGAGGGAGGAAGGGACAGGGGAGGGAGGGACCCTACTGGATTTTGGGTTATCTCCCAGATTTTCGCTGAAAATCTCCAACCGCACCCCCATGGCGTTGAGACAGTGCAACGCCATGAGAGAACGCTGAACCACTAATTTTCATGTGAAAAATCTCTCCCACTTGGGCTAGAAATATTATATCTATATATATATATAGACTTGTCCAATACTTACACTGACAGTGTTGCATGGAGGCGTTGCCATACATCATATCAACACAGCGCAATACTTACACTGACAGTGTTGCATGGAGGCGTTGCCATACATCATATCAACACAGCGCAATACTTACACTGACAGTGTTGCATGGAGGCGTTGCCATACATCATATCAACACAGCGCAATACTTACATCGACAGTGTTGCATGGAGGCGTTGCCATACATCATATCAACACAGCGCAATACTTACACTGACAGTGTTGCATGGAGGCGTTGCCATACATCATATCGACACAGCGCAATACTTACACTGACAGTGTTGCATGGAGGCGTTGCCATACATCATATCAACACAGCGCAATACTTACACTGACAGTGTTGCATGGAGGCGTTGCCATACATCATATCGACACAGCGCTCACAGTTGGCTCCCGTTGTGTTGTGGGCACACTCAACACACTCTCCCGTTGTTGTGTCACAAGTGTCGGAGTTGTTGTGACACTCGCAATAGTGACACGAACCGGTTACAGCAATGTGAGGGTCTCCGTAGTAGAACACATCACACCTGGTCAAGTACTCGGCCGGTTACTATGGCAACCATTATTTATAATTCTGGGAATTCACACATATAGAATGTCAATTTAAAAATACAATAGTATTTTTGGGAGTATGTTCAACAAGTTACATGTCTGTTTGTAATGTTGATGTTTCTACAGTTGTGAAGGTCTGAAAATAGTTAGGATATTTCGATTAATAAATGTGTCTGATTCTACCATAATAGTACATTCTGATTTACATTTACTTGGATAACATTATGAACATGTGAGTAGGGCTTGACTTGATAGTGTCCCTATATGAACATGTGAGTAGTGGCTTGACTTGATAGAGGCACCTATATGAACATGTGAGTAGGGCTTGACTTGATAGTGGCCCCTATATGAACATGTGAGTAGTGGCTTGACTTGATAGTGGCCCCTATATGAACATGTGAGTAGGGCTTGACTTGATAGTGGCCCCTATATGAACATGTGAATAGGGCTTGACTTGATAGTGGCCCCTATATGAACATGTGAATAGGGCTTGACTTGATAGTGGCCCCTATATGAACATGTGAGTTGAGGGTTGACTTGATAGTGGCACCTATATGAACATGTGAGTAGTGGCTTGACTTGACAGTGGCCCCTATATGAACATGTGAGTAGTGGCTTGACTTAATAGTGGCCCCTATATGAACATGTGAGTAGTGGCTTGACTTAATAGTGGCCCCTATATGAACATGTGAGTAGTGGCTTGACTTGATAGTGGCCCCTATATGAACATGTGAATAGGGCTTGACTTGATAGTGGCCCCTATATGAACATGTGAGTAGTGGCTTGACTTGATAGTGGCCCCTATATGAACATGTGAATAGGGCTTGACTTGATAGTGGCCCCTATATGAACATGTGAGTTGTGGGTTGACTTGATAGTGGCCCCTATATGAACATGTGAGTAGGGCTTGACTTGATAGTGGCCCCTATATGAACATGTGAGTAGGGCTTGACTTGATAGTGGCTCCTATATGAACATGTGAGTAGTGGCTTGACTTGACAGTGGCACAAACGATTTGCTTGTGAACTTTCAATCAGGGCCTCGGCGATGTAGCCAACCAAGAAGAAACAAATTATCATTCACTAGGAAGAGGCTCTCCTTTGTTTACTCATAATCTAAAGATGGGCATGTTTATTTTCAACAAATATGGCTTCATTTTGTACAGGAAACGTATGAATAACAGACACGGGGTGACATTTACAAACTGAATTATTGTGGGATAGCACACCAATAATTACCTTGCATTCATAATCATGATTTTGTCCGTATTCTGCATAAAATGAGCAGCAGGTTGTCGTATCACCTGTACTTTGTCCCAATTTGTGGTCAGGAGTGTTATTAAAGTATTCTGTTGTATTATGTATTTTGGGACAAATAAATACTTCCTGGTCCTGTTCAATAACAATCTGTTTTCTTTTTGTTAAACTATTCTACTTGCGCCCTCGTTATAGAAACTGTCCCAATGTATGTACAATATACACCACTGAATACATTGTGTCGTAGTCTTCTGTAATAAACCATTATCATCTGATGCCTGCATCTAGTGCTAGAGACGCTGTACGTACTGGTCACACATTGGTCCAGTGTATCCTTGGTGACAGTAGGAGCAGAAGGGCTGACCATCCCTCAAGACACAGGTAGCATTGACAACTCTCGGGGTATAGCACGGACATTCATGGCAGTCCAATTCACTGCCCACAGTAGCGTTGCCATAGTAACCAGCACGACAAAGCTCGCAGTGGACACCTGTGGAACCAAAACAAACACACAAGACTTGTCACAGCAAAGTGGGTATTAAGTTGCAAAGTTGTGAAATGTAGAGTTGTGCCTTCTTCGATTCCAGAGACTATAAGCTTTAAAACAATACCTCATTTGTTGAAATATCTTGTCTGCAGTAGTTTTTGATTTGTTGCTAAAACTGAAGCAAACTTGCAACGTTTTGAGAAACGAGATAATTTTGACTCGCACTGTATATTGTTTTTTTAAACGAAAATGCATGTATTTTATTAGTTTGGGATTATTTGTCAAGATAATAAACTGGACATGGAAAGTTGATTATAACGTGTGCATTTCTGCCAAAATATAAAAACCATTTATATAGCCTACTGCGAATCAGTTTTGCGAATGCAAACAATTGCAGTAAGCGAACAGTAACATTTAATTAAGCTAACCAAAGAGTGTGTAGTTTTGTTAAAATCAATGATAGAATTTACTTTTTTCCCTAGATCACTTTACGCTGTTGTCTAAACGGCTGAACCAATTTTGCCTTTTTATCTGAATTTTTCATTGGATTCTGTAAACAGTAACTTTACAGTCTGATAATTGAAGAAATTGATAGAAACAAGCCGGGATGTCACAGTTGACAGAAACAAGCCGGGATGTCACAGTTGACAGAAGCAAGCCGGGATGTCACAGTTGACAGAAGCAAGCCGGGATGTCACAGTTGACAGAAACAAGCCGGGATGTCACAGTTGACAGAAGCAAGCCGGGATGTCACAGTTGACAGAAACAAGCCGGGATGTCACAGTTGACAGAAGCAAGCCGGGATGTCAGTTGACAGAAACAAGCCGGGATGTCACAGTTGACAGAAGCAAGCCGGGATGTCACAGTTGACAGAAGCAAGCCGGGATGTCACAGTTGACAGAAGCAAGCCGGGATGTCACAGTTGACAGAAGCAAGCCGGGATGTCACAGTTGACAGAAGCAAGCCGGGATGTCACAGTTGACAGAAGCAAGCCGGGATGTCACAGTTGACAGAAGCAAGCCGGGATGTCACAGTTGACTGAAGCAAGCCGGGATGTCACAGTTGACAGAAGCAAGCCGGGATGTCACAGTTGACAGAAGCAAGCCGGGATGTCACAGTTGACAGAAGCAAGCCGGGATGTCACAGTTGACAGAAGCAAGCCGGGATGTCATAGTTGACAGAAGCAAGCCGGGATGTCATAGTTGACAGAAGCAAGCCGGGATGTCATAGTTGACAGAAGCAAGCCGGGATGTCATAGTTGACAGAAGCAAGTCGGGATGTCATAGTTGACAGAAGCAAGTCGGGATGTCATAGTTGACAGAAGCAAGCCGGGATGTCATAGTTGATAGAAACAAGCCGGGATGTCATAGTTGATAGAAGCTACATTAAAGTTTCTTTTTAATGAAATGAGTGAAACAAACCAAACAAAAAATGAAATGTTATACTTATGCACTGCATTTAATACATTTTTTTATTTATCAATCTTAATCTAACATCATTATTATTTTAAACTTGTCTTATGATTGCATACACGTTTAATAATGTGTGCACGTGTCTATGAATGGGCTGGTCCCGGATATAGTGTTCTACACATTTTAGTAATAATAAATAATTTTATTTTGTGCACGATTCAATGTTTCATAAGTAATGCCTGAAGACATTTACACTCACACCACAATGCATGCGCACGCACGCACGCACGCACGCACGCACGCACGCACGCACGCACGCACGCACGCACGCACACAGAGTACAGCAGGTTTCACATAAAGTGAAGTTTGTCAGTGTCAACCAAGAAGTGACACTCTATGACACTGACCTGTCGTGTTGTGTTGACACTCATGACACTTGCCAGTGTCACTGTCACATGCGTCGGTGTGGCTGTTGCACTGACATGGCTCACACAGGCCCAGATAGTTATGGTTACTAGCCGTGTTGGCCCGCCAGTAGCCACTGGCACAAGACTAGATAAGAGAGAAACATCCCAGTACAGTTGATGACACATACCATTGTACCATGAGAATTGCATGCAGCTAGAAATGGACGAAACAGTGGCGGAGTAGCACACATAATTTGATAGATGGTGGCAGAGTAGCATACATAATTGGATGAGATGGTGGAGTAGCATACATAATTGGATGAGAACGTGGCAGAGTAGTTCATATGAGGTGGCAGAGTAGCACATTTATTTATTAATTGGATGAGAAGGTGGCAGTGTAGCACACTTAAACCACAGGCTGCATCTGATTATTTGGGCAAATCTGCCCGCCATTGACTTGCATTGATGCTTTGCATAGGAGGGTGTATGTGACAGTGGGCACATAGGAGGGTGTATGTGACAGTGGGCACATAGGAGGGTGTATGTGACAGTGGGCACATAGGAGAGTGTATGTGACAGTGGGCGCATAGGAGGGTGTATGTGACAGTGGGCACATAGGAGGGTGTATGTGACAGTGGGCACATAGGAGGGTGTATGTGACAGTGGGCACATAGGAGGGTGTATGTGACAGTGGGCATATAGGAGGGTGTACGTGACAGTGGGCACATAGGAGGGTGTACGTGACAGTGGGCACATAGGAGTGTATGTGACAGTGGGCCCATAGGAGGGTGTATGTGACAGTGGGCCCATAGGAGGGTGTATGTGACAGTGGGCACATAGGAGGGTGTATGTGACAGTGGGCACATAGGAGGGTGTATGTGACAGTGGGCACATAGGAGGGTGTATGTGACAGTGGGCACATAGGAGGGTGTACGTGACAGTGGGCACATAGGAGGGTGTACGTGACAGTGGGCACATAGGAGGGTGTACGTGACAGTGGGCACATAGGAGTGTATGTGACAGTGGGCCCATAGGAGGGTGTATGTGACAGTGGGCCCATAGGAGGGTGTATGTGACAGTGGGCACATAGGAGGGTGTATGTGACAGTGGGCACATAGGAGGGTGTATGTGACAGTGGGCACATAGGAGGGTGTATGTGACAGTGGGCACATAGGAGGGTGTATGTGACAGTGGGCACATAGGAGGGTGTATGTGACAGTGGGCACATAGGAGGGTGTATGTGACAGTGGGCACATAGGAGGGTGTATGTGACAGTGGGCGCATAGGAGGGTGTATGTGACAGTGGGCGCATAGGAGGGTGTATGTGACAGTGGGCGCATAGGAGGGTGTATGTGACAGTGGGACCATAGGAGGGTGTATGTGACAGTGGGCACATAGGAGGGTGTATGTGACAGTGGGCACATAGGAGGGTGTATGTGACAGTGGGACCATAGGAGGGTGTATGTGACAGTGGGCACATAGGAGGGTGTATGTGACAGTGGGCACATAGGAGTGTATGTGACAGTGGGCCCATAGGAGGGTGTATGTGACAGTGGGCCCATAGGAGGGTGTATGTGACAGTGGGCCCATAGGAGGGTGTATGTGACAGTGGGCACATAGGAGAGTGTATGTGACAGTGGGACCATAGGAGGGTGTATGTGACAGTGGGCACATAGGAGGGTGTATGTGACAGTGGGACCATAGGAGGGTGTATGTGACAGTGGGCACATAGGAGGGTGTATGTGACAGTGGGCCCATAGGAGGGTGTATGTGACAGTGGGCCCATAGGAGGGTGTATGTGACAGTGGGCACATAGGAGGGTGTATGTGACAGTGGGCCCATAGGAGGGTGTATGTGACAGTGGGCACATAGGAGGGTGTATGTGACAGTGGGCACATAGGAGGGTGTATGTGACAGTGGGCACATAGGAGGGTGTATGTGACAGTGGGCCCATAGGAGGGTGTATGTGACAGTGGGCCCATAGGAGGGTGTATGTGACAGTGGGCCCATAGGAGGGTGTATGTGACAGTGGGCCCATAGGAGGGTGGATGTGACAGTGGGCCCATAGGAGGGTGTATGTGACAGTGGGCACATAGGAGGGTGTATGTGACAGTGGGCACATAGGAGGGTGTATGTGACAGTTGGCCCATAGGAGGATGTATGTGACAGTGGGCCCATAGGAGGGTGTATGTGACAGTGGGCCCATAGGAGGGTGTATGTGACAGTGGGCCCATAGGAGGTTGGATGTGACAGTGGGCACATAGGAGGGTGTATGTGACAGTGGGCACATAGGAGGGTGTATGTGACAGTGGGCCCATAGGAGGTTGGATGTGACAGTGGGCACATAGGAGGGTGTATGTGACAGTGGGCAGATAGGAGGGTGTATGTGACAGTGGGCCCATAGGAGGTTGGATGTGACAGTGGGCACATAGGAGGGTGTATGTGACAGTGGGCACATAGGAGGGTGTATGTGACAGTGGGCCCATAGGAGGGTGTATGTGACAGTGGGCACATAGGAGGGTGTATGTGACAGTGGGCACATAGGAGGGTGTATGTGACAGTGGCCCACACAGGTGGTTGGCATGTCATCATTCAATGTAAACATCTAAGATTTTAGAAAAACAGCAATAATACCACCTTGCCACAGAATTTGTTTAGCCATGCAGCTAACACGCTGTCCCAATGTCTGCTAGTGCTATATAAAGTCTCAAAACGTCCAGGGTGAAACAGACCATTTCATCATAAAACCTGTTGAAACTAGTGGAATATTTTTTTCCTTATAAATATTTAAATAACCAGACTGCAAATAACCGCAATTAAAATTGAACACTGAAATGTCCAATAGTAATATAAAAGTAATAGGTCAATTACTATTACATTGCTTTCTATTACTGTTACTTCAATATTTGTAATCATTACTATTACTAGTACATATTACTATTACCTCAGACCTGTTTGTGACTTGTGCCCTTCTATTCACTGGATAATTAAATCTGATATTTATTTATTGAATTTGATATTTATTATCAAGTTGTCTTTCAGACACCGGATACTGCTTAGCTTTACAAATAATTATGCTGGAAACAGAACTTGAGTTGAAAAGTTATAGTTGATATAAAAGCCCATACCAGGGGTGAGGTGATTACTATTGAAATGTATGATAACTTAGAATATGAGGGTAATCAATTATGATTTATATTTTTCTGGCAAGTAAACATTATTACAATTCCATGATAATGGTTACCTTCAATAATTATACTCGAAACAGTATACATCTAGTGTCCAAAATTCGTGCGTCGCGTAATTCTGTGGCAATGCAATATTTCGACTACTACACTGAATGATGACAAGCCAACCAGGTTTATAACAATTATAACTGTCATTTCAACATAAACTTTCACTGACGCATTTAAACAGAATGGAACAAATGCCACAATACGAAAGGGATAGTGAATTGTCAGTGCACACAACAATAGTCATTGTTACTTTGTGTTGTCTTGGAAGCTGGAGTAGATTGTCCTTGCTATTGACGCACGCTACGACTAATCTTGGGACACAACCATTCTTAATCACAGAAAACGCTATGATCTCACAACATTAATTTGTACCGAACATGACGTCTTTGATACAAATAACACGATTAATGATGTCTTGACTTTGAAGAGACATGACATGTGTGCATGTTACTGTTGACATTCCAAAATGTCTGGGCTCTGTAAACCTTGGAATGAGGCGGAACAATGCGGAACTGATGTAAAAATCCAGACTGATGCTTCATACATACTTAAATATCCATGTAATACAACCTATCTGGCAATGTAATGGGACAATATCTAGATTAAGGTATATTTCTATGCAATGGAACATCGCGGAGCAATGATGAAATTTCGCAAGTGATTGCCAGAATCAATCATTCCATCGACGTTCCATTGTCTGCAGAATGCCTCAAACGTACTTTTAGAATTTACTGACACGTCACCCACTCGACTGCTACTGATTCCCTTGTCGATTATGTCCAACCAATCAGTGAATTAAAAAAAGTTGATTAGCGGAAATAATTGTTCATCTTTTGCACCGTTTTGTCTTAAAATGGCATATTATGTGGAAACAAGTTTATCTAGAGTTGAGGGAAGTGGTATGTAGTGTATGGGGCATGTTGACTCGCTGGAAATTTGTATTTTAAACATGGAGGAACTCCGAGTGCAACTTTAATAATACAAAATCGTCACCTGACATGAGAGGCCAGCATAGGCAACGCCACAGTCACATTGTTCGACAGCAGAGGGTGCCACCCCCACAGCGCTGGCACTAGCGATGGAGTAGGACATTCCGGCCAGACTACAACATGAGGCAATCACAGGCTTCAGCAGCGCCTCATAAATATCTCACCCATTATACCTACTCTCACACACTCTCAACACACACATGAACATTCATACCAACATGCACACACGCATGCATTACACACAGGCATGTATGCCCACAGGCATGCATTACACACAGGCATGTATGCACACAGAGAGCAACATATGTACAAACATACAGGTATACATTTCACACACGCACACACATGCACGCATGCCCACAAGCACACAGGTATACATTTCACACACACACACGCATGCCCACAAGCACACACATGCATGCCACCATACATTCAGCCATACATGTGTACATACATGCGTAGTGGGTAGACCAGTAACGCATCAGACAATCGAGAGAATCCGTGTTTTCAATGCTCTTGTTGCCGTTTTTAATTGTTGACAATTTCGTTCACACCACGTTCGTCCAGTTCACTCAGGTTTAAAAATGAGTACCTAGCTATAGACAGTGGTGGATATTTGTGTTTGAAATGTTTGTGAAATAATTACAGCATGATTGAATGCTTCTCAGAGATGAAGGGTAAAGCGCTCTGTGCTGTGCTACAGATGGGATGCTGTGCTATATAATAATTGACTTTTTTGATGATTTGCAAGGAAGGTTGAACTCTCTTACCTGGCCAGATGAGACTGAGAGATGAAGGAGGCTGGCAGTAGAACAGCCTGTATATGAGTGAGAGCCAATAAGAGCTGTCCTCTGGAGACATTCCTTCCCATCTGTGTGACAGTCTCCTCGGAAACTTCCACAGTGACGACCGTCATCCGACTGGGTTCAACTCTAGGGACAGCGACCTCCAACTGGCTGCCATTTTGCCCAATTATAACCAGTTTTGCATCTATCAACGTTACAGCCTCTGACGACGTGTAGTAGACGGTAAATGTAATACTGCTGGAATACATCGTCACAAGATCACCAGATACCGCAGTCGTCCGCCAGTAAGCCACAGTGTTATTACTAAGACTGGTTTGAATAACGTCAGTGTCGTTGATGGTTGTCATGGTGATGTTGTTATCCAATGGGGTGCCATCTTCTGTCGTGAGGATGAATGCTGCGGTGTGATTGGCTGAGTAGTTGACCAATGGGACAGAGATGTTTTGAAGAGTCCATGTAGTGGAGAGACAGGTGGATGTGATGCCCATACACACACAGGGCAGGCAGCCCAGCGGGTTGGTGGGGTCTTTGTTGAAGGTTCCATTGAGACACTTGTCACACAACAGACCCTGCACGTTTGACTGAAAGTAAAGTAAAATGTCAAGTTAAGTTCTTATATATTGCAGTATCCAGTTGTTAGGACTGCTGAAAGCATTTTACACTTTACTCCCTGGCAGACCTGTTCAATTGAACACCATCTCGACTTCTCTGGGAAGCATTCAGTGTCATGTCGTTTCATGAACATTTATATATACACATATATACATTTCATGAAAATTTACATACATACACACAGGTATATATATATATATATAAAACATTTTGTAATGATACATTTGTGTGAGTGTTCGTGTATGTATGTGTGAATATGTCATGACTTGAGTCAACAACTATAACTTGAGTCATTACCATGATTACAGTCATACCCAACAACTGAAGTCAACCCATACAACCAAAATCAACTCCTATGACTCAAATCAACACTTACAACTGAAATCAACTCCTATGATTCAAATCAACTCATACAACTCAAAGCAACTCTTCTGACTCAATTCAACTCTGACTCAAGTCAACCCCTACAACTCAAATCCACCCCTATGACTCAAGTCAACCCTTACGACTCAAGTCAACCCCTGTAACTCAAATCTACCCCTAACACTCAAATAAATTTTATCTTGCAGGGAATTCTGGGAAATCGAGCAGTCCTACACTCACCTTACACAGACACTGTCCAGTGTCCTTGTGACACACTGGACTGGTCACTCCAGCGGTGTCACACTGACACGCCTGACAACCGGTGGGAGAGAGGTGTTTGTACGTGTCCAGGCACTTGTCACACTCCGGGCCCTGGACGCCACGTTTACATGGACACTGACCGGTGGTCAAGTTGCACTGTGTCTCCATGGCACCGGTCAAGCTGCACTGGCATGACTGGGAAGAACATTTATTAGAACGGTCAATTAAGAGATTACCTGGGTAGGTTAATTTTAATAGTAATAGATTTAATTTGATATAGCGCAAGATTCAATTTTGTTCGTGGCGCTTCACAATATATTAAAATACATAAAATAATGTAGAGTGTAAATAAATAAATAAATAATATATTAAAATACTAATAATAATAGGAATAATACTACTACTAATAGGAATAATTGTCAGACCAAAATCTACCATTTTCTTTTACAACAATTTTTAAATGAACATACATAGTTAATTTTAATAAAGATCTAAATTTTACCATGTTCATTAAATAAATCAACATGTATATTTGTTACTACTGTCCATATAAAAGAATGGGACTAATTTTATTAAGTTTTGACAAATATAAAGTACACATACTTATATTTTAATATATTTTTATAGACATAAAATCTGTATGTGAACTACAATATATAATCAATTGTACATATAAAATAATCGGACTCATTTTGTTAAGTTTCAACACATATAATATTAAAGTACTTATATTTAATACATTTATATAGATATAAAATCTGCATTTGGTCTACAGTGTGAAATCAATGAACACATAAATTAACCAGTATAGTGTATCATGTAACTATTGATATTAATGAGTATTAACGGGAAGTACATTTTGTTTCATGTTTTAATACCTTACAACCTGACGCACTACTCCACCCCCAGTGATTGGCCACGCACTGGTCACATGTCCGTCCAGTTGTGTTTGCTGGACACACACACTGACCACTGACATAGTCGCAGACCTTATGGTCAGCAACACAGTCACATGCTGGAAAACAACAGTTGACAGTCAAATTATGTTGACAATAACATTATTTCAATCAGCCAAGGTAGCTGGGATGGCCTATGTGTTAATTAATTTCTTCACTTCCCCAAATAATATCCTATGAAATATTTAAATGAATATCTGCTATTAACTTCTTGGAAACAGCCGTAGGGTGTTTTCATTGTATTGAAAAAATATGAGTATATTGTTGAGAATCAAATTACTAAACTCAGTTAAAGATTCAGTTAAACAATAATTTTTCCAATCACAATACACCAACACCCATTTATATATAGTAAGACAAATGTAAAATAATACTGTAAATTTCTTCCAAACCATTCAAATACATTCAGTTTTTTAAACGCATCATCACATTTAGGTATGATGACCTTTGAAATATGGGTATAATTGTTGACAATTATATAACAGAAGAAGTGGTAGAGAAAGCAGTAAAGAAGATGAAAACAGGAAAGGCCGTAGGAGTGGATGAACTCTCGGTGGAAATGGTGAAAGCAAACAGACTAGTTGGAATCAAGTGGCTGACGAGGCTGTTTAATGTGGGCTTTACAGCAGGAGAGATACCAGCAGAGTGGCGAAGAGGAGTGATTGTGCCGATATGGAAGGGGAAAGGAGACATCCATGACCCAGGGAGATACAGAGGCATTGTATTACTGAGCCAAGCCCTGAAATTGTTGGAAAGGATACTGGATGCTAGGGTGAGGCTTACAGTGGAGAGCAAAATCGGAGAGAATCAGCTGGGATTTAGGAAATGGAGAGGAACAGATGATGGATTGTTTGCCATCAGACAAATTATCGAGAAGAAGAGAGAATTTAAAAAGGATGTAGCGTTCGGTTTTGTAGATCTGGAAAAGGCATTTGACACCGTGCCGAGAGAACTCGTATTTGCATTCATGAGATGGATGGAGGTTGGAGAAGCAGAAGCCAGAATGGTGGAGGAAATGTACAAGGAGACAACAGCAGTAGTGAGAGTCGAAGGAGAAACATCGGAACAATTTGGAGTGGAAGTAGGACTCAGACAGGGAAGTGCCTTGAGTCACCTGCTTTTCATTATGGTGATGAACCTGATCAGTGGAAAGAAAACAGAGCAGGAAGAACTTAAGAAGATAATGTGTGCAGACGACCTGGCAGTGGTGGCTGATAACTAAGAGGAACTACAGAAAGCTTTGCAAGAATGGAGTGACACCTTCAGAAAACACGGCCTCCGAATGAATCTGGAGAAGACTGAAGTAATGTGGATAGATGAACAGGAGGTAGATCTGAATGTAGTTGTTGACGGAAATACCATTAAACAAGTGAACAGCTTTGTATACCTGGGCGGTACAGTGTGTGAGGATGGAAGGAGTAGTAAAGAAACACAGAGGAGGGTGCAAGCAGGAGCAGCAGCATGGAAGAGGGTGGAAGGCATTATGTGGGACAGAAAACTGAAGAAACAACTGAGAGGAAAAGTGTTGGAAGCCTGCATTGTACCAGCCTGTATATATGGGTTGGGAACACTGGCACTGACAGAGAGACAGGAGGAGAAACTACAGGTGGCAGAAAACAACTGGGTCAGAAGAATATGTAGAGTAACACGAGAGGATAGAAGGAAGATGAAGGAATTGAGAGAGGAGATTGGAATGAAAAAAACATCTAAAGAGGAAAGTAGCCGGTAACAGAATGAGATGGGCGGGACATGTACATAGAATGGGTGAAGACAGACTGGCAAAAAGAGCATGGAAAGTAGAAGAGGGTGGCAGAAGACGGAGAGGAAGACCCAGGCTGAGATGGAACGACAGCATAAAACGAGACCTGGGGAGGGCTGGCGTGAACAGCCGTGAATGGATCGCAATTGTGGATGAGAGAGAGATGTGGAAAGCACTGACAAGAAAAGTAGAAGAAGCTACCAAGTGACGTGGACCCCACCCCGCAAGCGAGCAAGGGGAAGAAGAAGAATTGTTGACAATCAAATTACTGAACTCAGTTAAAAATTATGTTAAACTATTTTTCTAATAACAATACATCAATACCCATTTTATATATGGTAGGGCAAACATAGAAGACAATTTTAATTACTTCCAAACCATTAAAATACATTCAGTTTTTAAAAACGCATAATCAAATTTAAGTCAAAAGTAATAATTCCATAATCACACGTCTTTCATACCATGGATAGTTGGTTGGGTTTGGTTTTCCATCAAGTTGATTATTCTGGCATTGGCAGTTTAGAGAATGAGATCCCAGCTCAGTGAATCCACGACATGTTTTTTCCATTTCCCTGCATGGGATCTTTTACTTCCCTTGGCAAAGACACCAGACAGATGGGACCAATATGTAGGCTGAATTAAATTGCCCAAGTTTCGACACAATGTTGAACCACCAGCAACAGGGTTCAAAACCCGGTTCCTCGAAATGACAGTCCAGCACTGTAGCTGCTGCTTGACAACTGCGACCCCAGTTAAGCATTAATACACAACTGTTCAACATTAAGCATTAATACACAACTGTTCAACAGTTAAGCATTAATACACAACTGTTTAATAGTTAAGCATTAATACACAACTGTTCAACAGTTAAGCATTAATACACAACTGTTCAACAGTTAAGCATTAATACACAACTGTTCAACAGTTAAGCATTAATACACAACTATTTAACAGTTAAGCATTAATACACAACTGTTCAACAGTTAAGCATTAATACACAACTGTTCAACAGTTAAGCATTACTACACAACTGTTCAACAGTTAAGCATTAATACACAACTGTTCAACAGTTAAGCATTAATACACAACTATTTAACAGTTAAGCATTAATACACAACTGTTCAACAGTTAAGCATTAATACACAACTGTTCAACAGTTAAGCATTAATACACAACTATTTAACAGTTAAGCATTTATACACAACTGCTTAATAAGGTTATTTTTTGCAAAGTAAAATAAAAGAAAATAACAAGTCTACTTACATTGACAGCCAGTCATGTTGAGATGATAGTAGCCGGGGAGGCAGTGGTCACAAGTGAGACCTGTCACTCCTGGCTTACACACACTCTGGCCCCCGTACACCTCACAGGTGGTGTTAGGGACTGTACCCACAGGGTGGCTGGCACAGGGCAAGGCCCCATTCAGATAGAAGGTGGTGAGGGAGAATACCCCCGCCAGACAGGGTGCCTCATCCGGCGTACCTAGTCTGAAACACACAGATGTTACTGGGGGTGGGAGGCTCAACGCACAGAAACATGTTGGGAAAGGGTGCAAAGATGCTGGGATGTGTTTAAACATGTTGGGAAAGGGTGCAAAGATGCTGGGATGTGTTTAAACATGTCGGGAAAGGGTGCACAGATGCTGGGATGTGTTTAAACATGTTGGGAAAGGGTGCAAAAATGCTGGGATGTGTTTAAACATGTTGGGAAAGGTTGCAAAGATATTGGGATGTGTTTAAACATGTTGGGAAATGGTGCAAAGATGCTGGGATGTGTTTAAATATGTGGGGAAAGGGTGCAAAGATGCTGTGATGTGTTTAAACATGTTGGGAAGTGTGCAAAGATGCTAGGATGTGTTTAAACATGTGGGGAAAGGGTGCAAAGATGCTGTGATGTGTTTAAACATGTTGGGAAGTGTCTGTGGATGATTCTTTAATTGACTGATTGAGTTAATCCAGTAAAATTATATACATGCAAAACATGTGTTAAGAAAAATGTAAACAGAGACAGATGTAATAATACCGAGGTTAATACAATGACTTTGTGGTCATCAAAAAATAAAAAATAAAATAAAAAAACATCAATACAGATTTTTTTTAAATAAAATCATTAAAATAAAATAAAGGTAAAATACAAATACATATTATCAATAAAACAATCTGCCAATATCACAAATTGAGTACGCTAATAAAATCTGTAAACTATTTAGACTATTAGTTATTATCCTACACATAATACAAAATCTAAATATTACATTTAAAAACTAGAGTAATATGCCATTAGGTGTTGTCTTGTATTTAACAAGATTTAATTTAACAAGATTGCCACCCAGAGAATTAACTCTAGGTAGCAGGTGGACAAGGAAGCCTTTGGCTTATCGAGAGTCCGACCCTTTTATCTATGTGTATCCCGCCCGTCTGAGGTATGTGTCGATTTTATTTTTAAACATATTCACACTACTAGCACCCACACAATCAGCAGGTAATCTGTATGAGTGCTAAGTAAAAAATACATCTGTATTATAGTTTTGGTAATGGTTCAAGCCACCACTCACCCCTTTCAACATGTGGTGTCGTCATTTTGAGCCACCACTCACCCCTTTTAACATGTGGTGTCGTCATTTTGAGCCACCATTCAGCCCCTTCAACATGTGGTGTGGTCATTTTGAGCCACCACTCACCCCTTTTAACATGTGGTGTGGTCATTTTGAGTCACCACTCATCCCTTTCAACATGTGGTGTGGTCATTTTGAGTCACCACTCATCCCTTTCAACATGTGGTGTGGTCATTTTGAGCCACCACTCATCCCTTTCAACATGTGGTGTGGTCATTTTGAGCCACCACTCATCCCTTTCAACATGTGGTGTGGTCATTTTGAGCCACCACTCACCCCTATCAACATGTGGTGTGGTCATTTTGAGTCACCACTCATCCCTTTCAACATGTGGTGTGGTCATTTTGAGCCACCACTCATCCCTTTCAACATGTGGTGTGGTCATTTTGAGCCACCACTCACCCCTTTCAACATGTGGTGTGGTCATTTTGAGCCACCACTCACCCCTTTCAACATGTGGTGTGGTCATTTTGAGCCACCACCCACCCCTATCAACATGTGGTGTGGTCATTTTGAGCCACCACTCATCCCTTTCAACATGTGGTGTGGTCATTTTGAGCCACCACTCACCCCTTTCAACATGTGGTGTGGTCATTTTGAGCCACCACTCACCCCTTTCAACATGTGGTGTGGTCATTTTGAGCCACCACTCATCCCTTTCAACATATGGTGTGGTCATTTTGAGCCACCACTCATCCCTTTCAACATGTGGTGTGGTCATTTTGAGCCACCACTCACCCCTTTCAACATGTGGTGTGGTCATTTTGAGCCACCACTCATCCTTTTCAACATGTGGTGTGGTCATTTTGAGCCACCACTCACCCCTTTCAACATGTGGTGTGGTCATTTTGAGCCACCACTCACCCCTTTCAACATGTGGTGTGGTCATTTTGAGCCACCACTCACCCCTTTCAACATGTGGTGTGGTCATTTTGAGCCACCACTCATCCCTTTCAACATGTGGTGTGGTCATTTTGAGTAGTGTGAAATAATTTCCAAACAACAGTTAACAGCTGCCAGACTCACCTGATGGCATTCTATTTGAATGAATTTATTTGGTTACAAAGTTATTACAGATAAGAACGGAAATAAATTGCAGTCAGTAACTCATTAGAAATCTCAAGGGGCTCATTATTACAAATAGGGTAATTAGTGTCATTGAATGATGCAGTAAATTGATGATTATGTTAAGACAGGTTAAATAATAAATGTAACGTAATTAAAAATTGACAACCAAAACCAAGGACATAATCCAACATAATCTAATAGCATGAGGAACAGTGATAATTGATCAATATAAGGAATCATCTCAAAACGTCGATGTACAATCATCTTCGTCATTTAGAGGCGGTGTTTCCAGGCTCTACTGGGTTCGCCTTTCTTACAATATCAGACAAAATTACTTTTGTTGGGGGGGTCAGAAACAGTTTTGTCTGGCATCGGACATCAACATTTCATACTTCATACTGATACTGTTACTACATTGATAACACTATATCGATGTTTACAAACTTTTATTTGAGGTGGTTGGTGGCAGATGAATCGGACGGCGACGTTCTGAAGTGATCCCTAACGACAAATTATATACCAATTGTATCTGTGATAAAATGGTAATTGTATCTGTAATAAAATGGTAATTGTATCTGTAATAAAATGGTAATTGTATCTGTGATAAAATGGAAATTGTATCTGCGATAAAATGGTAATTGTATCTGCGATAAAATGGTAATTGTATCTGCGATAAAATGGTAATTGTATCTGCGATAAAATGGTAATTGTATCTGCGATAAAATGGTAATTGTATCTGCGATAAAATGGTAATTGTATCTGCGATAAAATTGTAATTGTATCTGTGATAAAATGGCAATAATAAGAAGGCATATATTAAATGTACATACACCCACACACACATATAAATTGCTAAGATGTCCCTCCCATTCCCCGTTTCTGATATCCACAATAAATATGCACCATTATCTGTTCCACTTGTTAGGTGCTATCATTATAGCACTTTCTTTCCCACACAGTACAAGATGACAACGGAACCAACATCCACCCATCCTAAATGTAATATGGCTTTTGGGACACTGCAAACTTATTTGACCGCCCCTAGGCATGCTGGGAAGTGTCTTATCATCCTCCTCATCTCATATATATGGACGAAATGGACAAAACAAAACACATTCTTGTTGTTCACAAGTGACAACACTCCAATAAGTGTCTACACAAGAAAATAAGTGTTCAAACACACTGAGAAATGTCCAAACATAACTGGGGAGCATCTAATCATGCCAAAAGGAATCCAAACATATACCGGGAGCATCTAATCATGCCAGAAGGAATCCAAACATATACCGGGGAGCATCTAATCATGCCAGAAGGAATCCAAACATAACTGGGGAGCATCTAATCATGCCAGAAGGAATCAAAACATATACCGGGGAGCATCTAATCATGCCAGAAGGAATCCAAACATAACTGGGGAGCATCTAATCATGCCAGAAGGAATCCAAACATAACTGGGGAGCATCTAATCATGCCAGAAGGAATCCAAACATATACCGGGGAGCATCTAATCATGCCAGAAGGAATCCAAACATAACTGGGGAGCATCTAATCATGCCACAAGGAATCCAAACATAACTGGGGAGCATCTAATCATGCCACAAGGAATCCAAACATATACCGGGGAGCATCTAATCATGCCAGAAGGAATCCAAACATATACCGGGGAGCATCTAATCATGCCACAAGGAATCCAAACATATACCAGGGAGCATCTAATCATGCCACAAGGAATCCAAACATATACCGGGGAGCATATAATCATGCCACAAGGAATCCAAACATATACCGGGGAGCATCTAATCATGCCAGAAGGAATCCAAACATATACCGGGGAGCATCTAATCATGCCAGAAGGAATCCAAACATAACTGGGGAGCATCTAATCATGCCACAAGGAATCCAAACATATACCGGGCAGCATCTAATCATGCCAGAAGGAATCCAAACATAACTGGGGAGCATCTAATCATGCCACAAGGAATCCAAACATAACTGGGGAGCATCTAATCATGCCAGAAGGAATCCAAACATAACTGGGGAGCATCTAATCATGCCAGAAGGAATCCAAACATAACTGGGGAGCATCTAATCATGCCAGAAGGAATCCTAACATATACTGGGGAGCATCTAATCATGCCAGAAGGAATCCTAACATATACTGGGGAGCATCTAATCATGCCAGAAGGAATCCAAACATATACCGGGGAGCATCTAATCATGCCAGAAGGAATCCAAACATATACCGGGGAGCATCTAATCATGCCAGAAGGAATCCAAACATATACCGGGGAGCATCTAATCATGCTAGAAGGAATCCAAACATATACCGGGGAGCATCTAATCATGCCAGAAGGAATCCAAACATAATTGGGGAGCATCTAATCATGCCAGAAGGAATCCAAACATAACTGGGGAGCATCTAATCATGCAAGAAGGAATCCAAACATAACTGGGGAGCATCTAATAATGCCAGAAGGAATCCTAACATATACTGGGGAGCATCTAATCATGCCAGAAGGAATCCAAACATATACCGGGGAGCATCTAATCATGCCAGAAGGAATCCAAACATATACCAGGGAGCATCTAATCATGCCAGAAGTAATCCAAACATAACTGGGGAGCATCTAATCATGCCAGAAGGAATCCAAACATATACCGGGGAGCATCTAATCATGCCAGAAGGAATCCAAACATAACTGGGGAGCATCCAATCATGCCACAAGGAATCCAAACATATACCGGGGAGCATCTAATCATGCCAGAAGGAATCCAAACATAACTGGGGAGCATCTAATCATGCCAGAAGGAATCCAAACATAACTGGGGAGCATCTAATCATGCCAGAAGGAATCCTAACATATACTGGGGAGCATCTAATCATGCCAGAAGGAATCCAAACATATACCGGGGAGCATCTAATCATGCCAGAAGGAATCCAAACATATACCGGGGAGCATCTAATCATGCCAGAAGGAATCCAAACATATACCGGGGAGCATCTAATCATGCTAGAAGGAATCCAAACATATACCGGGGAGCATCTAATCATGCCAGAAGGAATCCAAACATAACTGGGGAGCATCTAATCATGCCAGAAGGAATCCAAACATAACTGGGGAGCATCTAATCATGCAAGAAGGAATCCAAACATAACTGGGGAGCATCTAATAATGCCAGAAGGAATCCTAACATATACTGGGGAGCATCTAATCATGCCAGAAGGAATCCAAACATATACCGGGGAGCATCTAATCATGCCAGAAGGAATCCAAACATATACCAGGGAGCATCTAATCATGCCAGAAGTAATCCAAACATAACTGGGGAGCATCTAATCATGCCAGAAGGAATCCAAACATATACCGGGGAGCATCTAATCATGCCAGAAGGAATCCAAAATATACTGGGGAGCATCTAATCATGCCAGAAGGAATCCAAACACACACTGGGAATGTGCCCAAATAGGCTGGAAAGTGACTAAAACAGTGCTTAAATGTCATACTGTTTATATGATTTAATTTCTCTTCATATGCAAATTGGTTTTTTTCTTCAATACACTCAAACCTTCTTTTATGGTCACCTCACTATTAAGGACACCCTAGCATAGTCCAAAATTATTTCCACATACAGTAAAATACATGATATTAGTCCTGATAATATGGTCACTTCGTTATTCAGGCCACTTTTGTCCAGTCCCGAGGATGACCTTAATAAGGATATTCCAATGTACTTCTTTGGTTTCGTATTTAACACCCGAAAGTCATAACCGATTTAGAATGTGATTCTGTACATTGCATATGCATGTGACATCACAAGAAATATATGTTCCTACTAACAAAGGATACGTAACTAAACTACTGTGAACCAAAATAACAAATGTAAAAATAAACCTGAATAAATAAAAATGCACACCATGCGGATATGTTTCAAGCTAGGCCACCTACTTCATATCATTGTTTACGACGTCACACTTCTGTGTAAACTCAACAGACTCAGGAAACACTGAAGTGGTGTTTAAAAACTCCACAGGCAGTGCCACTATCCGATCCTTTTACCAAGGCGCAGCACAAATGACAAAAACAGAAAGCCACATGTATACAACCACCACTGGTCCTTGCTGAATATATATCAACCACCACTGGTCCTTGCTGAATATATATCAACCACCACTGGTCCTTGCTGAATATATATCAACCACCACTGGTCCTTGCTGAATATATATCAACCACCACTGGTCCTTGCTGAACGTATGACTGCTATGTTTATGACAGGTCATACAGAAAGTAATGTTTAACTTGTGCATTGCGTACACCACTATATCTCACAGTGGCCACTGTCTAGAGGTTGGTTGTACTTGTGCATTGTGTACACCACTATATCTCACAGTGGCCACTGTCTAGATGTTGGTTGTACTTGTGCATTGCGTACACCACTATATTTCACAGTGGCCACTGTCTAGATGTTGGTTGTACTTGTGCATTGTGTACACCACTATATCTCACAGTGGCCACTGTCTAGATGTTGGTTGTACTTGTGCATTGTGTACATCACTATATCTCACAGTGACCACTGTTTAGATGTTGGTTGTACTTGTGCATTCTGTACACCACTATATCTTACATAGACCACTGTCTAGATGTTGGTTGTACTTGTACATTGTGTACACCATTATATCTCACAGTGGCCACTGTCTAGATGTTGGTTGTACTTGTGCATTGCGTATACCACTATATCTCACAGTGGCCACTGTCTAGATGTTGGTTGTACTTGTGCATTGTGTACACCACTATATCTCACAGTGGCCACTGTTTAGATGTTGGTTGTACTTGTGCATTGTGTACACCACTATATCTCACAGTGGCCACTGTCTAGATGTTGGTTGTACTTGTGCATTGTGTACACCACTATATCTCACAGTGGCCACTGTTTAGATGTTGGTTGTACTTGTGCATTGTGTACACCACTATATCTCACAGTGGCCACTGTTTAGATGTTGGTTGTACTTGTGCATTATGTATACCACTATATCTCACAGTGGCCACTGTCTAGATGTTGGTTGTACTTGTGCATTGTGTACACCACTATATCTCACAGTGGCCACTGTCTAGATGTTGGTTGTACTTGTGCATTGTGTACACCACTATATCTCACAGTGACCACTGTCTAGAGGTTGGTTGTACTTGTGCATTGTGTACACCACTATATCTCACAGTGGCCACTGTCTAGATGTTGGTTGTACTTGTGCATTGCGTACACCACTATATTTCACAGTGGCCACTGTCTAGATGTTGGTTGTACTTGTGCATTGTGTACACCACTATATCTCACAGTGGCCACTGTCTAGATGTTGGTTGTACTTGTGCATTGTGTACACCACTATATCTCACAGTGACCACTGTTTAGATGTTGGTTGTACTTGTGCATTCTGTACACCACTATATCTCACATAGACCACTGTCTAGATGTTGGTTGTACTTGTGCATTGTGTACACCACTATATCTCACAGTGGCCACTGTCTAGATGTTGGTTGTACTTGTGCATTGTGTACACCACTATATCTCACAGTGGCCACTGTTTAGATGTTGGTTGTACTTGTGCATTGTGTACACCACTATATCTCACAGTGGCCACTGTCTAGATGTTGGTTGTACTTGTGCATTGTGTACACCACTATATCTCACAGTGGCCACTGTTTAGATGTTGGTTGTACTTGTGCATTGTGTACACCACTATATCTCACAGTGGCCACTGTTTAGATGTTGGTTGTACTTGTGCATTATGTATACCACTATATCTCACAGTGGCCACTGTCTAGATGTTGGTTGTACTTGTGCATTGTGTACACCACTATATCTCACAGTGGCCACTGTCTAGATGTTGGTTGTACTTGTGCATTGTGTACACCACTATATCTCACAGTGACCACTGTCTAGATGTTGGTTGTACTTGTGCATTGTGTACACCACTATATCTCACAGTGGCCACTGTCTAGATGTTGGATGTACTTGTGCATTGTGTACACCACTACATCTCATTGGCCACTGTCTAGATGTTGGTTGTACTTGTGCATTGTGTATACCACTATATCTCACAGTGGCCACTGTCTAGATGTTGGTTGTACTTGTGCATTGTGTACACCACTATATCTCACAGTGGCCACTGTCTAGATGTTGGATGTACTTGTGCATTGTGTACACCACTATATCTCATTGGCCATTGTCTAGATGTTGGTTGATTTTGTGCATTGTGTACACCTTTATATCTCACAGTGACCACTGTCTAGATGTTGGTTGTACTTGTGCATTGTGTACACCATTATATCTCACAGTGGCCACTGTCTAGATGTTGGTTGTACTTGTGCACTGTGTACACCATTATATCTCACCGTGGCCACTGTCTAGATGTTGGTTGTACTTGTGCATTGTGTACACCACTATATCTCACAGTGACCACTGTCTAGATGTTGGTTGTACTTGTGCATTGTGTACACCACTATATCTCACAGTGGCCACTGTCGAGATGTTGGTTGTACTTGTGCACTGTGTATACCACTATATCTCACAGTGACCACTGTCTAGATGTTGGTTGTACTTGTGCATTGTGTACACCACTATATCTCACAGTGACCACTGTCTAGATGTTGGTTGTACTTGTGCATTCTGTACACCACTATATCTCACAGTGACCACTATGTAAATGTTGGTTGTACTTGTGCATTGTGTACACCACTATATCTCACAGTGGCCACTGTCTAGATGTTGGTTGTACTTGTGCATTCTGTACACCACTATATCTCACCGTGGCCACTGTCTAGATGTTGGTTGTACTTGTGCATTGTGTACACCACTATATCTCACAGTGGCCACTGTTTAGATGTTGGTTGTACTTGTGCATTGTGTACACCACTATATCTCACAGTGGCCACTGTCTAGATGTTGGTTGTACTTGTGCATTGTGTACACCACTATATCTCACAGTGGCCACTGTCTAGATGTTGGATGTACTTGTGCATTGTGTACACCACTATATCTCATTGGCCACTGTCTAGATGTTGGTTGTACTTGTGCATTGTGTACACCACTATATCTCATAGTGACCACTGTCTAGATGTTGGTTGTACTTGTGCATTGTGTACACCACTATATCTCACAGTGGCCACTGTCTAGATGTTGGATGTACTTGTGCATTGTGTACACCACTATATCTCATTGGCCACTGTCTAGATGTTGGTTGATTTTGTGCATTGTGTACACCATTATATCTCACAGTGACCACTGTCTAGATGTTGGTTGTACTTGTGCATTGTGTACACCATTATATCTCACAGTGGCCACTGTCTAGATGTTGGTTGTACTTGTGCATTGTGTACACCATTATATCTCACCATGGCCACTGTCTAGATGTTGGTTGTACTTGTGCATTGTGTACACCACTATATCTCACAGTGACCACTGTCTAGATGTTGGTTGTACTTGTGCATTGTGTACACCACTATATCTCACAGTGGCCACTGTCTAGATGTTGGTTGTACTTGTGCATTGTGTATACCACTATATCTCACAGTGACCACTGTCTAGATGTTGGTTGTACTTGTGCATTGTGTACACCACTATATCTCACAGTGACCACTGTCTAGATGTTGGTTGTACTTAGTATCAGAACTCAGGAGCAGAGGATTAGCAGAGACCCGTCTGCATGTCTTCAAGACTGGCAGATGCCTGGCCAAGGCTGGTAATTTCATAAGACAGGTGGAATGCAGAGTGGGGCAGCTGGCCACAAGATTAACTAATAGTTCCAAGTCTAGGGGCCCACATAAATGACTATCATTGTTTCACTACCTTGCAAAACAGGTAGTGAAACAAGTCGAATGGATCAGAATTAATTAAATGATTCAAATGACACTGGTTTGTCATCGAAACAAATTAAACTGGCTAATAACGGCTGTGATTGACTGAATTGCCTCCATGCAAGCCGTTCACGTGCTAAAAAGCAGTTTTGAATAATTCAAGTCTAGCAAAAAATAATTTCTGGGAATAGGGACAAATGGAAATGGATCACAGGTGGAGCAAGAAGACTGGGGATAGGGAGAAATGGAAAGGGATAACAGGCGGAGCGAGAAGATTGGGGATAGGGAGAAATGGAAAGGGATAACAGGTGGTGGGAGATGACTGGGGATAGGGAGAAATGGAAAGGGATAACAGGTGGAGGGAGAAGACTGGGGATAGGGAAACATGGAAAGGGATAACAGGTGGAGGGAGAAGACTGGGGATAGGGAGAAATGGAAAGGGATAACAGGTGGAGGAAGAAGACTATGGATAGGGAGAAATGGAAAGGGATAACAGGTGGAGGGAGAAGATTGGGGATAGGGAGAAATGGAAAGGGATAATAGCGAGAAGACTGGGGATAGGAAGAAATGGAAAGGGATAACAGGTGGAGGGAGAAGACTGGGGATAGGGAGAAATGAAAAGGGATAACAGGTGGTGGGAGAAGGCTGGGGATAGGGAGAAATGGAAAGGGATAACAGGGAGTGCGATGCAGCAGTAAAATAATTAGCATCACTAGCGGAGTGCGATTGTGGAATTCTCTGAGTAATGACATAAAAACATTAATAATATAATTACATTAAAAAAAAAAAAAAAACATCTATTTCACAAATATGTCACTGTGAAAATGTTACTGTTAACGTATTGAATCATGCTATTTAATATGTGATAACCTGTGTATTGTACATCACAATAAATACATTGAGAGGGTGCACAATATGTATTGATTATAGTGTGTGAAAAAAGTACACGCGTGGGAAACCTAACACTTTTACCTTACTATGATTGTCAGGGGTAAACATACATAAAAGTCACTTTCCCCCTTCAAACATTGCATATACATTTGTGTGTGTATATGGTATTTTGTAGATTATGTATAATTATACATACACGGTTGTCTTTTCTTGTAATATGTTGCCAATGTTTGAATAAACGAATTATAAATTCATTCATTCATTCATTCACCCCTACAGGGAGACACAAAGAAGAACACATGCCACATAGGTAGGCTGGGCGTGTCCATGACCAACAAAAGATCGAATATCTCTCAAGAATGTTCTATCTAAAATGATAGAAACGGTCTTAAACTATGCAATTCCCATTTTAATGTGTGCAACAGAGATTTTATTATTATAATATACCTGCCAACTCTCCAATGAAATCTGGGAGTCTCCCAGATTTTGTGTGTATCTCCCAGTCTCCCAGAATACAGGCAAATCTCCCGGATTTTCTCTGAAAATCTCTAACAGCACCCCTCCATCGTCGAGACAGTGCAACACCAAGAGAGATGTGCTGAACTAATGAATTTCTGGCGAGAAATCTCCAACAGCACCCCCCCCCCGTCTTCCGATGTCAAGACCCGAGACAGCGTGACGAGACAGTATCTGATGTATCTCCCGGATTTCAACAAAAAGTTGGCAGGTACATTACAAGCAAGGAATGCGCGATTACTAACGATGATGGTGTTAGCAGCGGTAAATGTACTTAGTCAATGTCCCACTCACCAACAGCAGCAGTCTTGTGACTACAGAGACAGTCACTGTGTAGTCGTGACCTTGCTCAAGGTCATACTGGACATCACCTCCGACCTTCAGATGGCACCACTGCTTCAAGCAGCTGGCAAATGTCATGTTCTGCTGGTCAGCACATATGCTACTGCTACCTACAAACATTAAAGCTGGCAAATGTCATGTTCTGCTGGTCAGCACATACGCTACTGCTACTTACAAACATTAACAGCTGGCAAATGTCATGGTCTGCTGGTCAGCATATACGCTACTGCTACCTACAAACATTGACAGCAGGCAAATGTCATGGTCTGCTGGTCAGCATATACGCTACTGCTACCTACAAACATTGACAGCTGGCAAATGTCATGGTCTGCTGGTCAGCACATATGCTACTGCTCCCTACAAACATTGACAGCAGGCAAATGTCATGTTTCGCTGGTCAGCATATACAGACCTGCCTACCCCAAAAACTTCCTGTCAGTAATCCATCTTCCTATTTACACTGATTTTCATGAATATACGTTTCTACCAAAACCATTACATTACACTGGGTCAAAACCATTAGTTACGCCGTCATCAACACCACCTATGCTCTAGCCTACTCAACTCTACTATGATAAATGATAGACGGGGGGGGGGGGGGGGGGTAGCGACGGACCAAACATTACACTGTCATCATCGCCTAGACTCTAGTAACTGTATGATAGGCTCTAAATGATAAACTAAACTCCTCAATAAATACACTAACTTATTCTTAGTACAGTCAGTTGGCCTAACACTACAAGTACAACACTCACTACATTTTTGCATTACACATTTCTTTTGGGTTGGCGGTGGCGTCGTTTAACTGTCAGCCATCATTTCGTGCCGCCTGACTTCGTTTTGTTTGATCGCGGAAATGCGAATTTGTCATAACGTTGTTTCCTATTGGTTACATTACGACCACACTCAGCGAATGAAAAACCATTTCACAACATGCTGCCATATGCTGCCACCTGTTGAATATAGTGGAACCTAGGGGGGGGGGTAGCGACGGACCAAACATTACACTGTCATCATCGCCTAGACTCTAGTAACTGTATGATAGGCTCTAAATGATAAACTAAACTCCTCAATAAATACACTAACTTAGTCTTAGTAAGTTCGGCAATCATTTGAGTGATTGCCGAACATGGTCACAGTCCGTAATATTTTCATCCCTCACCGTAATACCGTAATTTGAGGTGACTTTCCGGAATGATTCCGGACAATCCGGAATGGTAGGCAGGTCTGGCATATACATTACTGCTACATACAAACATTGACAGCAGGCAAATGTCATGGTATGCTGGTCAGCACATACGCTACTGCTACCTACAAACATTGACAGCTGGCAAATGTCATGGTCTGCTGGTCAGCACATACGCTACTGCTACCTACAAACATTGACACAGCCCTTTCTCATTGTGGCAGCTGTAACAGTCGGGGGAGAGCGGCTAGTGTAGTTGTGGCAGCTGTAACAGTTGGGGGAGAGCGGCTAGTGTAGTTGTGGCAGCTGTAATAGTCGGGGGAGAGCGGCTAGTGTAGTTGTGGCAGCTGTAACAGCCGGGGGAGAGCGGCTAGTGTAGTTGTGGCAGCTGTAACAGTCGGGGGAGAGCGGCTAGTTTAGTTGTGGCAGCTGTTACAGTCGGGGGAGAGCGGCTAGTGTAGTTGTGGCAGCTGTAACAGTCGGGGGAGAGCGGCTAGTTTAGTTGTGGCAGCTGTAACAGTCGGGGGAGAGCGGCTAGTGTAGTTGTGGCAGCTGTAACAGTCGGGGGAGAGCGGCTAGTTTAGTTGTGGCAGCTGTTACAGTCGGGGGAGAGCGGCTAGTGTAGTTGTGGCAGCTGTAACAGTCGGGGGAGAGCGGCTAGTGTAGTTGTGGCAGCTGTAACAGTCGGGGGAGAGCGGCTAGTGTAGTTGTGGCAGCTGTAACAGTCGGGGGAGAGCGGCTAGTGTAGTTGTGGCAGCTGTAACAGTCGTGGGAGAGCGCCTAGTGTAGTTGTGGCAGCTGTAACAGTCGGGGGAGAGCGGCTAGTGTAGTTGTGGCAGCTGTAACAGTCGGGGGAGAGCGGCTAGTGTAGTTGTGGCAGCTGTAACAGTCGGGGGAGAGCGGCTAGTTTAGTTGTGGCAGCTTTTACAGTCGGGGGAGAGCGGCTAGTGTAGTTGTGGCAGCTGTAACAGTCGGGGGAGAGCGGCTAGTTTAGTTGTGGCAGCTGTAACAGTCGGGGGAGAGCGGCTAGTTTAGTTGTGGCAGCTGTAACAGTCGGGGGAGAGCGGCTAGTGTAGTTGTGGCAGCTGTAACAGTCGGGGGAGAGCGGCTAGTGTAGTTGTGGCAGCTGTAACAGTCGGGGGAGAGCGGCTAGTTTAGTTGTGGCAGCTGTAACAGTCGGGGGAGAGCGGCTAGTTTAGTTGTGGCAGCTGTAACAGTCGGGGGAGAGCGGCTAGTGTAGTTGTGGCAGCTGTAACAGTCGGGGGAGAGCGGCTAGTGTAGTTGTGGCAGCTGTAACAGTCGGGGGAGGGCGGCTAGTTTAGTTGTGGCAGCTGTAACAGTCAGGGGAGAGCGGCTAGTGTAGTTGTGGCAGCTGTAACAGTCGTGGGAGAGCAGCTAGTTTAGTTGTGGCAGCTGTAACAGTCGGGGGAGAGCAGCTAATGTAGTTGTTAACACATCTGTCTGGCATGCCAGCACTCTGAGCTCGAAACCAGGACCAGGCACGTATGATATTCAATTGGTATAAAAACCTGGCTTTCAACACTGGATATTGTGTATCCTTCATGACTCGAAGATCATGTTAATGAGACCTAGTTGAATGAGACCTCATAAGACCATTACATTGTAACCACAATAATACAAACTAGTCAGTTAATAGAACGTTGTCGAGTGCTGGAAACAACCAGAAAGTAAGGTGGTCTCTACCTAGGCTGATGCAGATCGCAGCGTCCACACTGGACAGTCTGACCGTCTGGTATCTGAGCAGTATGTAGAAGTGACCAGAGAAGGACGACTGACCGGGCAGAGAGAGCACTGTAGAGGCGGGGTACTGCAAGAAACACGGCGGTCACATGACAGGTACCACATGACAAGTATCACATAATAGGTATCATGTGACATGCATTGCATCAACACCGAAACGTATCAAGAATTGTGTAGCGCATTCACATGAACATTCACATGAACATTCACATGAACATTCATACGAACATTCGCACGAACATTCGCACGAACATTCACACGAACATTCGCACGAACATTCACACGAACATTCACATGAACATTCTAATTTTGATGTTTGCTGAACATTCTTCAGGATAGTTAATTTCTATGTGAATTAGTTCTTTTAAACATATCCAATGTGAATTTTACCTTGTAGAGTATTTCATCAATGTGACACACCATCAGTACATGTGACGTACGACGTCATCATACATGTGACGTACGACGTCATCGTACATGTGACGTACGACGTCATCGTACATGTGACGTACGACGTCATCGTACATGTGACGTACGACGTCATCGTACATGTGACGTACGACGTCATCGTACATGTGACGTACGACGTCATCGTACATGTGACGTACGACGTCATCGTACATGTGACGTACGACGTCATCGTACATGTGACGTACGACGTCATCGTACATGTGACGTACGACGTCATCGTACATGTGACGTACGACGTCATCGTACATGTGACGTACGACGTCATCGTACATGTGACGTACGACGTCATCGTACATGTGACGTACGACGTCATCGTACATGTGACGTACGACGTCATTGTACATGTGATGTACGACGTCATCGTACATGAGATGGATCACCAAAGATCAGTACCGGTACTTGTACCCAACACTTGAAAAAGTACCATGCATGTATGGCTAGCTAAAAATCCACAAGGAGAGCATAACACTGCGATTATATTATAGTGGATTACACACCGACCATAACATACAGTGTTGGAGACTTGGCCAACGTACTACAACCGCTAGTGGGAAAAACAGAACACCACACAGAGAACTCACAAGAATAGATGAAAGAGATGACAAAGTTAAAAGTGGAAGATGGCGAAACATTTGTGTCGTACGATGTTGTGTCACTGTTCACGAAGACACCTATCAAAGAAGCATGTGAATTAATCGTAAAGATTAATTCACATGCACAGAATACAACATTCAAGAAGAGAACCAACCTAACAACAGACAACATCATGGAGCTGATGAAATTTGTCTTGGGGACTACACACTTTAGATTTGGAGAACAAATTTACCAGCAGAAGTTTGGTGTAGCCATGGGCAGTCCTGTATCCCCCATTGTAATGAACTTGTACATGGAAGATTTGGAGCAGAAAATCATTGCCACAGCACCAGACGATTACCAACCAAGAAACTGGAAGACATATGTGGATAATATGTTCTGCCTAGTACACACAAGAAAAGCAGAGAAATTACAACAACACATGAACATTGTTGACCCTACAGGCAGCATCATTTTCACAAGAGAAGAAGAACAGAACAACAGCATGCCCTTCCTTGTTCACCAGAAAGGAAGATGGCAGTGTGAAGTAGTCATCCCATACGTGGAGCGAGTCTCAGAGAGGGTACGTTGTGTACTAAAGAATTATGGGGTAACAACAGCTACGTCAGGCGCCTGCTGGTAACCCTAAGAACAAAGTGGAGCCAGAACTAGGCGAACTGGTGTACAAATACCATGCTAGAACTATGGTGCTGAATGTATTGGGAGACGGGAAGATGGTTAAAAACAAGACTTGAGGAACAACAAGGATGTTGACAACACAAGGAAAGAGAAACACAAGAGGAGTGAGAAAAAATATCACTGTCGACCATCAACAAACCCGCCCTCGCAGACCACACAACATCACAGTCATATGATAGACTGGGAGGACAAGAACGTCAACAGAAGAAGTACTGATGAAGGTGGTGTGTTCCATCGATGAAAGACTCTACAAAGTTAATTCACGTATTGGATATGTTTAAAAGAACTGATTCACACTCCAATTTTGAGAATCACTTCAACTGATTCTCCGTCTGGAATTAACTAAGTTACTGGTTTCTCTGATGATTCTACTAAAACTACACACAAACATTGCACAAACAAATCAGCACATCACAGTGGATATTATACACATAGGTTTATGATGATGATGGTTTATTATAGGAACTGGCATATAATACATTCAGTGCCATGGTACATGGCATACATATATCATCTTAGTTCCTATAATGAAGGGTGCCAAGCTACGAGTGGCTGATTTCCCACTCAATGCATGCAATACATATGTAATTTGAAGGTGCAAGATGAACAGTTTAACAAACAGAAAACAGTTTGTGCATTTAAAGAAAAGAAACACATCAACAATATCCACAAGATTTCTATTCTTGTGGATATTTCCATTATGATTCTAACAATGAATGTTAATTATCTATGACACTAATATTGTTTACTGCAAGTTTGGAAAATATACCAGAAAGAAATCGAATTGAGGAAATACCTTTAATTCCTCTGAAACTTAAAGTTTCACTTACGTTCGTATCTGGGATAGCGTAGCCACTTCCCTTGAACCCTGTTTCCTCCCTGTCCCACCCCTCCACCGGTCCACCCTCATCTTCCATCTCAGTACTGATGAAGTGTAGGTCGGGGAAGTAGTGGTCTGGCAGTGGCCTGGGAAGAGTTAACACACAACTGAAAATGACTTGACAGACTGGGAGAGAGCTGAAACAGTGGACAAGGAGCCATCAGGAGAACACAGCACGTAGACTGGGAGAGCAGAAACAGTAGACAAGGAAGCCATCAGGAGAACACAGCACGTAGTCTGGGAGAGAGCTGAAACAGTGGACAAGGAGCCATCAGGAGAACACAGCACGCAGACTGGGAGAGAGCAGAAACAGTAGACAAGGAGCCATCAGGAGAACACAGCACGTAGACTGGGAGAGAGCTGAAACAGTGGACAAGGAGCCATCAGGAGAACACAGCACGCAGACTGGGAGAGAGCAGAAACAGTAGACAAGGAGCCATCAGGAGAACACAGCACGTAGACTGGGAGAGAGCTGAAACAGTGGACAAGGAGCCATCAGGAGAACACAGCACGTAGACTGGGAGAGAGCTGAAACAGTGGACAAGGAGCCATCAGGAGAACACAGCACGTAGACTGGGAGATAGCTGAAACAGTGGACAAGGAGCCATCAGGAGAAAACAGCACATAGACTGGGAGAGAGCAGAAACAGTGGACAAGGAGCCATCAGGAGAACACAGCACGTAGACTGGGAGAGAGCTGAAACAGTGGACAAGGAGCCATCAGGAGAACACAGCACGTAGACTGGGAGAGAGCTGAAACAGTGGACAAGGAGCCATCAGGAGAAAACAGCACATAGACTGGGAGAGAGCAGAAACAGTGGACAAGGAGCCATCAGGAGAACACAGCACGTAGACTGGGGGAGAGCAGAAACAGTGGACAAGGAGCCATCAGGAGAACACAGCACATAGACTGGGAGAGAGCAGAAACAGTGGACAAGGAAGCCATCAGGAGAACACAGCACGTAGACTGGGAGAGAGCAGAAACAGTGGACAAGGAGCCATCAGGAGAACACAGCACGTAGACTGGGAGAGAGCTGAAACAGTGGACAAGGAGCCATCAGGAGAACACAGCACGTAGACTGGGAGAGAGCAGAAACAGTGGACAAGGAGCCATCAGGAGAAAACAGCACATAGACTGGGAGAGAGCAGAAACAGTGGACAAGGAAGCCACCAGTAGAACACAGCACGTAGACTGGGAGAGCAGAAAAAGTAGACAAGGAGCCATCAGGAGAACACAGCACATAGACTGGGAGAGAGCAGAAACAGTGAACAAGGAGCCATCAGGAGAAAACAGCACATAGACTGGGAGAGAGCAGAAACAGTGGACAAGGAGCCATCAGGAGAAAACAGCACATAGACTGGGAGAGAGCAGAAACAGTGGACAAGGAGCCATCAGGAGAAAACAGCACATAGACTGGGAGAGAGCAGAAACAGTGGACAAGGAGCCATCAGGAGAACACAGCACGTAGACTGGGAGAGAGCAGAAACAGTGGACAAGGAGCCATCAGGAGAACACAGCACATAGACTGGGAGAGAGCAGAAACAGTGGACAAGGAAGCCATCAGGAGAACACAGCAAGTAGACTGGGAGAGAGCAGAAACAGTGGACAAGGAGCCATCAGGAGAACACAGCACGTAGACTGGGAGAGAGCTGAAACAGTGGACAAGGAGCCATCAGGAGAACACAGCACGTAGACTGGGAGAGAGCAGAAACAGTGGACAAGGAGCCATCAGGAGAAAACAGCACGTAGACTGGGAGAGAGCAGAAACAGTAGACAAGGAGCCATCAGGAGAAAACAGCACATAGACTGGGAGAGAGCAGAAACAGTGGACAAGGAAGCCACCAGGAGAACACAGCACGTAGACTGGGAGAGCAGAAACACTAGACAAGGAAGCCATCAGGAGAACACAGCACATAGACTGGGAGAGAGCAGAAACAGTACACAAGGAGCCATCAGGAGAACACAGCACGTAGACTGGGAGAGAGCAGAAACAGTTGACAAGGAAGCCATCAGGAGAACACAGCACGTAGACTGGGAGAGAGCAGAAATAGTAGACAAGGAGCCATCAGGAGAACACAGCACGTAGATTGGGAGAGAGCAGAAACAGTAGACAAGGAGCCATCAGAAGAACACAGCATGTAGACTGGGAGAGAGCAGAAACAGTAGACAAGGAAGCCATCAGGGGAACACAGCACGAAGACTGGGAGAGAGCAGAAATAGTAGACAAGGAAGCCATCAGGAGAACACAGCATGTAGACTGGGAGAGAGCAGAAACAGTAGACAAGGAAGCCATCAGGAGAACACAGCACGTAGACTGGGAGAGCAGAAACAGTAGACAAGGAAGCCATCAGGAGAACAGAGCATGTAGACTGGGAGAGAGCAGAAACAGTAGATAAGGATCCATCAGGAGAACACAGCACGTAGACTGGGAGAGCAGAAACAGTAGACAAGGAAGCCATCAGGAGAACACAGAACGTAGACTGGGAGAGAGCAGAAACAGTAGATAAGGAGCCATCAGGAGAACACAGCACGTAGACTGGGAGAGAGCAGAAACAGTAGACAAGTAAGCCACCAGGAGAACACAGCACGTAGACTGGGAGAGAGCAGAAACAGTAGATAAGGAGCCATCAGGAGAACACAGCACGTAGACTGGGAGAGAGCAGAAACAGTGGACAAGGAAGCCATCAGGAGAACACAGCAAGTAAAAGAAGCGATATTGATCAGAAAGATCAGAAACACCGATCAATCGAGACTAGGGGAATTGTGAAATATCTCACATGTTTGATGACGTTATACGTTAAATGTGCTGAAGAAGTAGGTGAGCTACACTGGTGAGACTCTACAACGACAAGGTTGGTGAGCTACACTGGTGAGGCTCTACAACGACAAGGTTGGTGAGCTACACTGGTGAGACTCTACAACGACAAGGTTGGTGAGCTACACTGGTGACTCTACAACGACAAGGTTGGTGAGCTATACTGGTGAGACTCTACAACGACAAGGTTGGTGAGCTAAACTGGTGAGACTCTACAACGACAAGGTTGGTGAGCTACACTGGTGACTCTACAACGACAAGGTTGGTGAGCTATACTGGTGAGACTCTACAACGACAAGGTTGGTGAGCTACACTGGTGACTCTACAACGACAAGGTTGGTGAGCTATACTGGTGAGACTCTACAACGACAAGGTTGGTGAGCTACACTGGTGAGACTCTACAACGACAAGGTTGGTGAGCTACACTGGTGAGACTCTACAACGACAAGGTTGGTGAGCTACACTGGTGACTCTACAACGACAAGGTTGGTGAGCTATACTGGTGAGACTCTACAATGACAAGGTTGGTGAGCTACACTGGTGAGACTCTACAACGACAAGGTTGGTGAGCTACACTGGTGACTCTACAACGACAAGGTAAAATCACGTATTGGATATGTCAAAAAGAACTTCTTTGTCTGGAAAGGACTAACATTAAATGATTGCCCAAGGAGTGGTATTATTAAACATGCAAATATATAACACTTTATCATACGTTGTACTTGTTGTTCATGTTTGTATGTGTGATGTGTACAATTCTAAAATAACTCTATATATCAGGGATGAGAGTGAAATTCAGAGAAAAAACCTGAAATTTTGCTGTGGCCCACATTTCTGCCCGAGAGGACTGTCTCATCTAATGGAGGGGGGGGACTCCACAGAGATATTTTTTTATTGTAGACGACATATGGTGTATTTTGAGCAATATTAAATAGAAAATCTTAACATTTCCAATAACAAAAAAAGCAGACTCACGCACACATTGTCATAGTACTAACTCACTTGTTAATGATATTTTCTGGGCTGAACCCGAGTTGGCTGACGGGCAGCTTTCTCCTTGGCCAGCTTTGTCAAAACAGCCCGTTGATGGGCCATTCTAGCTTTCTTCGTTGCCAGCTCAACTGCTTCCTTAGCTTTGTACTTGGTGGCTGCCTTCGTCTTTGACATGTTCAGCTCAGTTTTCTTCTCCTCCTTCATCTTTCCTTCCTCAGCAAGATGGATGGAGTACATTTTGTATGCACCCCTCGTGTTGTGAACGAGGCGACCAGTTCTGTTTGTGGAAGTCCTGTATAGCAGTCCTGTTGTGAGTACTTCACTGTCTGGATAGTGTTGAATGTACTAACATTCTTTCTGGCAGTGGCAGTATTCATGATGCTAGACATGTGACTAAAACACCCCTCCACTTGAGGACCATGAAAGCAGCTCATCATTGCAGCCACCAGCTTTGACAAAGCTGGGAACTTGCCAGTAGAGAATATGGTAGCCCACCATGAGTCCAATCTGGAACTTGTGGGTGCTTGTGGAAGTGTGTTGTCTACATGGAATCGGCGAACTTCTATGTGATACACCCTCTGTTCAGGTTCTAATAGAATATTGGTGTGGGCACATCGGCCTCGCACCACAAACAGTAGGCTTTCCCTGGTACTGATAATTTACTGATGAATATATCCAACATAGTGTCTCCAGCCACGCCCAATTCCACTTATTCTTGACACTTTTGTCAATGTCCTTCATGCAACATTTATCTTGCCGTACAACAAATCGTCGATTAGCCACTGTGTTAGAAAATTATCGACATTTCCACAAAATACATCGTCGTTTCCTATTGGTCCACTGCTTTTGTGCGCGCACTTCGAAAGCGCTGAAGTGAACAACCGCAGAACTAAGGGTTTTACTTCGCAGATTCACGGGTTCGGTTGGGTCGGTTCTGTGTCTAATCGCCAGGCAGCGTCATTAACACGTGGCAACACCCGGTGACCGGATGGTTAACTCAATCCACAGATAGATCGTCAGTGAATTGTCCAGGATTTTATATGCCCTACCCCCAACATTCATTTTTTTCTCCCCGGATTTACACGATTCACAAAATTGATCTTTGGAGCAGTATAAAAACCGGAATTCCGGCAAAAACCGGAAATTTCTCATCCCTGATATATATCGAAAGATTTCATTAAGCGGGAAAGAAATTAAGTAAGATGTAACATAACATTTGTTATTATTACTCCCTGAAAGATGCCAGTTTTTGTGATACTCATTTGAGAAACTAAGTACTATATTTCACCTTAAAATAGTATTATTTATTTTTATTAAACACCATGGTTACACCACTAAAACACCACAAAAGGAGAGAGAAGGCTGCCGACAGTAAACAAGTTAAACCATCCAGTCCTCAGCATTGCTCAAAGAGCTTTACACTTTACTCCCTGGCAGACCTGTTCAATCAAACACCATCTCAACTTCAATTGGAAGAATTCAGCAATGCTGCAATTAATGCACAAAACAACTTGTACACAAATATCCACCACTGTTTATATCCAGGTACTCATTCATACAGCTGAGTGAACAGGATCAAGGTAGAGTGAACGAACTTGCCCAAAGTTTGACATGGCAGCACAGGATTCAAACACGAGTTGTCTCGATTGACAGTCTGATGCTCTAGTCACTGCACCACTGTGAGAAATGAGGAGGACTCACAGCCAGAGTGGTGAAGCAGTACAGCAACTAGCCTCACCCTTTATATGGAAAAAAATTTGGAAAATCAAATGTACTCAAATAATGGGAGGTGCAAAATATTTGAAATTTTTTTAAGCACTCTGCTGAATTCCTCTTAAATTAAGATATATAAAATCCTCTTACTCGTTGCAGCGATGACCGTGAACATTAGGACGACACTGGCACTGTCCACTCGTGTCATTGCACTTGACATCTATGGCGCCACCGACGTCACAGTCACATGACACGCAACCTACAGACATTGACATCACATGACACACAATCTACAGACATTGATATTACATGACACACAACCTACAGACATTGACATCACATGACACACAACCAACATACATTGACATCAAATGACACACAACCAACATACATTGACATCAAATTACATAAAACCTAGACATTGACATCACATGACATACAACCAACAGACATTGACATAGCATGACACACAACCTACAGACATTGACATCACAAGACACACAACCTACAGACATTGACATCAAATGACATAAAACCTAGACATTGACATCATATGACATACAACCAACAGACATTGACATGGCATGACACACAACCTACAGACATTGACATCACAAGACACACAATCTACAGACATTGACATCAAATGATACACAACCTACAGACATTGACATCACATGACACACAACCAACAGACATTAACATCAAATGACATAAAACCTAGACATTGACATCACATGACATACAACCTACATACATTGACATGGCATGACACACAACCTACAGACATTGACATAGCATGACACACAACCTGCAAACATCGACATAACATGATACACAATCTACAGACATTGACACGTGTACATGACATACAATCTATAAACACTGACATCATATGACATACAACCTACAAATATTGACACAACACAACACACAATCTATAGACACCGACATCACACGACACAAAAGCTACATTACAGACATTGACATTACATGACATACGACCTACAAACATTGATACACAAAACAACTGCATGCCAATTGAATATCTAGTATGTAAATGAACTGCTCACAATTCAGTTATTATAAATTCAATGGTAAACATGCAAACGTTTCCAATCAAAAAAATGAATAAGTCATGCTACGTGTAAAGCAGAACTATTTCACAGATTCCTACAAATCTTTTCTTACCAGTATCACTAAATATAATCTGTAATCTCAGAAGAAAATGACACACCTTCGGCGTTGGTGGTATCCAATCCGTAATAGCCATCAAGACAGCTATCACATGATCGTCCTGCGACCTTCACCTTGCACGGACATTGGCCCATCTTGTCTACCGCACAGACAGTGGTGCCACCTATGGTTCCAGCAGTGTTACACAGGCATTCTGAAAATGCAAGTAAAACATAAATGAGTACCTTACAGTGAGGAATCACACAAGTTGAAACCATTTATATGCCATTATGATGCAAGTCAAATGACTTTTATATGGGCATTGCTCAGGTCTTAAATTCAACAATTTACGGTATTCCTGCTGGATCTAGTCACGTGATAAATTCACGGTATAAAGACAAGCGGCCACGGGTCCGCTGCCTCAATTCGATTTCTCACTGAAAAAGGTAAATTTGTTGTCATTGAGATCTGTATTTTGTTTCCCGACCACCTACCCCAGCTACACCTGTGTTTAGGTTACTTTGAAGGGATAGGTCTGTAAGGTTTTTTGAAAGTCTGAAAAAACTATGTAATATACACCTAATTACATGTTAGGGTCAAGGTGTTTTCAAGAATACTCTGTTGGTCTTGCTGTATGTTAGCTAATTGCATTGTACATTTCTGTTGTTAGCATGACAATAATAGGTACAAGGGGTTTTGGGGCGCTGCGACGCTTTCCCCTTTGTTTCAACAATTAAGTTTATAATCCGTAAACATGTCTGGTTATAATATGTAGGGTGGGTTCAGCCACCTGCGTGTGGTTGGTTCCCCCCACCTTTGCTGTTGAGGTTGTATTATGGATTATAATCATATAGGCTAATTCACATCATTTACACATTGTATATATATGTGTATTATATGAATTAGCTAAAAATGTGTTGGCTGAATACAAAGCTCTTTTACAAACTCATACCTGCCTTGTTACTTAACAGCAAAACTAGTCATGATTCCGAGTCATAACTCCATTACATTATCAAGGAGCCTTGTCCCATATAAATTATATTTGCAAACACAATATATTTTCTTAAAATGTTTTTTTAAACGAAAATTTAATACTTTTTATATCTTATGGAACTTTAGTTATATTGAATTACATGTACTATTTTAATGAGACAAAACCAATTGACACACATAAGTATCAAGTTAAACAAATATCAATATCAATAACAGTGCACAAAATATGTGCTACATCAAACAGACGCAGGGCACTACTGCTAAACCTTAGGGTAGCAAAAACATGGGCCATGGAAACTGTAGTGTACATGATAGATAACAAACATTATTAAACAGGCTTGGATTTGTGATTTCATAATCACTTTGAATTACTATTTCTTTACGTCATGACATAGTCATCTCATACAAAATAACGCACATGATTAGGTTAAAACTATTGTTTACACAATGGCAAACGACCATTTCATTGTTTTAAAACTGAATTTGAAAAAACATTATTAGGCGTGTGAGATAAATATAAAACGGTACCTTTGTGACATGTATTCCGCTGTGATTGTTCTTAATAGCATAATAACACAAGTAATCACACATACGATCTGTGGTGTTGTCCGATTACTTGCGATGCCACGCCACCATCTTATACAATAATAGCTGCATGCCTTTTGCAAAGGTGCCATTTTAAATAAGAATTCAAAGTACTATCTCCCCTAAGACTGATGTCTGTTACAAGCAGCTATTTATTGTGGAGAGTTTCACTAAATAAGTATTTCTTAGACAGACAGACCCTGGCAGCCAGCAGGTTTGTCGTGTGTCAGGTTGTAGAAGCCATCCTTGCAAATGTCACATTTGGACCCTTTTACTGCTGTCTTACAGAAACAGTCTCCAGGCTCCTGCAAATGACATCATTTTTTATCACAATTGTAAAGTTCTTATATAGCACAGCATCCAGCCCTTAGAACTGCTTGAAGCACTTTACTGTCTGGCAGACCTCCTTAATCGAACACCATCTCGACTTCTCTGGAAAGCATTCAGCCATGCTCCAATTACTGAACGAAGAATATTCGTATGTAAATATCAACCACTGTACTTTGCCAGGTACTCATTCATGCAGATGAGTGAACTAGGGCAATGTGAAGTGAACGAACTTGCCCAAGGTTTGAAACAGAAGCAGGAAGATTAGAATGTCTTATCGATTTTGTGATTTTAGCAGAAATACATATCAGTACCTTGTAATGTCATCATACAAGTAGGTTGTAATGTCATCATACCAGTACTTGTAAAGTCATAATACCAGTATCTTGTAATGTCATCATACCAGTATTTGTAATGTCACCATACCAGTACTTGTTATGTCACCATACCAGTACCTTCTAATGTCATCATACCAGTATCTTGTAATGTCATCATACCAGTATCCTGTAATGTCATCATACCAGTACTTGTTATGTCACCATACCAGTACCTTCTAATGTCATCATACCAGTATCTTGTAATGTCATCATACCAGTATCCTGTAATGTCATCATTCCAGTATCCTGTAATGTCGTCATTCCAGTATCCTGTAATGTCACCATACCAATATCCTATAATGTCATCGTTCCAGTATCTTGTAATGTCATCGTACCAGAACCCTGTAATGTCACCGTACCAGTACCTTGTAATGTCACCGTACCAGTAGCTTGTAATGTCACCGTACCAGTACCTTGTAATGTCATCATACCAGTAGCTTGTAATGTCATCGTACCAGTACCTTGTAATGTCACCATACCAGTAGCTTATAATGTCATTGTACCAGTACCTTGTAATGTCATCATACCAGTACCTTGTAATGTCATCATACCAGTAGCTTGTAATGTCATCATACCAATAACTTGTAATGTCATCATACCAGTACCTTGTAATGTCATCATACCAGTAGCTTGTAATGTCATCATACCAATAACTTGTAATGTCACTGTACCAGTACCTTGTAATGTCATCATACCAATACCTTGTAATGTCACCGTACCAGTACGTTGTAATGTCATCATACCAGTACCATGTAATGTCATCATACCAGTACCTTGTAATGTTGTCATACCAATATCTTGTAATGTCATCATACCAGTACCTTGTAATGTCACCATACCAGTATCTTGTAATGTCACCATACCAGTACCTTGTAATGTCATCATACCAGTACCTTGTAATGTCATCCTTCAATGTCCATGTTATTTTCATCGACAAATAATCTAAAACTAGTAAAATACTAAATGTATGATTACATTTGGCATTGATTTTGCACATAGCTGAAACTTTTTTAAATACTGCATCTTACCACGCACTTTTAAGGCATCAATAGTGTTCTGGTTTGCATCAACATACTCTGTGGTAACACATGGCTGCAGCGGCACAGACTGATGCAAAGTGAGTTGCTCTTTGGTTCTCAAACGTGCGCTAAGACGCAATATTTTCGTAACAGAAATGTGCCAGGGATTATATGGAATGATGGAACTACTGCACTCGGGCACCAAATTTAGGCAAATATGTAGTTATAATGGTGAAATCGAGGTGGGTCCGGATTCTACACAAGTGCCCAATAAATGTGTAAGTAAGTGCACCATGCCAAGAGGTAGTGTAGTGTCACTGTTCATGACACAGTCTCCAAGAAGGCTGGTCTCTGGGTTTGTCTCCACGCCATCCATGAGACAGTGGCAGGGCACGCAGGCGTTCAGGTGGGCCTGGGACCGATCCAATGGACGGAAGTAGAAGTCCTCACATCTCTCACAGTTGATGCCTGTGCAGTAACACACACACACACGTGACAGACACATGTGACAGACACATGTGACAGACACATGTGACAGACACATGTGACAGACACATGTGACAGACACATGTGACAGACACATGTGACAGACACATGTGACAGACACATATGACAGACACATATGACAGACACATATGACAGACACATATGACAGACGTGCAATTCAGAAACTACTGATAAAAAGTTCCACTATAATATTTGTATTTATTTATATTATATACAGCATAGTGGGGAGACTGGCACTGACGGAGACAGGAGGAGGAGGAGCTACAAGTAGCAGAGAACTGGGTCTGAAGAATATGTAGAGTAACGTGAGAAGACAGAAGGAAGATGATGGAACTGAGAAGAAAGATCAGCATGAACAAACAACTAAAGATGAAAGTAGTCAGAAACAGAATGAGACGGACAGGACACATGCAAAGTATGAGCAGACTGACTGTCAAAAAGAGCATGGAAAGTGGAAGGTGACAAACGATGAAGAGAGAGACCAAAGCTGAGATGGAACAAGAGCATGAAAAGGGACCTTTGGAGGGCAGGTGTGAACAGCCAAGAATGGAAGGTGATTGCAGACAACAGACAGAGATGGAGGGAAATAACAAAAAAGCTGAAGAAGCTGCCGAGTGACGTGGACCCCCTGGCAAGGGAGCAAGGGGAAGAAGAAGTATTATGTACAGCACTTCGAACAAGTGATATGGTACTTGATAAAATCAATATTATTATTACATTCAGCCCATCGGAGCACACAGTGTTTCACACTTCGTCCTCTGCTCATCTGTTCATTATAACACCAACTAGACTTCAGCCAGCCTGCAATCACAATGTCTATAGCCAGGTAATCATCTATGCAGCCGAGTGAACTTAGGCAAGGTGGCGTGAATAAAATTGCCAAAGCTTCGACACAGCAGCAAATGGATTTGAATACGAGTTCTTGTGATTGAGACTCTGATGTTCCAACCACATGGATCCAATTACACATATTTGTCCTTAGATACAATAGGAAAATAAGCTGTGCATGTCAGGGCTAAACAGGCTTGCAAGAGCTCAGCCCATTAAAAGGAAGAAGAAACATTCTTATTTATATATTTTTCTACCTTAATTTGTGTAGTTAAATGCATAACTGTGGCCTGTACTTACCAGCAGTGTGATGTAGACAGTCGATACACACCCCACCCCCTTGCTTCACCCCTTCCTTGTTCATACTGAGTCTATACACGGAGACGGTTGCATTGAAATAGCACTCCACCGCGTGCCTGTGGCAGTTGCATGCTGGAACAGTGACCAGGACAACTTGTGTCACATCACAAGATTTAACCGAACAGTATCTTAATCAGAATACAAGCAATGAATATGTCTGAATAATGACTGATCAATATATCCCTCCATCCCTCTTTCGCGCTCTCCCTGTCCCCCTCTCCCCCACTTTCTCTCTCTCCTCTTTTTCTACCTCCCCCTCTCTCTCCCCCCCCCCTCTCTCTCTCTCTCCCCCACTCTCTCTCTCTCCCTCTCTATTTCTCTCTCTATCTCTCTCTCACCCCCTCTCTCTATCTCACTCTCTCCCCCCCTTTCTCTATCTCTCTCTCTGCCCCCTCTCTATCTATCAATATCTCCCCCCCCTCTATCTCGTTATCTCACTCTCTCCCCCTCTCTCTCTCCCTCTCCCCCCTTCTCTCTCTATCTCTCCCCCCTCTCTCTATCTCTCTCCCCCCTCTCTCTAGTTCTCTCCCCCTCTCTCTCTCTATCTCTCTCCCCCCTCTCGCTATATCTCTCTCTCCCCTCTCTTTCTCTCAGCCTTTTGCCTCCCTCCCCTTCCTACTAAATTATGTCTTTATAAACAGGAACTACTGGTACTTTCATCATAGACATGTGCATATGTCCAACATGTGACAAGAATTGTAAACCTATATACATCAGAAGTGCCATATAGTCTCTATATGTTCCACATTCCCATTTCACAAACAATTGTTTCAGGGTGCAAACTTTCTTTGCAAGTATAGGTACCATTTCAAAATCACTGGCACTTTATTCACATACCTTAATGATCATATGTATTCAGACAACGTTTGTTTTCCAACACCCTAAAACTCTACACAAATTTTAGTTTTTCTGTATTGTACTTTTTGGACTCCTATAATTTTAACATTATGAACACTTTTTTCAGACACCCGTATTTTTATAGTACATTGTGATTGCATGTTTTCAGATACCAACTATAACTGTTTTGTTCTCTATGCTTTTGGACAGCTGAAAATGTCATTATTTTACGTGTCCGAGTACAAATACAGTGATTGCCGTATCAGGGAAATGAAACAATAATCATTTGTTTGTTTTGTATTTTTCGGACACCTATCATTTTTATATGTTTGAATATATACAGGACGTTATGACTGTGTTTTAGGACAATAATTTTTTTACTTATATTTTTTTACAGCTGAGAATAAAATTATTGTAGGTGTTTGAATATAGACAGTCATTACAGTACAATGGGTATGATGGAGGTAAAACACTTTTCTGTCTCCAATACCTTCGCAAGGTCGCTCCTCAACGAACGGCTGCTGGTTAAAGAGAGGCAGACACCTGTCACAGCTGTCCCCCTGCGTGTAGCCCCCACACACACACTCGTACCGGCCCGTCAAGTTGCTCTGGGTACACCCGATGTGTTGTTGACTACATAGGCATTCTGCCATTATTTCCAGGTTCTCTATTGTGAAATGTTGCTACAATCAAACACAACAAATATTACTAATTTCTTACACAGAAAACAAGAGAATTGTTTTGGACATTATAAGAGTTAATATAAACTAACCATTTACAACTACAATCCAGAATAATTTATTACGTCAGTACTGTAGTTTATAGAACCTTGCTGTCAGTAGTTTATGGAACTTTTTTAAAAAGAAAATTTTATTTCCATGGACTATGCCACCGTGATAGGACATCTGGTGTCACAAATTCCTACTCTTCTCTGTTTGCCAGTTGCCGAATTGGGAAGACTATGAATTTGGTTTGTTGCTGTAACTTATAAATGTTACATCCAAATGCTTGGTATTATAACAGTTGTTCATGGATAGAAATATGTAATTCTGCTTCTCAATGGAAGACAATAGGAGACTCCAATATGAGCTGGCAGAGTCATACACGACGAGGAAAACAAGCATTCAACGAAACAAGTTACAGCAGGGTCAAGGTCAAAGAAGCTCTAGGTGGTCATGCATCGGGGGGGGGGGGGGGGGGGTGCATGTCTAAATATGTCAGTCTCCCACATTAAACATAAATTTGGAGCAAATCACTAGAGTGACATTGCTGATTTAGTTGTAAGTAGTTAGGTAGGTAGGCTAAGTGAATAGGACATCAATTGGACATCTGGTTGTACACAGGTTTAATTAATAAATCTCATCCAATCATTTGGTTGATAATAAATAAATGTTTCACGGTTATTCTTGCTATAGATATCCACACTTTTAGTCTTGTGGCTTACTATTATTAATTTTACACAGGGATTGGCAAATTCAATGTGGTTCAAATATATGTTACTTTTTATCCTACATGGGATTAAACCTGGTTAATATATTAGGCAACCATAAATAGTTAATTTGTCAATAAATATTATTTTAAGAAAATCAAAAAAGAAACACTAAATCAATCAAATTATTAAAATGTTTAAGTGTTGATTCACCTGGATAATTCCATTGACTCCTTCCCATGCGGACAGCTGGGACCATCGATTATCTTTATTAATAATGCATGCTGAGTTGCCCTGTAATTGCTCAGAAGGTGGCGTGTACTGTGGGCCATTGAAAAGGTGTGAAGTCAGCAGTCAAGAGAGTGGATGGACTGCCAGCCCAGGCAGGGATCAATAACTACAATTAATTCACATCACATCTGCCACAGTTTCAGCTGCATATCTAAATTGACTACGACATGGTTGTAATAGTCATATTACAACTTGTATTGCAGTCCACAATACTGGGGATATTCTGATTTATTATAATTATTTTATTATTATTATATTTCCATATTTATTCATCAGAAGACATTGCAGGGATTTCTCCATTATTTTACATAACGGTGTTAAAATAGTAATCCAGTCAATATTAATTAATGTGGTTAATATAACATGAAAAACAGTATATAATATGCACTGCCATGTGACAATGAAAGACTATATATTATCAATCCAGCTGTAGCTTTATATAATGTCCATTGCCATGTGACAGTGAAAGAATATATATTATCAATACAGCTGTAGCTGTGTATAATGTCCATTGCCATGTGACAATGAAAGAATATATATAATGAATACAGCTGTAGCTTTATATAATGTGCACTGCCATGTGACAATGAAAGAATATATATTATCAATACAGCTGTAGCTGTGTATAATGTCCACTGCCATGTGACAATGAAAGAATATATATAATGAATACAGCTGTAGCTTTATATAATGTGCACTGCCATGTGACAATGAAAGAATATATATTATCAATACAGCTGTAGCTTTATATAATGTGCACTGCCATGTGACAGTGGAAGAATATATATTATCAATACAGCTGTAGCTTTATATAATGTCCACTGCCATGTGACAATGAAAGAATATATATAATGAATACAGCTGTAGCTTTATATAATGTCCACTGCCATGTGACAGTGAAAGAATATATATTATCAATACAGCTGTAGCTTTATATTTATTAAAGTTTAAACAAATCCAATAATTAAAATTCTAAGCTGTTTGTTACAACAATGGCTTCATTATGATCTCATTAATATTGGTAAAAAACCTGCATAAGTAAACTTACGAATCGTATGCCGTTGATTCCCAAAGTCAATTCCATACTGTATAACTGGATTTTCAAATACATCAGTTTCCGCCAATCCTGCAAATGAATCACATTTGGGGAAATTTCACATGGTAAATATGAAATATTTTTTATTGTTTGCTTGTTTGTTCACACCGAAAAGCCAGTGTTATCAACATATGCACAGATTTAACATCTAAACCAACAAGCTGTACACTCGCCTGTGCACAGATGGTAGGAAGAGATGGTTCAGACCATTGCTTATTTATGGTCTTGGAAATTAAATTCCCAATGGGGAGGGGCAGAGCAAACTGTCATTCATTAGTTTCCATGCCAACATTTTTAGGTTTACAATATATTTAACAATTTTAAACAAATTGCCAAGGGGGCACATACCATTGCCCTCCTAATATAATCCATATATGGACGCCAGGCTTATCAAGAATCTAGAAGTCATATATGTGCGTGCTCTTGTTCAGTATTTCTCATACATTGAAACTTTTGATGTTTCTAGTTTTACTTACTATCAAGCTTTTGCGAATCCCAGAAAAGTCGAATGAAATCTGCAAGTAAGCATTCAAATGAATTAACCATTTTGCTGTCTTCATCTGACTTGGACACCAATGCTGTTGTTGTCCTCAGAATAGACCAACCACAACATTGCTATTTCAGATAAATGGCATGGGAACTGCTTAATCTTTACACTGTCATCTGTACATAGATATACATAGATAGTTATCATTATTAAAGTAGGTCAATTGTCAGTTCTTCCTATTTAGATTATTACAATTTGTAATGTTTTTAACACTAAAATAAATATGTTGACAGTATATGTTGAAGATTTACTAAGTCTGTTCAACATTGTTTGATTTTTCTGCCCACAAAAAATTAACAAAACATTCAGAATATATTTACAACTCAGTTGGCCATGTGATGAATGCCCGACGGTTCAACCACAAAGACTGTTATGTTCAGTGCGGTTACAATTTTACCATTGTCATGACAACCATTTCAGTGAATCGACTATTACTAACTACCACCCTGTTTGATTCCTTGTCTGTCTGTTAGTCACAATTATGAAGTGTTCAGATACATCCAAACTAGACTGGTATCTCTGGTCAAAGGGAAATTTAAAGCATTTAAAGTAACATCACATTTCCACAGGTCTGTTGTTAATTTCAATAAGTTGATTGTTACGAATTCATATCAAAATTTGTGCTAACCTTTTCATGTCTTGGTGCAGCCATCTTGCTAAATCCAAGACATAAGACTGAATCAAGGTTCCGTGGACTGTAAAGGATGTGTGTATTGAAGGTTGTTCTACATGAATATTCAGATGTGACACGATACACCCAAGGCTGGTATGATACACCATCATATGACTTGAGCAGAAGTATGTTGCCTGGTCGCTTGGAATCATCCATTGTCAATGTAATCCTCTGTATATCGAATACCTGCAGATCAAATCAACATGGTGCATCTTATCATTCTTATGACTGTAAACGTGAATTTTGAAAAAAAATTGTGGTTGTGGACAATGTGGTAGATAACGTAGGTTAAAGAGTCCACCATTTCATTTTCAGGTCCAGAGTGCTCTGATCATTTTTAACATTTTAAGTATTTTGGTTGGATTCTGATGAGGTGTTAACATACATCAGTCAAGCAAATTTTGAAGGGTTTCACATTCTCATATTTTAGTTCAAGACATCATACGTGTAAGTGTAACTTACATCATGAACTTCACTTGGCACTGTGCCACATAACAGAGATCTTATAGTCTACTTTAATTTTAGGTGTAGATGTATCTTGGCTACCATCCAAGACAGTTTTTCATTTATTTAAAGTACTTTTTGTTTTTTGTACTTTTGTTTTTGGTGTCCAGTCCTCCTTTTTTGGCCCAGTGCAACTACTTGAATATGATGACAAAAAATTTTGTTTTACAATCATAAGACATAACAGACACATCTATTATAGATTTAGACCTGTAACTGTAAGTTTTCGTTTTTTACCGATTCCTGTTACAACTTACAGGCTACTGCCTAGGCTACAGCATTTTATGTAACAATGTGATGTGCTTCTTGAAACCTATACTAAGGTTGGTTGGTATGTATATCATTAAACATATACTTGTGTCTTGACTGAATGAAGTGTTGTGATTGCATTACATGTGATAGATATGTCATACACTGTCACTGACGTACAGTAAAACATAAATAATCTCTTGTCATGAGTCATGTGCGAGTACTATCAGTATGAATTATGATGAAACATACATCGGCGTCGCCGGTGAAGGTAGGCCTACTTTCGAAAACATCTTCTCAGACTTCTGCAAACTTCTATAATAACAAGATGCACACCTGAAGCAGATCTATAGTGATGATAGCCTGCGGAGAGTCGTCTGATACGCCGTAACCTGCCCTTATTAGGTTACTGCGCGACATACTTTGCCACCACGTATTCGTGTTGCCGTCTACCATAGCAGCAGGGGGGTGAGTGGCGTTTGTGCATGTTTTCAAGCGACGCCGCGATGGCATCTGGAATATGTCGCTGTGTTCATAATAAGTCTCTTTTCCAAAAGTTCCGCACGTTATGTTCACTTCCACCGGCTTGTTAAGAGCAACGTCGACGGGTTTTGTGAGGACGGGAGACGCGGCCATCAACATCAACGCCAAACGCCACGGCGCGTTTCTTTGCCCATCGCACGTCCATCTGGCGGGAACACAATGAACCATCGCTATCACCAGCACCGCTCGACGGTCTTTCGCACAGGCCCTGTAAACTCGGTCCAATTTCTTCTTACCTCAAACCGATATAATAAAATAATTGCACTAGTGCTTTGTTAACGCATCAAGCGACAAACGCATATTTTATGTACTAGAAGAGAGGGATAGTTGTGCCGGTCTCCTTTGTTGGAACTTTCCGATTAATCCACGTTGTTATCGATTGATTCGAGTTTGCGTCTGGTAGATACGAATGTGCAGTTCGCGGACGATTTAGCCAGCTCTGTTTAATAGAAGCGTTGGGGAAGCTAAGCATGGTTTGTTTACTAACTATTTTATTTATAACTCGCGTCGTTTGTATTTTCCACTATTATCAAGACCCTACGGTGGTTGTTTAACCTGTGATGCAAAATTGACAATTCTTACAGAAATCATTTTAAATGCTCACCATCTAAAAATTCGCGCTGTCATGCCGACTGATTTTTCCTATTTATCGCCCACAATGAATACATTCGGATTGTTTGGAGTTTTATAAGGCTTGGTATCCAAATACTTTGATAAGATGGTTGATTTTGCTCGTGTAATAAATATTATACGTCCGTATTATTCTAGGGCAGGCTTTACTTTTGTCAGGTACTGTGACAACTTAATCAGCGCCAAAAGTTATTCATCTCGCCAAACGAAGTCGAAGAAAGTAAAACAGTGGAAATGCATTTCTGTATAAACTATACATACTAATAGTTAAATACAAGTAAATACACGTTCACTTAACTACAAAGTTACCTGTTAGTTTTTAACTTTTCTTTTGTAGTCGCGACGATATGATTCAAGAACGACCATTTTCTCGCCCGAGGGTAAGTCATAGTCATAGTAAGTCATCCATACTCTGATTACTGATACAGGCGACAGCCATTATTTTTGGAATTTCTGTGTTTTAATATTGCAGAGCCAGAAAGTAATGATGTGCTCCCTTGTGCAACTAACTGAGTTTCTGACTGCACAACACTGGCTACCATGTACTAAACTGGGTCTACCAGGGAGTCCATCAGATTGTTAATCACATATTGGGCTAAACACATGTTGGGCCAAACAATAGTTTATAAATGTAGCTGATTGGCCCTCACAAAAGTAAAAGGAAAGGAATACATTCTTCAACAGTGTAGGTAGCAATTATAGCTACTGGGCTAATCTTTCTTCTTGTGTGTTTGTGTTGTTGATTTCCTAAACGTCTTGTTTATTTTGTGCAGGGCGACTTTACCAAGTCGAGTATGCTATGGAGGCTATAGGTCATGCAGGGTCATGTCTGGGCATTCTCGCATCAGATGGCATAGTCCTGGCAGCTGAGAAAAGAAATACAAACAAACTACTCGATGAAGTCTCATACTCGGAAAAGATATATAAATTGAATGAGTGAGTTCACGTTTTACTTGTCTGTGCATACTGAGGAACATCATATTTTGTCGTGCAATTATACAAATGATTGTCAGGATGAAGGGATCTGGTGAAACGTATGTAATATTATACATACTTTTAAAACAAGAATGACTAATAAGTGTAAATGTGATTATGACTCATTGATCAGTGTTTCCCCTGGTATATAACAAGCAAGGCGGGCCGCCTCACCGTTTTTCTATGCTGCCTCGCCGAAATTGCCGCCTCGTAGCTATGTCATACGCCCATTTTTTTGTTCTTCCGTGATATATTCAGCGTCAGCGAGCGGGCGAAATGACATCACAAAGTCACTTATATTCCTGCATAATCACAGATTTGTAGCAACGTCGTTTAGTCGTCTTAACGTTGCTCAGAGCAGTTAGGATTTAACACCATTGGACAACGTGAAAGATGTCAGTTGTCCAATCACGGAATATTCCTGTGGGATCCCCAGTGTCTCCAATGGCGACACCTTGCGGAATTTCGACATACTAGAAATCTAGACATTCTTGTGAAATGGCGTCCAAACGGTAACTTGCGTTTTGGTTTATGACGGTGGTGGGAGTGAAAACCTTGCAGGCAGATGGCACTACATCACTTGTCGGCACTTGTGTCGAATCCGGACTCTTTTGAAGCCCAAATAAAGACCATGCATCCTATTCACTAATCGGCACTTGTATCGAATCCGGACCCTGTTGAAGCTCAAATAGCGACCCGGTTTGTGTTAGTCTGTGCCGCTGAGCTTGTGGCCGTGCGTTACCGCACAGCGCGCGTATAATGAGAGATACAGTATACAACAGCATATGTTGATACAAACCGGGGCGCTATTTACGCCTCATATGGACGTAAGATGCAATATACTTAAAGGTAAATATGCCTAGGATAATGCTGTATGATGGAACTACAGTGTATCTCACTGATGTATCAAAGTTAAGCAAAACTCAAGTTATAACGGCGAAATCAAAGTGGGTCCGGATTCGACGCAAATGCCCACAAGTCTATTCAACTAATAACATGTTCTATGCGGTTTTGTTTGAGCAAAATAAGGAATGTGATTCGTAAGATATCTTTGTGCTAAATATATGATACATATTCCGACAAAGTTGTGCAAACAAACTTTTGGGAAAGTTGATTTGAGTGAAATACTTACGAATATCAACCACCGAAGTTCACATCTCATAAAAAATGTCTACCGGTACTACCCAAAACCGTGCATACTAATGGGTTATCAATAACTTGGGTTAGACAATGTCAATGATATGTTTGCACAGTAATTGGATATACTAAACAACTTACACTGTTTTATAAAAAGGACACAATTTGAGAAACGTTCTTGCGATTAATATAATAGAAACATACTTTTGTGGCATTCCAGAAATCACTGTTTAATTAATTGTATAGCGTTCTAGCAACAAATAAAATATCTTTTGAACATAAACCACCAATTTACCATATTATTATGATATTAAAATTATTTAAAGGTGATGATGAAAGAGTCTTCAGATGATACCACTGGATGCTTCCCAGAGAAGTCGAGATGGTGTTCGACTGAACAGGTCTGCCAGGGAGTAAAGTGTAAAGCGCTTTCAGCAGTCCAGCGCTATATAAGAACTTAACCTTTTACTTTTTTACTGACTCTGTCAGTGAGGTAACAAGGCCTAGGGTTAGTGCAAGAAAAACATAACCATAACCAAGTACCAGTGGTCAAGTGGAAACCACACCTCAAAACGATGAAACAGTCATGATTACTGACTTTTATCAGTCATGATTACTACGTTACTACACAAGTAGTGTCTTGTTGTTTTATATCTTCCCCTCTATATTCAATAGTAAAGGTTAAAACGTACCTCAGAATGCACCATTTTAAAGCTAGTATTAAAAAAAACCCTAGCAACGCTTCACGCCTGCAGCGCTTACATACCCCATCCCTAACACCTCGCCCATCATTTTACCCAGGGGAACACTGCTCATTGATAATGTCTTGTATAGCACCAGACAATATCTGCCTAGATAAGGCACTCACAGCACTTTCTTTATTATCACAGCAAGTGTTTGGGCAGCAACTGATGCAGGCTCATGCAGCATCCCTGTGGGTATTTGTAAGTCAAGTCCATTAGCTGTGTGAGTCCATAGATGTTTTTTTCCATTCCAGTCCAACATTCAATCTTCAAGTGACCACCACCACCCAAGTTGTTCCTGTGTTGTTTGTTTAATGTTGCTGATCTTTATTGCAGGGATATGGCATGTAGTGTTGCTGGAATCACGTCTGATGCCAATGTTCTTACAAATGAACTACGCCTCATTGCCCAAAGGTTTGCACAGCTCATATAATATCTGATAAGATTAAGTACATTGTGGGATAATTATTAATGCTTCATATGTATTAGTAGTGTAGACTTATGTTCTTCAGGCATTCCATACTTGACAATTGTAATCCTACTGGCAAATAATAAGTAAAGCTGAACACTATGTTTTCACTTATTTACATTTTCTTAGGGAAAGACTAGTTTATGTCAATATGTACTTTTTAGTACACTTTAGGTGTAGAAAGTGTATACTAATGACATCCATATATGATAATAATAAAATTACTTCTTTAATACCAATATCCTCGGAAAATCCAAGCTCAGTGGTGCATGTCTTTCTCTAAACATCTGTAGAACCAGAGTTGAGCATTAAGGCCTGGTATGGGTGCTAATTTACGCTTTTTTTTTAATATGTCAATGTAATTTTCCAGCACCAGATAGTAGATTTGTATGTTTACTATAAATAAACTTCACATTTAGACCAACAACATACCTCTAAACGACTTTTATTCATGTTTAAAATCCCCCCTATCACACTGATGTATCCATTTTTCCGCTTTTCTACAGCTTGGTTGCAACAACAAAAAATTATATTAATTATGCATTTTAAAAAGTGTCCTATCTAGTTGCCATACCTCCCCGTAAATAAAATATTATTTACTGAAAGACACATTCCCCACTTGTCTGAATAAGTTTGGTTTGCAAATTATACTTCCAAAGTATTAATAAATTGAAGCTATCTCAGCAATTTTTACTGTAGTGAATTAGTGATGTTTGACATTGATTACAAATCATATCTTGCTTGCCCTAAGTAAATACAATATATAATATCCATGTGCATTGAAACCCTCTTTCTTTTGCAGTTAAAATTTACCCTTAAGTTAAAAAAATTCTGTGGAGGAATGGAAGCTACAATGGAATGGAAACTATGCATCTGTTTCCATATGATATGCACCAAGATCACGTTTATGCTGATATTTCACAGAATAAAGAACACATAAATTGATACTACTATTTCACAGAGTACTCTTGAAATCAAGTAACACTGGTAACTGTAGAATTGCTTACAGAATAACAGAACAGAGTGTTAAGTAACGAAAACATCATTGTGAGATGTGGCTACTGCTCTAAGTGTGGTGGCATGTTTGCAGACACTTGCTGCAGTACCAGGAGCCCATGCCTTGTGAACAGATTGTCAGTGCCCTTTGTGACATCAAACAGGCTTATACACAGTTCGGCGGTGAGTTTTGCTGTAACTTTAAAATGTATGATTTGCTGTCAACCCCGTTGGGAGCAGGCCTTTATGCAACTTAATGGACACAATCAATAATTATGAATGAATTTTTTGCGCTCCTCAAATTTCTACCCATCCAAAAATGGACTTTACCCATCTAAATATCTGGTGGACGGGTCTCTGGGTAAAGCTGTGATTGTGAGTCGGCTACAACAGTTTAATTGTTTTATCCAATCTTATCCAGTCAGCTTCTGTTACAGTCCAGATTAGGCTCTATGCCATCAGTGTTCCCCCTGGGTAACTAAACTCGCCACACAACTTGTTTTGTCTATAGTAAATTATATTTGTAGATATTTAGATCAGTAGTACGTTAATAGATTTGTCTTTTAGGAGTTGTGAAAGTGAGAATATCTATTTTGTAGTATATATAGCCTGATCACTTTTTTCACTTCTGTGTGATGTAGTACTACTAGTAGTTTGTCCAATGATTTCAATGAAACTGAACAACACATTTGCAAACAAGCCAGCATGTCGTAATAGATATTAGACATGTTTGATTTTTCACAGAATTAGTCTAAAATGATATGAGACAATAGATGTATTTTCAAATATACAACAAGATGAAAAAATACACTAAGTGCTGATCAAAAAATTTGGCTGTAAACATGCAATCATCGTGCAAAGTAAAAGAACTCTGCAGATATGGAGAATCATTTCCTTTGTGCATTATCTAATTCCCTTTTTCTTTTGATTCAAGACTGGCAAAAAATTATTTCTGGCAAAGGGCCTGCTGACTTCCTATAATGTGTGTGCTGACAGGAAAGCGGCCGTTTGGTGTGTCCCTACTCTATATGGGATGGGATCATCACTACGGCTTCCAACTGTACCAGAGTGACCCGAGTGGAAACTACGGCGGTTGGAAGGCGACCTGCATTGGAAACAACAGCTCGGTGAGTGATATTGACAACACTGGACAAGGTTGTCTCAACCACAGATACCTCCTGTTTAACATACTTAATGTTGTTTAATAATGTTGACTAATAACTCTGATTGCTTGGACCCATGCACCATCATGCAGCATATTTTATTTATATTTTTTTGCAGCAATTTTGGCAAGTCGTCATGTCACAGACGAAGCACAACGAAACCACCAGTTTCCATTAATTCATAGCATGTTTACAGTAGCAGTGGTCGTGTCAAGTTGACTATCAGAACGGGTTGTTACGCAGCATGCAGTTGTCATTCTAGAGGAACACACGTTTTTTTCTTCAGTTCCCCATTGATCCAGTTTTGCTGAAGAAATGGCTCGTGAAAAAATGAAGCGAGCAAACTTCAAGTTAATAATAAACATCTGTGGCACATATATCCCCAGGAATCTGGGCTCAGAGGTGCAACATACAAGAATCATTGGGAAACTTGTTAACAGTGACAAGAGTCATCATTAAAGCAAGGGAGGTTAGGGTGGGACTGTAATTTCAAATAAATATGTCTTGAGTTTTTTATGAAAGGTATAGATAGTTTCAGATTTTAGAATGATAGAGAGTTGATTCCAGATTTTTGGTGCAGCTACAGAAAAAGCACATTTGCCAATGTTGGTTTTAGAAACAAAAAGTTGTGAAAGCATTGAGTTACATGTCTGTTTTGACAGTTGTATGTTTTGCTTGTAGGCAGCTTTGTCGATGTTGAAGCAAGAATACAAGGAGGGGGAGACGTCAGTGAAGGAAGCGCTAGATCTCGCCATCAAAGTTCTCAGCAAGACACTGGACACAACCAAACTGACGTCAGAGAAAGGTATTGTTAGCACACAACCGGATGTTATAAACAGCTGTAAGGGTGTAAAAAAAAGTAGTTGCTGCACTGACTGGAATTTTCTCCCTCAAAGTGTTAGATTAGTTAGAAATGTTACGCCGTTCTGTTGTCATTTGAAAACTTGCAACCTTAACAACCTGGCTTATCCATCATAGCTCCCTGACACATCTATCCGTCTGTTGACAACTGGAATACAGTTTGGCAATTTTGATTGACCAACCCTTTTGTCTTGATGCGCCTCTCAGTTTGGTAGTCATTATTATAGAAAAACATGGAATCACACTTACATGAGGGGTCTCTGTTCCATTACCCTGGACCAGCCAGGTATGGCAATTAGTAGCAAAAACTTCACTGAATCACTTGCTTGAATGCGGGAATCACGCAAATGTGCCAGACTATGTTAACCCATCCAGCCTTGGCAATATTGAGTGTTTGCAAGAGAGCATGTTTATAACCTGTTTACAATTCACATATTCCACAATCAAATTATTCAAATTCAAGCTTACTAAATGCAATTTCATGGGCAGTTCAACATTCAACATATTTATTCAACGTATTTATTCTAATGTTAAGAAAGTGATATTAAAACGTGATAAATAGACATCCTTGGTTTAACATGTCTACTCGCCTCTGTGTTCATTCACATCCTTGGACCATTACCTTCTGGTCTATGGTTTAACATGTCTACTCGCCTCTGTGTTCATTCACTTCCTTGGACCATTACCTTCTGGTCTATGGTTTAACATGTCTACTTGCCTCTGTGTTCATTCACTTCCTTGGACCATTACCTTCTGGTCTATGGTTTAACATGTCTACTCGCGTCTGTGTTCATTCACTTCCTTGGACCATTACCTTCTGGTCTATGGTTTAGGATGTCTACTCGCCTCTATGTTCATTCACTTCATTGGACCATTACCTTCTGGTCTATGATTTAACATGTCTACTTGCCTCTGTGTTCATTCACTTCCATGGACCATTACCTTCTGGTCTATGGTTTAACATGTCTACTCGCCTCTGTGTTCATTCACTTCCTTGGACCATTACCTTCTGGTCTATGGTTTAGGATGTCTACTCGCCTCTATGTTCATTCACTTCCTTCGACCATTACCTTCTGGTCTATGGTTTAACATGTCTACTTGCCTCTATGTTCATTCACTTCCTTTGACCATTATCTTCTGGTCTATGGTTTAACATGTCTACTTGCCTCTATGTTCATTCACTTCCTTCGACCATTACCTTCTGGTCTATGGTTTAATATGTCTACTTGCCTCTACGTTCATTCACTTCCTTCAACCATTACCTTCTGGTCTATGGTTTAACATGTCCACTCGCCTCTACGTTCATTCACTTCCTTGGACCATTACCTTCTGGTCTATGGTTTAACATGTCTACTCGCCTCTACGTTCATTCACTTCCTTCAACCATTACCTTCTGGTCTATGGTTAATTTTTATGGCTTATTAAAAAACCCACAAGGGTAATTTAGTTATTTATATTTTTCTTTGGGAAAATTGAATGGTGAAGCACCTGTTGCTATGTTTACTGAGAGATTATTGTCAGCTGTGTGGAATTATGTAGTTAGGTGAGGAATGTTGTAATTAGCAACATCAACATTTACGTGATCAAAATACTGTAACAGCATGTTGCTATGGTAACGGCTGTATGTATTTGTACACTGTATTTTTTGGACATCCTAGAAACCTACAAATTATTATTTTATGTACTGTATCTTTTCTTACACCTATTATTACTATGTGTTTTGATGCATAAAGTACATTTACTGTTTTCAGACACCACAATTTCTTTGCTTATAACGCATGTTTTCGGACAACTTTATAAGAGAACGAGGATATTTCCAGGAAGGTGTAATAACAACTAAAATTAATTATAAATGTTAAGATTTCTAGGAATCCAAACACATACAGTCATTACGGTAGCACATAAGATTCAAGATTCAATAACTTTATTGTCCATTTAAAACATTTAATTAAAAATGAAAATTTTCCTTAACAGAAACATTAAAATGCCAGTACATGTAACAAAATTAGAAGATACAAATAAAATTGGTCAAACACGTTATGATTATCACTAAAAATTTGTCAAACACATAATAGTTAGCACTAGAAATTTTATAAAAATAATAAATAAATAAAACACTCATACCACAACATTTCTTACAGGTTTCATAAATGTACATTTCAGTGGAGATTGCGACCCTGATGCGAGACAATGGTGTCACCAAGCTGCGGATCCTGCCCGCGCCAGAGCTCGAGGCAATCATTAAAAAGTATGAGGCAGAGGAGGCAAAGTTAGAGGCTGAAAAGAAGAAACAGGAGAAGCCAATGTGAGGCGGAGACACGTGTAAGTGGATTAACAACACACCCAGGTCGAGGCCTGTTGTCACAAATGCTGTTGGAATGTTTTTTGGGGGGAAAATGTCAAATAACAAGGTCAAAGCATTGTTTGCGTTGTCATAAAATGGGCCTTGTTCTAAGTGTGAAAACGAGTGCAAGAGTGTAGTTTGAAGTTTTAATATTTTGCGAGCCTCAAGGAGGGTGCAGCTGGAGGTTTTCGGAGAGCCTCAGCCCCCTGAATATTCAATATCTTCTGTACCATCATCATCTTCTGTACCACACAAACAGATTGCTGATTAGACCACATATTTAGGGTAAACCCAAACTATTTCCATATTACGCATTTATTTTAGTGCTGTAATCCCTTTAATAAAATTAGAACAATTGCTTTTCATAAAATATGTGTATTAATGGCATCTAGCGGTATTTAACTTATGTGCGTTTATGAACACTACTGCAAGATAGTCGGGTTGAAAATTGTACTTCCAATGTTAGCCACCAGGTAGCACTACTGTTATCAACCTACTCCCATTTGACTATCACAGTAGGTTTAGGCCTTTCTGAATAATAAAGCTCTCAAATTTTAGAGTAGCTAGGTAAAACAAGTTTTCTTTCTTTTGTTTTTCAAAGGTATTTATTGCTTCAAAGGTATTTGCAGGTTTGTGTGCCTGTCACCCCAATAATTTCCAATAGAGAGCAGTTAAAAGTGAACATTTGATGGGCACAACTTTCAAACTGTGAACAATGTTTTTGGCTTATTAAATGCCATTTGGCAAGTAGCAAACAGTGGAACCTCCCTATTAAGGTCACCCTTGGGATTGGGCAGAAGTGACACCAATGACCAATGCATCTATAATAGGGTAAATTGGAAATTTTCACAATCCTGACTAAGGGCATGAACACATCCTTGCAGCCTAGTGATCCGAACATTCCTGATTCCTGTCATGATACTCCGTAATCTGCTGTTAGTAGTGCCTTATGCCAGTGCCGAAAATGTTCTCAGAAATTTTACTCCCCGCACCCCTGTAACTGAAATCACAACACAACATCTTCCGCTTCCATAATCCCTCCAAAGCTGAACAGACCTGTTGTTACCATACACATACATACAGCATACACATGCATACACATACAGCATACATACGCATACATACAGCATACATACAGCATACACATGCATACAGCATACACATACATACAGCATACGCATACATACACATACATACAGCATACATACAGCACCAACTGTAGCGTGTCCATAAATTGTACACACACATGTTGTCACATATTATTATCATTCAGTCACGTTTTCAGCGGTTAACTGAAATATACAACAAATATTTATTTTCTCGCTCTTATAGTGATAAAAATTGTATTTTGAACTAGTTTTACATTATTGTAAACACACCCTCATTGGTCTGCTTTTTCCCTTGCATGGTGGGGTCCACATCACTCGATAGTTTCTTCTCTCCGTTTAATAATACTCCCCATCTCCTGTCTTGTGCAATGGTTTTTCAGTCTTGGTCGTTTGCACCTGCCCTGCCAAGGTCTCATTTCATGCTGTCTTTCCATCTCGGTTTTAGTGTGTTTTTATGCCAGTGCCGAAATAAGTTAAAAGAATGCCGACCTATAAGCTCTTAATGATTGTAATAAACACTGATCTTTGTTTGAAAGTGTACTTTGAGTGTCGTAAATCAGTGCAACTAGCCTATTTTGTCAAAGCAAACAAACAGAAATGTCAGTATCATTGTGGTTAAAAGATAAGATCAGAATTGTATTATATTCATGCTTTTTATGTGCTTTTTCAGATAGAAAAAAGATGTGCAAGATTTAGTAATCAGCCAAGACAAGCTCTTGCGTACAGCAGCGAACAGGTGCATTCCTTGTGTGAGGTTAACACTACATGCATAGCAAAGCACTTTCTCTTCCTCTTGGAGATGTTTCTAGTACATTAAGTAAGAGTATGTATCATTTAAATAGCTGATAAGCTAGCAAACGTCTTGAATTCCCCCGTACCCGTTGGTAGATGACACCCAGAAGACTGTTTTTACTCTGTTATTATAATATTTCTGCTGTAAAACAAGCAAATAAACACCCCTACAATGCAACTAGACGAAGTACATGGACATATTTGAACATTGTTTATTTACTGCTGTTGATGTCATAGAAACTGAAAACAATACCAGCCATTAAGTACATAATTCTGAATTTGTTTGTCCTGATTTTTTCAGACAGTGTATCCAACTTTTCATGTTGAAATGTCTTAAACATTGCTGCTATGTTGCCGTAGGGACGAACATGCACATTTGTAATGTATAACTGTGTTTGGCATTGTTACAATTAAAATTGTAATATGAAGCCATTTTGTTGTAGTTCTGGTGATTTTTTGGCAAGGAATCAGAATTATCCACACTAACTGCCTGATATCCCCCCCAAGACAATTACCAATACAAACTAACAAAGCAGTCTGGTCATGAGATACTTGATTGTTCTGCACATATTTGTATTCACATGTGAATGTCGTAATGCTATCACAATTTCCAAGTACTGTATTCGTTCTATTAAGTGTACATGCCATACTAGCGTACACCCCTCCTAACCCTAACCCTCCTTTTTTCTAGCATCTGACACCGTGACAGTGATCTCCAGTGCTAACCCTAACTGTTGAATCCATCACTGTATTTTAATTTCTACCAAAGTCACACTGGATTCAAAGCTCAGTGATGGCAAATTATTGAAAGATCCACCTAAATTATCTGAGTACACTCACTACAGTGTAAAGACCTCAAGCACTCCAGAAAATGGGTGTATACAAAATTTGACATAATTCTAAGTCTCAAATATTTGTTAAACTTACTTAGAGCTTAATAGAATGAATACAATATTTAGATTCACTCTTCTAAAAAGGTGTCACTCAAAATTAACATCTACACTTCATGTATGCATACAATTGTAAGAAAACGACCTCTGTTCCCCTGTATACAGACAATAATATGCATAAAGTCTGACCTCCGCCTGTACACAATGTGTCTAGACCTTCATCCCCAATGTCGGGCATAGTCTACACAATCGCTGGTCCCTCACAGACCAGCACGTGTAATCTGTGGATGGTCCTAACGTTACAAACTTGACCCATTAACCACACTAACAGATTCCTGATTAGTCCATATATTTAGGATAAACACAACAATATTTCTACATCACGCATTTATTTAAGTGCTGTAATCTCTTTAATAAGATTAGAACAATGTCTTACTTTTAATCAAATATGTGTATATGCGTTTCTGAACACTACTACAAGGGTTAAAAATTGTACTTCCTATGTTAGCCACCAGGTAGCACCACTGTTATCAACCTACTCCCATTTCATTATCACAGTAGGTTTAGGCCCATCTGAATAATATTTGTGTCCTGTTAGAAGCTCTCAAATTTTAGAGTAGCTAGGTAAGACAGGTTTTCTTTCTTTTGTTTTTCAAAGGTATTTGCAGGTTTGTGAGCCTGTCACCCCAATAATTGTCAATAGAGGTTGCCAACAATTTCAATTTGAACATTTGATGGGCACGACTTGAACAATGTTTTTGGCTTATTAAATGTCATTTGGCAAGTAGCAAACAGTGGAACCTCCCTATTAAGGTCACCCTTGATTGGGCAAAAGTGACCTGAATAGCAAGGTGACCATATTAGTATGAACTAATTTCCTACACAGTACTGTTACATATTGGGACTGTGAAAGAGTGACCTTAATTGCAAGGTGGCTGTATTACTGAGGTGACAGTAAAGTGAGGTTAAATTGTGCCATCAACATATTTTATTCTATTATTAAGAACATAATTATAAAAGAAGTGACAGTCTTGCTGTAACGTAGACAAGGTTGATGTTCATAAACAGATAATGGCACCTACATTTAAACAGTGGGCTGTAGAATAAATATTTGGACCCAACTAAATTTTGTTATGACTAGTTTTGTCTGAATTTAATATCTCAGTGTGTTTATTCAATAATTCCACATAACTTCAGCATATGTTTAAAAAAGTTGCATCTTATGGCACTTTTGAGGCCCAAATAGCTCTCCAGTTTTTGCCAGTCTGTGCTGTTGCGGCCGCGTGTTGCCATGCTGTTTGCTTCAAATGAATGATAACAGAACACATTTTTATTAAAACCATGCACTATTTAGTGCACATGCACTAAGACGCAATATTTGAATACTGAAAATATGCTTGGGGTGAAGTTGAATGATGGAATTAATGACCTAAGGTACAAAATTTAGGCAAAAATATAGTTATAATGCCCAAATTGAGGTGGGCATGGATTCTACACAAATGTTAAATATTGCCACAAACTTACAATGAACACAATCAGACTCTGTAGTCTGTGCACCAGTACAGAATATTAATGTGTGATGCCTGAATAGAGTTGAAATGAAGCAGACCCAGTAATTCTGCTATCAAGATATTTATTTACTGCATCCTTACAAAATACCACACAGACAGGCACTTCTTAACATATATCAGATACAAATGAAACTACCATGGAAATAAACAGCGATATTTAGGAAGAACAACACGTATAAAGCCTACAGTGAGACTTGGGGTAAGACGACTACCCACCAAGTGACCTAAGTGTGCTTGCTTGCCCATGACACAACAGAATCAGGTACAGATACACGCGAAAACATACTGCAGATTGACTTAGTAATATCAAATACTGGCAAAATATTGTACATGGTTTCAACACTTAACACGTTTCTAGTGAACCCTAGAGAAGAATAAAGGGCATCGTCTAAGGGTTAATAATACATGGGAAAAAGGATATCAAAGCAAGAAGAGTGGCATTGTTAGTACTTTTTAAAGCACATCAAATTATATGAAAATTCTACTAGACAGCAAGAAATAACACATCACCGCATGAACAAGACCCGCTGTGTAGACAGGTTGAAAAGTCACGTTTCAACAATTGATCTATGTTTGAAGTATGTTTATTTCTTGCTGTCAGACAAGTTATAAAATCTATAACAATCCAGATTCTTAGGCACATAAATTTTGTAGATGAACAAATACTAGCTCTGCGCTCTGGTGCACACTATATGCATATTCTGCTGTTTATTTTCAACTAACACTGTCACTGTTTGTATTTTAGTTATTAGGAATGGAACACAAATAACATATAAATCCTACTTATTATCTGGCAAGATATCTCTGAAAAAACTCCACAGTCCGAGACAGATGCAACATCTTTGCTACATTAATTACTGCTCCCTAGAATACATAGAACGCATTTCTGCTGCTACATAAACTCATAATAATGATGTATCTATGTCATCATTATACAAACATTGTATTAGTATATCACAAAGTGGCACTAACAGTCTCCATTTTATAACACAGGCTAGCAATGTAAAGCAAACAATCACAGCTATAAATTAATAATAATCACTGTTTCCTTTAAAACTTGTCTGCAGAATAAGACAACCGCTGAGACAGAGTGCATTATTCTACAAAGATCTCGGACATACCAAAGTGATAGGTAGCCATTTTGGTTCACAAATCTGCCCAATCAGATGGGAATAATATTTTTTTTTCTCTGTCACTTTAGTTGCACTCACTGATTAATCACACCATTGAATTACACATGCAAACAATAACCGTGGTATCATTGAGATATCTCAGATAAATAAAATAGTAGCATGACCATACTTTAGCTTTAGCAAAATAATGGGAATATCTAAGTGTGACATTTCAAATTCTTCTATGTAGTATATGAAGTATGAAGACACAGTAAAAAAAAGCATAACAATCAGAAAAGGATATCTAAATAATTCAAAATGTTACATTATTTTGAAGTTTTGTAAGATGAGTTTAAATGCAGTTTGAGTCAGAATGCAACTTTAACAATAGAGATAAACTTTGGTTTGATGGGTGATTACAGAGGTGCACATGTGCAAGCATGACATTTGGTTTGATGGGTGATTACAGAGGTGCACATGTGCAAGCATGAAATTTGGATTGATGGGTGATTACAGAGGTGCACATGTGCAAGCATGACATTTGGTTTGATGGGTGACTACAGAGGTCCACAGGTGCAAGCATTACATTTGGTTTGATGGGTGATTACAGAGGTGCACATGTGCAAGCATGACATTTGGTTTGACGGGTGACTACAGAGGTGCACAGGTGCAAGCATGACATTTGGTTTGATGGGTGATTACAGAGGTGCACATGTGCAAGCATGACATTTGGTTTGATGTGTGTTTACAGAGGTGCACATGTGCAAGCATGACATTTGGTTTGACGGGTGACTACAGAGGTGCACAGGTGCAAGCATGACATTTGGTTTGACGGGTGACTACAGAGGTGCACATGTGCAAGCATGACATTTGGTTTGATGGGTGATTACAGAGGTGCACATGTGCAAGCATGACATTTGGTTTGATGTGTGTTTACAGAGGTGCACATGTGCAAGCATGACATTTGGTTTGACGGGTGACTACAGAGGTGCACAGGTGCAAGCATGACATTTGGTTTGACGGGTGACTACAGAGGTGCACATGTGCAAGCATGACATTTGGTTTGACGGGTGACTACAGAGGTGCACATGTGCAAGCATGACATTTGGTTTGACGGGTGACTACAGAGGTGCACAGGTGCAAGCATGACATTTGGTTTGACGGGTGACTACAGAGGTGCACAGGTGCAAGCATGACATTTGGTTTGACGGGTGACTACAGAGGTGCACATGTGCAAGCATGACATTTGGTTTGACGGGTGACTACAGAGGTGCACATGTGCAAGCATGACATTTGGTTTGACGGGTGACTACAGAGGTGCACAGGTGCAAGCATGACATTTGGTTTGACGGGTGACTACAGAGGTGCACATGTGCAAGCATGACATTTGGTTTGATGTGTGTTTACAGAGGTGCACATGTGCAAGCATGACATTTGGTTTGACGGGTGACTACAGAGGTGCACATGTGCAAGCATGACATTTGGTTTGACGGGTGACTACAGAGGTGCACAGGTGCAAGCATGACATTTGGTTTGACGGGTGACTACAGAGGTGCACAGGTGCAAGCATGACATTTGCATGACAGCTGCGATGCAGAGTGCAATATATAAATAAAAATGTATACAACAATATCTACAAAATAACACCACATTACTGATAATACGAATGATTACATTACTCGATAAGTTCAGCCACAGACTATAAGTCGACTGATTGTCTATTTGGAACATGTACAGCTCAACCATGATCAGAACATAATATCTTGTTAATCGTGGCCCATGCAAACACAATCTTTCCCGATGAATCAAGCTGCACAGCACCACAAGTATCGTGTTTTTCAAGTAACTAAATAAAGAGTCACAGAATATAGATTAAACGAACGTTCGGTGTAGCTTCAGCATTCTGTCAGAAGAACCATCAATTAGAAATATTAATTCTCCCTTTCACCTTCAACTTTTCTCTTGTAATTATTTCTTGCCATAATGTACTTTACCAGGCATTTGAATAAGTTAACAAGCAAACTATGTTTCACTACTTAGATACAACTGCTGGACTAAAAGTGCACCCAGTGATACCAAGTAATGTACACAGTTGGTAGGTAGGCTTACATAGATTTGTGTAAATGTCCTGTATTTATGTTTATTTCTTAAAGCCTGGGAATTTGTTTCCCAATAGTTCAACACACTACAAAGGGGATCTTTCTGCTCATTGCTTGTTTTTGTTGAACCCCCATCACTAAACTAGGCAGCAATTTATCCAAGATTCTGTCAATCTGAAAACTATGTAACAACAGCAAAATATTGCTATGATTACCAATGCCATGTAAATTATAGTGCCCACATATGTTAATCAGCATTTCTTTATTTAATCTGTAAAAAAGTGCATCAATTATTAAAACTCATTACAGCTGTCGTGAACGTTAATTAATGAATAAAATTTTACCAAGAATATAAACTGCTACTAATTATGCAGATGTAAATACCTCACCCTAACCTGCTTTTTTGTGCACTCACGCAATCGGAATATGTACCCTAGTCACATGACACCATATTACACGGACAAAGGACCATGGGGGAACAAACCTTTGTCGACGTCTTTTCTGTACATTTTTATAAAGAATATATAATGCATTTTCACACTTTTGCCACTGGCGTAAGCAGACTGACACCAAGAGATTTGTGGTGGATTACTGCAGCGAGGCGGCCTGTGTCGCGCATGAGTGACAACAGATGTTCCGGTAGTAATTGCTGCGACACAGGCGTGCTTGGAGAACGAGGCTACAGTTCTTGTACTTGTCTTTACAAGCGCCATTGTCGCTGGATGCAGCGGTGGGGTTCTCGCTGCTTGTCTTCTTATCGTTGCGACTTCTCCGATTCACCCCGCTACTTCTATTTCGACTGTAGCTGTTCCCGCTACTTCGGCTGTAGCTGCTGTCCCTGTAGCTGCTCTCTCCGCTACTCTTGATGTGAGTGTTGCTGCTGCCGCTACTTCTGGTTTGACCGTTGCTGTTGTCAGTGCTACTTCTGGTTTGACTGCGATCGTTTCTCTGTGAGTAAGCGGCCACTTGCTCGGCACTGTATATCTTCACACCTGAAGACAAACATGGTTTCTACGTTATTCCTGGTGCTAGGTTAGCTGATAATGCATCATGGCTGTGCACAAGTGTATGACCTTATATGGGATAATTTCATCTCCATCTACAGCGATGTGTTAAATGAACAACACGTTTGTTCTCAGATCAAAGTATGCGTTTTATTTAGTAACACTTCTTAAATACATGTGTGTCTTGTCCCCGTCAGATATATGTCTATTCTGCTTTTAACAATTTTAAACTACAGGTAATTATTGCTTATTCGTTTTAACAGTTTATTCCAGTTATTTACTTTTGTCTGGGAGAAACTGCATTTTTTATACACCCTCCAGGCATACTACCCTTCTTAAGTTGATTACTTAGTTTATAATGTCAATCCAAGAAAATGCAACATTCAATTAATACCTGCAATTCATCCTAAGTGCTGGCAATATGAATACATGTACAGTACTTAATGGCACAGATACAACCATTGCACACCTGATAAGCCAAAGATTTGTCTTTGATTTGACAATAGGACTGTCAAATAAAAGATACTGTTTTGGTTGCAATCTTGTAGCTCTGCTAAAGCTGCTTCCTTAAAGCCAGACACCTCAGGTGAAATGGTGTTTTTTGACAAAAAATATTCATGTCATATCTTCTGCCAGATTGTGAAACATTTGTATGCATACAATAAAGTTCACTTCTATGACAATTACATACCTCTAAGTGATTTTGGTCATGGATCAAGTATGCCGATATCAAGTAATCAAATCCATTATGCAATCTTTGATGGCCATTTTCAACAACAAAATTTCTGAAATTTCTGCATTTGGAAACGGGATATCTCTGGGAGTAGTTATGCTATACAATTAAGATTTTCGGTGTTGTATTCAGCAGACGCTGCTGTGTAAAATGATCAGAAACTTTTAAAAATCATCCAATAGTTTGACATATATAAGTATACTTGTTGCCAAAGACCAAGGTTTAATTTTTTAACTCTACAAAAAATTCTTTAAAAAATTAAAACAAAACATTGTAAAATGCTATGAACATTTCACAATACTATATTTACAGAACTTGGATCTGAAAGAATTATAATTATCTATGTGCTCAAAAAAGAATGGCAGTGTTTCCAAAATTTGCCAATATATTTGCTCAAAATGGTGGCCATTTTGTTTATTACCATGGAAATGGGAGTCGGACCAAAAAATTTCAACATATTTTTTATTCGGTATAATCCTGTCCACAATCTGGGCAAAAATATTTGCAATTTGCACAAATTTAAAAATAATGCTATCTACCTGCCGTGTCTGGCCTTAACTGGTTTAGCCCATTACAAATCTGGTTCTTTCATGTTCTAGTATGATGCGCATGAATAGTTTTAAAGTAATGTTCACATTCAGTTTAATAAAAAAAACTGCATACTTTGCATAAATGGTAAAATAATTGACTTTGGTTGTAACATCTGGTAATTTGCGAAAAGACAATTGCTGGCCTGACAATTGTCCTTCAACCTGTTTAATATGTCATTCGTGTGGTTTTTTAAGAGAGCAAGGAACGTTGATAACATCAACACAGAAACATGTACATACTCACATCAAGCAATCACATGAAGATTCCAATTTCAGAATCACATAAATTTATGTTGGATCCAACATTAAGTAAGTTAAGTCTGGTGATTTCATCAAAACCACATAAAACATGCATAACCGAGCTGGCATATCGCAGTGGATACTAAACAGATTTGTTTTTCTAGAAAATGAATTTCAAATGAGGCAGGCAAAAAATTGAACTGAGGAGATACCTTTAATGTGAAACTTAAACTGTTGTGGAAGTGTTTGCTACATACCTTCGTGCTGCCTCCTGTAGACGGGCATCTGATGGTCAGTCTGAATCCTGGCTGGACACGGCGTTGTATTGCATTCTTGTCGCGTCTCAGGCCGATTGTCGGTCAAACACCCTGTGACCACTTGTTGGCTCTCATCCATACACTTGATCTCACGATTCTTGACCCCAACGCCACAAGTCTTGGAACACTGCCAACAACCGAAACACACTTGAACACAGAACAGTGACATATAAAAAATGAAATAAATATACTTATATAGCGTCAAATCTAGTTACAACCGTGTTGTATAAACACTCATAAAAAAGGCTTAATACCAGTCTAAAAAGTCATTATATGAGTTAAAATATTTATTAAAACATATTTTGTTCTTGTAGGCAAAAAACCTACATCAGTGAAATGTTTCATAATAAAATAAAGAGCTCATAATAAAAGTCCATCGTTACACATACTTTGTTGTTAGAATTAAGTTTGTTCAAAAATGCAAACAGCTGCTGCCATATCACAGAGGATACCATTTCAATGAGACACTGGCAAAAGTCTCCCGGTTGTGCACCCTGGTGTTGACAGTTTCAGTGTACGAGATCACTAGTAAGGATCAAATTGATTTTAAAGAATAAAATCAGATTTATTAGCTCATAAGACTGTTAAGTGAAATGGCCCTGTGGCTTTATCCAATTATGTACGTGTCATTGTAATATTAAAACTAACCCCAATAGGTACCCCATAACAAGTGAATTCAGTGAAGTGTGACTGTGCTCACTCACCCGTGACCAGTCCGTGGTGTACCACTGCGGCATGCAGGCGAGGCTCTCACAGTGCTGCTCTGTGATTGGACGCTCTGTCATCAGGCAGTTCTCATCACCAACGATGGTGAGCAGCTGTTTGGCGAGTTTCTTGACACAGACGACGTCACGTCGCACGACGCCGCGTCCACACGATGTCGAACACTGCAGCAAAATAATAATAACAACTTTATTTATTTAGTAAAATCCAAACCAAAACTTTGTTCAGCAGTGTTTATAAACAACACATTAATATACTAAAGAATAAAGAAAATAATAACAACACAAATAAAGTAAATAAGAATGCCTAAGAGTATATCACACTTATGAATTTATATAAAGTAATATAGTACCACTGGTACTTAACTAAATAACTATATATTGGGAGTTGCATTAATACAATAATTAATATAAAATAATAATAATAAAAGGGATAACCAATAGCCATAAAATATCAATTAGAAAATAATTAGAATAATACATTGTCATATTAAAACTAATAAAATAATTAGAATAAGACATCAGTAAATGTCATAATAAAACCAGAGATGACACCAATATAGGTTAACAATTTAACTAGATTCAACTACCAAATTTAGTTTCGTATTTTTATGTATGAATCATATTGTGTGATATAATAAAAAGCAATTTTTTTGTTTAATTATTTACATTGTCCACTTAATGTAATAAATTATTAAATAATTGTAAAAGTAAAGAAAACAGGTAAGTTATTATGTAGCACAGGATCCAATTCTTAGGACTGCTCAAAGCGCTTTACACTTTACTCCCTGGTAGATTTATTCAGTTGAAACCATCCCGACTTCTCTGGGAATCATTCATGCTGTAATTATGTAATTAATGAAAAATAATCTTTTCACTGAGAATTGTATATAGTTGATATGGATCAAGGGTATACTACTATTGTTATATGCTGTTTTAATAAAAGTTACCTAGATTTTTTTAACTATGTATGGGTAACGGAACTAATTAACAAATACAATGAGGTGCCAATTATGCTGGTGAGCCTACCTTGCTCCACGGCCCTGCAAACCACAGTCCACCGCACGGCGTCTTGTTTTTGCAAGACTTCTGTGTGATTGGCTGTCGAGATGTGCTGCATTTCTCATCATCACCTCCGCAGTACACCTTCCGTGTATAGACACCTCCCCCACAGTCTGTGGAACACTGCAAGAGATATCAGGGATGACATGACCCAATCATCACAATCTGATGAACACTGTACAATATATCAGGGATGATATTACCCCATCACATCAGTCTGCAGAACACTGCAAGAGATATCAGGGATGATACAACCCCATGATCACTCTATGTGGAACACTGCAAGAGATATCAGGGATGATACAACCCCATGATCACTCTATGTGGAACACTGCAAGAGATATCAGGGATGATACAACCCCATGATCACTCTATGTGGAACACTGCAAGAGATATCAGGGATGATATGTCCCTTTCACCATGGTCTGTGGAACATTGCACTAGATAGCAGGGATAATATGACTCCATCACCACAGTTATGGAACACTGCAAGATATATCAAGGATGATATGACCTCATCACCACTACCTGACAAACACTGTAAGATATATCAGGGATGACATGACCCCTTTACCACTGTCTGTTGAACACTGCAAGAGATATCGGGGATTACATAACCCCATCACTACAGTCTGTGGAACATTGCTAGAGATTAAGGGATGATATGACCCATCAACACAGTCTATGGAACACTACAAGAGATATCAGGGATGATATGACTCTCATCACTACACCATGTGGAACACTGAAAGATATATCAGGGAAGATATGACCTCATCACCATCAGTGTTGATGGACAACTGACAATCCAGTGAGTGGACCCTGGTATACCACCTGAAGAACATTCATGATCACCTAGCATTCCAGGTTTAGTGATTTTATTGAATATCACAAATGACCTTGCCTGCCATTTTAACTTGCTATTTTGACACTATCCCTCAATCAACATACACAGCATAATTTTTCAAAAACATAGAAGCAACCATGGATTGGGGTAATTAACGATACAGCATGAACCAATCTATTTTGTAAGATTCCCCAAAGTGTCATCAATCATTGATTACTTGTCATACATACATGACCTGCCAGAAACTAATTTCCAATTTGCAGCCTATCGTTGACAAATTGAGCTTATATGTCAGTCTTTATATTAAACACATAGTCATATATTCTCACCTCACTAGACCAAGGGGAGTAAAACCAAGTCTGGCTGCAAGAGCCCATGTCGCATGGCTTGTTTGTCTTTGGCTTAGCTGTAGAACACATGTTCTCTGGGATGGGTTTCTCATCAGCATTTACACATATCACCTGGCGCATGTGAATGCCTTGGCCACACTCTGCAGAGCACTGGAACATGTAGACAACACTTGGACAGGGCAACAGAACACTTGGACAGAACAACTGCACAAAACAACAAAACGCTTGGACAGAACAATTTGACAAAACAACAAAACACTTGGACAGAACAATTAAACAACAAAACACTTGGACAGAACAATTGGACAAAACAACAGAACACTTGGACAGAACAATTGGACAAAACAACACAACACTTGGACAGAACAATTGGACAAAACAGCAGAACACTTGGACAGAACAATTGCACAAAACAACAGAACACTTGGACAGAACAATTGCACCAAACAACAGAACACTTGGACAGAACAATTGGACAAAACAACAGAACAGTTGGACAGAACTATTGCACAAAACAACAGAACACTTGGACAGAACAATTGCACAAAACAACAGAACACTTGGACAGAAAAACAGAACAGTTTACAAACCAACTTGACACAAGTTATAAGATATAATAAAATGGAATTGCAAATGATAATGTACTACTGGTACTTTAGGGCACTGCTTCAAATGATAATGTACTACTCGTACTTTAGGGCACTGCTTCAAATGATAATGTACTACTGGTACTTTAGGGCACTGCTTCAAATGATAATGTACTACTAGTACTTTAGGGCACTGCTTCAAATGATAATGTACTACTGGTACTTTAGGGCACTGCTTCAAATGATAATGTACTACTGGTACTTTAGGGCACTGCTTCAAATTATAATGTACTACTGGTACTTTAGGCCACTGCTTCAAATGATAATGTACTACTGGTACTTTAGGCCACTGCTTCAAATGATAATGTACTACTGGTACTTTAGGGCACTGCTTCAAATTATAATGTACTACTGGTACTTTAGGCCACTGCTTCAAATGATAATGTACTACTGGTACTTTAGGGCACTGCTTCAAATTATAATGTACTACTGGTACTTTAGGCCACTGCTTCAAATGATAATGTACTACTGGTACTTTAGGGCACTGCTTCAAATTATAATGTACTACTGGTACTTTAGGCCACTGCTTCAAATGATAATGTACTACTGGTACTTTAGGGCACTGCTTCAAATGATAATGTACTACTGGTACTTTAGGCCACTGCTTCAAATGATAATGTACTACTGGTACTTTAGGCCACTGCTTCAAATGATAATGTACTACTGGTACTTTAGGCCTCTGCTTCAAATCCCATAATTAATAGTACACTTTTGTATACACTTTTATTTTAGGCTACATAATATCTGCTGTAAAAAGATTAAAACTGTAATCAGTTGCATTATCTTTTATCCAATACTTTTTACACAGCATCAATTTTACAAACAAATACAGGTGAAATGAAGTCAAATCAGTAATCAGTCAAATCGGTAATTAGTCAAACAATGCATCAGGGGCCACACTCACTTCCTGGTTTACACAGCCGGGCGAGAGTCGAATTAGTGAGGCTACACTTGACTTAGTACTGAATCTCTCCACTAGGTGTCAGCACTCACCTTTCCCCAGGCTCCAACCTTCCACGTGACACAGGGTCTGTCTTCATTGCAAGTTCTCACGTTGACCTCCCTCTCTGCCGCCTGACAGCGTGACGCCGACACGCTGATGGTCAGATGTGGAGACATACGTTGTTGACACACAACGACCCGGGTCTGCTGGCCTTGACCACAGCTTGTGCTGCAGCTTGACCAGTTGCCCGCCGTCCAGCTGCCATGGATATATAAGGCAGGTGTTGAAAGATGCTTCAGTGATGAGTACATTGATGCAAAGATTCGTTTGTTATCAGTAAGCAATTTCTGGTTCATTTTTTGCAATGATTGTGTGTGTGTGTGTGTGTGTGTGTGTGTGTGTGTGTGTGTGTGTGTGTGTGTGTGTGTGTGTGTGTGTGTGTGTGTGTGTGTGTGTGTGTGTGTGTGTGTGTGTGTGTGTGTGTGTGAGTATGAGTGATTGAGTGAGTGAGTGTGAGAGTGTGTGTGTGTGAGTATGAGTGAGTGAGTAAGTGGATGGGTGGGTATGTGGGTGGGTGGGAGGGTGAGTGAGTGTGTATGAGTGAGTGAGTGAGTGAGTGAGTGAGTGAGTGAGTGAGTGAGTGAGTGAGTGAGTGAGTGAGTGAGTGAGTGAGTGAGTGAGTGAGTGTGAGAGTACATACATGCATACTTGCATATACATGCATAAACACCCAGGCACACACAACTACTGAAAACAAATTGATATCTGATTAATTGTGCTACTATAGTTGTACTTAAATTATTTTGTAATTGGAAAACGACACATACCCATCCAATAAAAGTGACTCAAAATGGAAATTTGTGGTTTTGACATCGATAACGTATGATACAAGCTTCAAGCCTAACATTGATATCTAATCTATACACTATACATCGCACATGAGACGACCCCTCAACAACTGATCTAAGACGTAATAAAACATCAGGTGATGATATATTGGACCTCCATTGGAACATTCCATGCACTTGACTGGGAGAGGACCAAAGCCATGCTACTGCATGTCTTCCATGCTTCATTGATAGCAGTCTCAACAGACGACTTACGCGTGATGGATCACAACCTGTCTGATTCCATTCAATTCACTTTCATCTGATTCCAGTTTGTGCCGTCTGTGCTGTGACTAGATGTGTCACTCACTGGTCTGGCTCCTACTTTAAGGTTGTTAACTTATAATACAATTTGTAAGAACATCTGTGAACTAAAATTTTGAAGTTACAGACTTCAAGGTGGAGACACTTTTGAAGTGACACGTCTTAGAGCACTTGAAGTGACACATCTCAGGGTGGACAGACACTTTTGAAGTGATACATCTTGGGGTAGAGGTATAATTTTGGATTGACTCATTTCAGGGTAGAGATACACTTTTGAAGTGTGGATATACACTGTTGAAGTGACACATCTGAGGGTGGATATACACTTTTGAAATGATACATCTCAGGGTGGACAATCACTTTTGAAGTGATACATCTTGGGTTAAGATACAATTTTGGATAGACACATTTCAGGGTAGAGATACACTTTTGAAGTGTGGAGAGATATTGTTGAAGTGACACATCTCAGGGTGGAAAGACAATACTGAAGTGACATATATGAAGGTAGAGAGACACTTTTGAAGTGACACATCTCAGGGTGGATGGACACTTTTGAAGTGACACATCTCAGGGTGGATAGACACTTTTGAAGTGACACATCTCAGGGTAGAGTCATTTTTGAAGTGACATATCTAAGGTACGGTGACACTTTTGAAGTGATGCATCTCATGGTAGATGGACACTTTTGTTGAAGTGACACATCTCAGGGTAGAGACATTTTTGAAGTGACATATCTCAGGTACAGAGCCACTTTTATAATGACACATCTCAGGGTGCAATTAAAAGTAAAAATAAGTTTTTATATAGCATGTTATCCAGCCCTTAGCACTGCTCAAAGTGCTTTACACTTTACTCCCTGGCAGACCTGTTTAATCGAACACCAGCTCGGCTTCTTTGGGAAGCATTCAGCCATGCTACAATTACTGTGCAAAGACAGCATTCACAAATATCTGCCACTGTCTATAGCCAGGTACTCATTCATACAACTGAGTGAACTGGGTCAACGTAGATTGAACAAACTTGCCCATGGTTCGACACAGCATCAAAAGGGTTCAAGCACGGAATCTCTCAATTGAGAATCCGACAATACACTTTTGAAGTGACACATCCAAAGATGGAGATACATGTTTGAAGAGACACTTACCCTGGAGGACACAGGCTTCTTTTGCACTGAATCGACTGCTTCTTTGGCTTTGTTGCCCTGTCGCAATTGTTGTCAGTGACAATGGCTTGACTTGACCCAAGGACGCATATAATCACTGTGTCTTGAGTACCTGCAAACATGGTTCGAAATATATGAAACATTGAAGAAGGAAGCTTTGAATCACTTGATAATAATAATGATACAAGATATTTTTTCTGTGTGATATCTGATAGTTAATCTTCATATAAAAATCATTAGAAAGACAATAAAAACAAACACACACACACACACACACACACACACACACACACACACACACACACGCACACTCTTACGACCATCAGAACATCTACTTAACATCACAGCTAAGGCTTGTAGAAGTTCGTGTTCAATCTTACAATTATGAAATCCATTAGAAGTTACTATTTTATCCTTAAATTGGCAACTGGTTCACAAGGTTCATGTTGTTCATAACATTTACGAAATCACTCCAACATATGAAGGGTTTCAAAGCAAAAGGTGATATATATCCTTTCTTTTGATAAAAATCCACACATGTGCTTCACATTTGTTTTTGTACATTTCAGTTATGAAATTCTGTCCAATAAAAATGTCACCTGGATTGGCATTTATCACATTTTGCCCTCAAACCTTCATACGTTGAACCAATTTTACTACATTTTTATTTACTGCTTAGTTGGTGTGATTAAATGGTAATTTCACTCTTGAATATATCATCAAGCAGCATATGTCTGATGATAATGATTTTCTTAAATTATTCACTATAATTCATATATCCTCAATTGCTAGATAGGGAGATCTACAGACGAAAACTCAATTTCATGAAATACTGTAATGACTGACTGCCCTTGTAATCAGACACCAAAAAAATCTACAAAAATAATTATATTTCTGTACTGTACGTTTCCAGACACAAATTATTATTATTTGTCCAAATACAGGTACAGTCCATAATGACTACGTTTCCAGACACCTATTATTATTATGAGTCCAAATACAGGTACAGTCCATAATGACTACGTTTCCAGACACCTATTATTATTATGAGTCCAAATACAGGTACAGTCCATAATGAATGTACGTTTCCAGACACCTATTATTATTGTGTCCAAATACAAGTACAGTCCATAATGACTGTACGTTTCCAGACACCTATTATTATTATGAGTCCAAATACAAGTACAGTCCATAATGACTGTACGTTTCCAGACACCTATTATTATTATGTATCCAAATACAGGTACAGTCCATAATGACTGTACGTTTCCAGACACCTATTATTATTATGAGTCCAAATACAGGTACAGTCCATAATGACTGTACGTTTCCAGACAACTATTATTATTATGAGTCCAAATACAGGTACAGTCCATAATGAATGTACGTTTCCAGACACCTATTATTATTGTGTCCAAATACAGGTACAGTCCATAATGACTGTACGTTTCCAGACACCTATTATTATTATGAGTCCAAATACAAGTACAGTCCATAATGACTGTACGTTTCCAGACACCTATTATTATTATGTATCCAAATACAGGTACAGTCCATAATGACTGTACGTTTCCAGACACCTATTATTATTATGAGTCCAAATACAGGTACAGTCCATAATGACTGTACGTTTCCAGACAACTATTATTATTATGAGTCCAAATACAGGTACAGTCCATAATAAATGTACGTTTCCAGACACCTATTATTATTATGAGTCCAAATACAGGTACAGTCCATAATGACTGTATGTTTCCAGACAACTATTATTATTATGAGTCCAAATACAGGTACAGTCCATAATGAATGTACGTTTCCAGACACCTATTATTATTGTGTCCAAATACAAGTACAGTCCATAATGACTGTACGTTTCCAGACACCTATTATTATTATGAGTCCAAATACAAGTACAGTCCATAATGACTGTACGTTTCCAGACACCTATTATTATTATGTATCCAAATACAGGTACAGTCCATAATGACTGTACGTTTCCAGACACCTATTATTATTATGAGTCCAAATACAGGTACAGTCCATAATGACTGTACGTTTCCAGACAACTATTATTATTATGAGTCCAAATACAGGTACAGTCCATAATGAATGTACGTTTCCAGACACCTATTATTATTATGAGTCCAAATACAGGTACAGTCCATAATGACTGTACGTTTCCAGACACCTATTATTATTATGAGTCCAAATACAGGTACAGTCCATAATGAATGTACGTTTCCAGACACCTATTATTATTATGAGTCCAAATACAGGTAAAGTCCATAATGACTGTACGTTTCCAGACACCTATTATTATTATGAGTCCAAATACAGGTACAGTCCATAATGACTGTACGTTTCCAGACACCTATTATTATTGTGTCCAAATACAAGTACAGTCCATAATGACTGTACGTTTCCAGACACCTATTATTATTATGAGTCCAAATACAAGTACAGTCCATAATGACTGTACGTTTCCAGACACCTATTATTATTATGTATCCAAATACAGGTACAGTCCATAATGACTGTACGTTTCCAGACACCTATTATTATTATGTATCCAAATACAGGTACAGTCCATAATGACTGTACGTTTCCAGACACCTATTATTATTATGAGTCCAAATACAGGTACAGTCCATAATGACTGTACGTTTCCAGACAACTATTATTATTATGAGTCCAAATACAGGTACAGTCCATAATGAATGTACGTTTCCAGACACCTATTATTATTATGAGTCCAAATACAGGTACAGTCCATAATGACTGTACGTTTCCAGACACCTATTATTATTATGAGTCCAAATACAGGTACAGTCCATAATGAATGTACGTTTCCAGACACCTATTATTATTATGAGTCCAAATACAGGTAAAGTCCATAATGACTGTACGTTTCCAGACACCTATTATTATTATGAGTCCAAATACAGGTACAGTCCATAATGAATGTACGTTTCCAGACACCTATTATTATTGTGTCCAAATACAAGTACAGTCCATAATGACTGTACGTTTCCAGACACCTATTATTATTATGAGTCCAAATACAAGTACAGTCCATAATGACTGTACGTTTCCAGACACCTATTATTATTATGTATCCAAATACAGGTACAGTCCATAATGACTGTACGTTTCCAGACACCTATTATTATTATGAGTCCAAATACAGGTACAGTCCATAATGACTGTACGTTTCCAGACAACTATTATTATTATGAGTCCAAATACAGGTACAGTCCATAATGAATGTACGTTTCCAGACACCTATTATTATTGTGTCCAAATACAAGTACAGTCCATAATGACTGTACGTTTCCAGACACCTATTATTATTATGAGTCCAAATACAAGTACAGTCCATAATGACTGTACGTTTCCAGACACCTATTATTATTATGAGTCCAAATACAGGTACAGTCCATAATGAATGTACGTTTCCAGACACCTATTATTATTATGTATCCAAATACAGGTACAGTCCATAATGACTGTACGTTTCCAGACACCTATTATTATTATGTATCGAAATACAGGTACAGTCCATAATGACTACGTTTCCAGACACCTATTATTATTATGAGTCCAAATACAGGTACAGTCCATAATGAATGTACGTTTCCAGACACCTATTATTATTATGTATCCAAATACAGGTACAGTCCATAACGAATGTACGTTTCCAGACACCTATTATTATTATGAGTCCAAAACAGGTACAGTCCATAATGAATGTACGTTTCCAGACACCTATTATTATTGTGTCCAAATACAGGTACAGTCCATAATGAATGTACGTTTCCAGACACCTATTATTATCATGTGTCCAAATACAGGTACAGTCCATAATGACTGTACGTTTCCAGACACCTATTATTATCATGTGTCCAAATACAGGTACAGTCCATAATGACTACGTTTTCAATCGAACACCATCTCGACTTCTCTGGGAAGCATTCAGCCATGCTGCAATTATTGCACGAAGAGTACTCGTACATAAATATCCACCACTGTCTATAGCCAGGTACTCATTCATACAGTGGAGTGAACTGGAGCAATGTAGAATAAACAAACTTGCCCAAGGTTCAACACCGCCACACAGTATTCGAACCCGGGTTCTCTCAGTCGAGAGTCCGAAGCTCTTACCATGCTCCAAATTAACACTTTAGACGTCAAGTCAACCAAACCCACCCGAAGACTGACTAAAAATAATCACAAAAACTGTATTGTGTGGTGGCACCATCTAGTGCATAGTTTTGAAGACACATTCTAAACAATGGTTGAACACACGGATCATATTTTTGTTATTCTTCAAAAAAGTGACGAAACGGACTTAAAACGGCTGAAGTCTAAAAGGTTAATAGTCATTACGGTATTTCAAATAATATAAAAAGCACACTCACCCCCGCCACACGATCGGCTGCATTTAGTGAACCCGGAGATCCTCCACGAGTAGTCGCTCGGCGTCGACAGATTGACCCGGTTCTTCTGGGCACCAGAGAACGCCACAGACTGTTGGTTATGGACTACGCTGGGCGCCTGTAGAGGCTCCACTCCCATGTGTCGCTGGTACGGGTCAGCCTTGACGACAAGTGGAACACCACTGCCCTGCTGCAGGGGTTGGTTTGGGGGTGGGGCAGCGTAGACAACCCTGGGGGAAGCCGGGATCTGGTAGGGTGCTACAGGTTGCCCCACCCTGGAGGCTTGGGGCATGGCATAGCTTGCCCCGCTGACAGGGATTGGGTATGGAGCCACAGCAGGTTGTGGTTGGACCGCCTGCCCAACGAAAGGTTGGTTAGCTTGCACGGTGCGCACTGGCAGCCCAACGCCCGGTATGGTGCGCACTGGCAGCCCAACGCCCGGTATGGTGCGCACTGGCAGCCCAACGCCCGGTATGGTGTGTACTGGAAGCCCGGCGCCCACAGAGGGTATTGGCGAACCGAACAAGGGCGGGATGTAACCAGGCAAGTTCCCATAGTAATGATATGGTTGCCGTGGCGACCGTGTACCCGTCATCTTCCCCATCAATTGTTTTCGCTGCTGCTGTTGTTGCAGTCGGATTCTATATGCACGCAGTTGCGCATCGTATGAGTTTCCACCCCTACGGCGACTATTCCCACTCCTCTGTTCTCTGCCCGACACACCCACACCACTAGTGCTGCCACCTGGCCTCACTTGGGTGCGATGACGGCGGCGGTGATGCTTTCTTCTCATCGGCATTTTATTAGTGTCGATAACAGACCTGCTCTCGTAGCTTTGCTCGAGTTTTGGTGCATGTGGCGCCACCTGTGGGTGGTTAGCAGAACTGCTCGGGATTGTTTCCGCCCTCGTGTCGCTGGTGGGTCTGGCTGGGCTGCCCTGGCTTGCGATGTCATGAAGTTGCTGCGGTCGACGGGCCTTGTTGAGGAAGGTCCTGTAGCTGTCGCTGTACTGGACGTCGTCCGACTGCAGCTGGTCAGTGAGAGGAACCGACAGGTTGCCCTTGACAGCCGCTGGACGCACGGCAACAGTTCTCGCTGGCTGCTTCATGGGACGCCGCGCTGGCTTCTTCTGTGAGGTGGCAGCACTGGTGGTCTTCGCCGCAGTCGGGATTGTGTAGTGATACATGACGCCTTTGTTCTCTGCTTGTCTGAGGATCTGTGATACAAGCAAGAAACACTTGTCTGAGGATCTGTGATACAAGCAAGAAACACTTATGTATTAATGGAAACTGTCAACGGTATTCATGAACAACTTAGTGAAAGTTAACTAAATAGACCTGGTCAGTAGCAAGTTGAGAGCAAGTGAATGAGTGAGTGAGTGAGTGAGTGAGTGAGTGAGTGAGTGAGTGAGTGAGTGAGTGAGTGAGTGAGTGAGTGAGTGAGTGCGAGTGAGTGAGCGTGTGATTGAGTGAGCGAATGTGTGATTGAATGGGTGTGTGAGTGAGTGAGCGAGTGTGCGATTGAGCAATTGGACGAGTGTGCGATTGAGCGAGTGAGTGGTTAAATGATAAAAATAACATGGAACAAAACTTGTAAATGACTGAATAATTGAGTGAGTGAGTGAGTGAGTGAGTGAGTGAGTGAGTGAGTGAGTGAGTGAGTGAGTGAGTGAGTGAGTGAGTGAGTGAGTAAATGGACTGAGTGAACATGTGAGTAAATGAATGACCGAGTAAATGAGAGACTTAATGAGTATATGACTGACTGAGTGAATACAGTAATAGCTAAGTGACTAAGTGAGTGCCTGCACTTTCCCTGAGTGTTATTTCCTCTGGGAGAGAAGACAACCTACAGACATGGAGTGGCAATAATGATGAGAAAGAAAGCAGAGCAAACATTATTAGACTGGAAACCTATCAGTAATAGGATTATATAAGCTATGTTTCACATATCTTTTCAAGATATGTGAAACTATCAATCATACAAACATATGCACCAACAAATGAAACAAGTGGCAAAGAGAAAGACCAGTTCTATGAACAGTTGCAGTCAGCTGTGGGCAATGTACATAAACCTGACATGCTCATAGTAATGGGGGACCAAAATGCCAAAGTTGGAGAAGACAATGAGGGCTATGAATACATAATGGGAAACCATGGAATTGCTGAAAGAAATTAAAATGGAGAAAGACTAATTCTGTGGATTAAACAACCTTGTGGTAACAGGAACCATATTTCCACACCGACGCATCCATAAGCAGACATGGACATCTTCAGGAGGGCGTACCAGAAACCAAATTGACCATGTGCTAGTGAGCAGGCAGCACAGAACATCAGTTATGGACACCAGAGTGATGAGGGGAGCAGACATTGCAAGTGACCACCAGTTAGTGCGCTCGGAGATCAGGCTGAAGCTAAAGAGGAAACAAAAGACCAGTGAGAACAGAAAGAAATTCAACACAATCAAGCTGCAACAACCAGAACAGATATGATGTACTACAGGACAACAACGAAACAGATAATGATATTGTTGAGAACAAATGACAAGAATTTGAGCTGGCTACAAAGAAACTGCTGAAGAAGTACTGGGTTATAAAATGAGAGAACAAAAACCATGGATCAGCAAAGGGTCATGGGAGCTGGTAGAAGACAGGAAACGACAAGCAAAGTAAAAATGGATAAACAGTGCTACAAGGATAAGTATCAACAAAAAGACAAAGACGCAAAGAAAACCATGAGACAAGATAAAAGAAAGTGGGTAGACAACCTGGCCGCAGAAGTAGAGAAAGCAGCCGGGAATGGAAGGATGAAAGAAGTCTACAACATCACAAAGACACTTAGTAACGACAAACACAAAACAGCGAATGCAGTAAAAGACAAATCTGGAAATCTAATAACTGAAGGACCAGCCAGGCGGGCAAGATGGAATATTGAAGAAGTCCTTAATAGACCTATGCCCGATGACCCTGTGATAGATACTGAATTAGATCCGATCATAGATGAAACCAGCACAGACTCTATGACAAAAACAGAGATTAGAGCAGCACTGAGGAAGCTAAAGAATGGGAAAGCTGGAGGTAAAGATGATATTACAGTAGAATAGTTGAAAGCAGACACGGCGACAACAGAGAATTGGCTTCTAAGCTTATTCAAAACAATTTGGGAACAAGAAAAAGTACCAAAGACGTGGAAACAGGGACTGATTGTTAAAATACCAAAGAAAGGTAACCTTACAGAGAGCGGAAATTTGAGAGGAATTACTCTAACAGCTGTCCCCAATAAAGTGTTCGGAAGTGTGATAATAGACAGAATAAGAGATGGAGTTGACAACAAGTTGAGAGATGAACAAGCAGGTTTCAGAAGAGGACGAAGCACAGTTGAGCAGATATTCATCCTTTGAAACATAATAGAACAGGTAGTGGAATGGCAAGCAATGCTATATGTAACTTTTGTAGACTTCGAAAAGGCATTTGATTCTGTGCACCAAGATAGCCTTTGGGAAATCATGGCGAGCTATGAAATCCCACACAAGATAATCAGAATGATCCAGATTTTGTACGAGGAGAGTGAATGTGCAGTGTTAGATGAAGGTGAACAATCTGAGTGGTTTAAGGTAAAAACTGGAGTTAAGCAAGGAGACGTAATGTCCGGATTTCTTTTCTTAATGGTAAAAAGATGGAGGTTCATGTCCAAACTTGAAGACTTCGCAGATGACACTGCGCTTATGTCATCAAGTTACAGACACATGCAAAGGCAACAAAAATGAATGCATTTGCATAAAAAAACGGACTAAAAATCAATAAAAAGAAAACTGAACTACTGAGGATAAACAGCAAATGCAACGACAGAATACAACTGAATGAAGTAGAGAAGTATATATACCTGGGTGCAAACATCAGCAAGCAAGGAGGAGGGGGTGATGATGTTAGCAACAGAAAACTAAAAGCAAGGACCCCATTCATGAAACTCAGGCAGATATGGAGCTCAAATGTGTACACATTAAAAACTAAACTCAGATTATACAATACTCTGGTCAAATCAGTGCTACTGTATGGATGTGAAACATGAAAAGTTAACAAAAGCGAAGAAAAAAAACTTGACATTTTCCAATTCAACTGTCTCAGAAGAATTACAAAAATTAGATGGCCAATAGTAATTTCGAACAAAGACATTGAGAACGTAACAGCAGAAGAGAAGATCAGCACAGAAGTACAGAGAAGATGGAATTGGATCGACCATGTGCTGAGAAAGAAGGACCACAACCACTGCCTGACAGCACTGACATGGACGCCGGATGGAACAAGACAAGTTGGTTGACCAAAAGCAACATGGCGAACCACACTAAAAAAAGAACGAAAACAACTGGGCTGGGCAACTTGGAGCAAAGCCAGACACATAGCCATTGACAGGGCGAGATGGCGGAGTCGCACAGCAGCCTTATGGGCCACAAGGCCCGAAGAGGATAGGTAAGGTAAGGTAAGAGTAAATGGACTGTGAGTAAATGAATGACTTAATGAGTATATGATTGACAGAGTGAGTAAAGTAATGGTTAAGTGAATAAATGACTGCACGAGTAACTGGGTACTAGAGTAATTAGGTGAACAAGTGAGTGAATGAACAGAATAATTTGTTGTCTTAGGAAGAAATTGCACGGGTAAGTCACCAGCTGAGTGACTGAGTGAGTGGTAACTGAGAGGCGAATGAGTGAACAACTACTGCTCACACTCCGCGACTGCCAAGTTGTCAGTGCACTAGACCAACCTCACTGACAGAATCAACACCAAACAAAACCATTATCACAGGAAACTGGACACCGCCGTCATGCTGCCGAATATCAGCACGTCCCAGGAGACCTGGATTGGCTGCATATCGCCAGCCACACCTGTGACAGACTGGAAGCTCCTGGAGGCCTATGAGACCCACCTGGTCAGGTATAACCATGTGTGTGCACCCTACAGCCCTGATTGGGCACGCAAATCAGCCTCCTGGGGGTCTACAGGAGCACAGCTAACTGATACAAGCTGAGTGCAGGTATTTCTGCTGTCTGAAGCCCACATACCAAGGTCCTAATATGTGGGTTGGCTGCAGCTGCTTTAATAGCAAAGTTAGGACTTCAGGGCTGAATGTTAGCGCCATTTATTTTGGAGTTTTTGTTAGTGTGTCATGTTATGATTGTTGGTGAGTTATTTTAATCATTAACTAATATTGTGACAGGCTTGTTTGTTATGCGTGTTTGATGCAAGCAACTTTTATAATAGTACATGTGTTTGATCCTGTATTCACGTTCATATGAGTGAATGATGATAGTTTCACATTGTTAGTCAAATATCCAGG
>OZ023216.1:20337448-20402448 GCA_963995525.1 Escarpia spicata
AAATGACCAATGGTCATTTCTTTGGCCAGAGAACCACTAAATGCAACCAGGAGTTGGGATGACATATAATCTAACCACATTCTCAGGATATCAAGATGGACATTTGGGGATTAGCGTGAATCAGAATGCTTCTTGGGAGGTAAACTTAGGCACTGGTTCATCCAGTTCACTTGACTGAATAAATAAGTGTAACTTTGTGAAATATTTTACCGATTTTGTGAAATATTTTCCAAATTTGTTAAATATCTGACTGAACAACAGGAGCAAAATAACTAAAACCAAAAGGTTATGTCTAATGTTGAATGAAATAGCATAGCAGCACTATTACCATGAAATATTGCCAAATAGTGACTTTTAATGTTATGTAAATGTTTACTGAGTTCTATAGCACCATATTTATACAATAATATTCTATGGTGCTGTAAAGTAGAATCAATGGTAGAAAGCTAAAACAACACAAATAATAATACAAATATTGATATAAAAAGGTAAAACTATAAAATTAATAATTTCAATAGAAACATCGAACATATTTTATATAATTATCTAACAAGTGTAAAACTATATAAATTAGTAAAATTAATAAGTTAATTGTATGCAATTCTAAAATAGGGAGTCTTCAGTTTGCTCTTAAAAACACTGACATTGTTGCAGCTGCGAATATCTTTGGGAAGGGAGTTCCACAGTTTCAGTGCAGCAACTTTAAAAGCACGATCTCCCAGAGTTTTCCTTTTTGTCCTTGGTACATCAAGTTTAAGATCATCCTGTGATCTTAGACCGTAATGGGTACTTCTAGGAGTCAATCATATATTTAATGCGAAATTCCACCGGCAACCAGTGGAGTGACTTTAGTACTGGAGTGATATGGTTATATTTGCCAATTCTGCACAACACTCTGGCTGCGGTGTTTTGAACCATTTGTAATTTCTGTATAAGGTATTTTGGTAAGCCAATCAAAAGGGCATTATAATAGTCAACATGGCTGTGGACCAGAGCATGTATCACTTTCTCTGTATTCTGTTGATCAATATATTTTCTGATTTTTCCGATGCTATAAAGTTGTGCATAAGCTGTCCGACATTTGAACTCGACATGTTCTTCCATAGACATGTGTTTATCAAAATAAACGCCCAAATTTCGCACACAATTCAGTGCCTGTACCTCATAGCCCCCGATGTTAATGGCCGTGTTGGTGCATTTTGCTAGTTGTTGCCGAGTGCCAATTAAAATGTATTTAGTCTTGGATTTATTCAGTTTTAGTTTCATGCCTTGCATCCAGCTATTGATGTCTCTGATGCTTCGTTCCATGGACTCACGGTTACTGTCCATAGAATCAGGATAGAAACCACAGTAAACCTGACGATCATTGGCATAGGCATGCCTTAGCTTCCCATGCTGATCAACGACAGAGAAAACAGGGCTAGAGTACTCTGTGAATTCAACAGGGCCTAGGCATGAGCCTTGCGGTACTCCCTGATCAAGTTTAAACTGCTCAGACACCGTACCATTGATAGAAATACCCTGTGACCTTGATTGGAGATAAGAGGAAAACCAAAACAAGTCAATTAAAACCTGTTGTGTTACCTTCTGTTGATCCATGTTTAGAAGAATGTCAGACTGGACCTTAACTAGAGCGGTTTCTGTAGAATGCCCTGCTCTATAAGCAGACTGATAAGGTGGCAAAGGAAATCCACAGTCTCAGTGAAGACAAAGTTGGTTTACAACAGCTCACTCAGTTAGTTTTGACACATACTGGAGATTCGATACAGGACGATAGTTTTTTGGAATAGGATCCAATCCTGCTTTTTTAAGCAGCGGCACTACAAGTGCAGTCTTTCACTCGTGTGGGAATTCCCCAGTAGCAATAGAGAGATTGATGATGAGCATGAGGGGTGGCAGTAATTCCTCCATATACTCTTTAAACCAATTTGGTTGGCATGGGGTTCAAGAGCACAGCTGGTTGTTTTAGATTTCATAACCAACTTGCGCACATCATCTTCGGAGACCACCGCAAATGTATCTAAGTTAGCACACGCACCCTCTCTGAATGGTATATATGGTGGTTTGGTAACACCAATGTTCGTTCGAACAGCATCTATTTTATCACCAAAAAAATGCCAAATTCAGTTACAAGGTTTTCCACAGAATCATGATCAGGTAGTGGAGTACTTTGCTTTTTCCACACATTGTGTTTATGAGGGAAAATCATTTCTTTGAATCACCTTTAGCTTCTAAAATTAAGTTAGAGAGATGGTCAGTTCGTTCGTATGTTATATATTGTAGGAGTAAAACAGTTGTATAATTTGGATCTGATATTTCCATCGAGACTTGTAACAATTAAATACTTGCCTTATGTAAACATTTGATTACTATTTAATAATAATAATACTAATGTATTTATTTCAGACAATCATCATGTCCATATATACAAATACATCAATAAAAGTATGTAAATAAATATAAAAATTCATCAATAAGTACAATATGTTTAAAAATGTTATAAATCCCGGACCCACTGGTGCCGCAGTTTCGAAGTACAATACACGTCGCTAGTTTTAATGCTATAAATAATCGCTAGCTTTAATGCTATAAATAATGGGATTCAAAGACATGTCAATCCTATTCATTAAGCTAAAAATAGCCTTTCTGATTAAATAATACAAGGTACAACTTCAACTCAAAAGTGACTGTCTCAAAATAATGTACGGCTGTATCTTAATGAATTTTTGGATATATCCTGTTGGTCCCGGCACAGAAGGGGAAGTAGCACCAACATATATATTAAGGTGGATTGATATGTGTACATGCAAACAGCAGAGAATGAGAGAGAATAACACATAACTAAGAGAGATGGAGACATTATACGACCCGACCTTTCTAGAGATTCAGATGAACATGACAACAATTCCAGTGCATAGAAGTTACAAAATTACTTTAAAACAATATTACTATTTTAAAGTAACAAAACATTAACCAAAATGGCAAACTTGTCAAAATATATTCTTTTAAATTCTTCAAATGACATTGATACAAACTGTCTCTAGTATATTTTACATCACATTGTTCATCCAATTTCCTGTCAACTAGCACATTTCTGGGCTGCCCTTAGTGGTTTCTAAGTATTGTATTACAATGAAAACTTATCTTATACTTTCTTATTAGACAATTATGCAATTTGTTTGAATTCAGATAATTTAATAAAGCATAGAATTGAGCTACCTCTACAAGCACCTCACCCTCCATGATGTCCCTCTACATGTGGCATCCTGCAATTGACGCCCCCTCACCCTGCTCTATACCTATTATGCAAGTTGACAAATTACTTTCAAGCATTGAGTTACCTGGTAAGTCGTATTTCATCTGTGACTTAAACGGCATGTCGAGGGAGCATACCAAAACTGTCACAAACTTAGATCTTACGATGCGGATATAACAATTCCCGAGTGCATGCACATGTCTGTGTGTGCATATTGTGAATGAGTGAGTGAGTGAGTGAGTGAGTGAGTGAGTGAGTGAGTGAGTGTGTGTGTGCGCGTGCATGCATGTGTGAGTGAATGTGCCTTGTGTGTGTGTATGTGTGTGTGTGTATGAGTGCATGCATGTGTATGAGTGTGTATACTTGTGTGAGAGAGCATGCATGCATGCTTGGGTGTGTGTATGACAGTGCATGTGTGTGAATGCATATGTGTTGTGTATGTGCCTGTACACATGTGTTAATGCATGTGTGTTGTGTATGTGCCTTTACACATGTGTGAATGCATGTGTGTTGTGTATGTGCCTGTACACATGTGTTAATGCATGTGTGTTGTGTATGTGCCTGTACACATGTGTTAATGCATGTGTGTTGTGTATGTGCCTGTACACATGTGTGAATGCATGTGTGTTGTGTATGTGCCTTTACACATGTGTGAATGCATATGTGTTGTGTATGTGCCTGTACACATGTGTGAATGCATGTGTGTTGTGTATGTGCTTTTACACATGTGTGAATGCATGTGTGTTGTGTATGTGCCTGTACACATGTGTGAATGCATGTGTGTTGTGTATGTGCTTTTACACATGTGTGAATGCATGTGTGTTGTGTATGTGCCTGTACACATGTGTGAATGCATGTGTGTTGTGTATGTGCCTTTACACATGTGTGAATGCATGTGTATTGTGTATGTGCCTGTACACATGTGTGAATGCATGTGTGTTTTGTATGTGCCTTTACACATGTGTGAATGCATGTGTGTTGTGTATGTGCCTGTACACATGTGTGAATGCATGTGTGTTGTGTATGTGCCTGTACACATGTGTGAATGCATGTGTGTTGTGTATGTGCCTTTACACAAGTGTGAATGCATGTGTGTTGTGTATGTGCCTTTACACATGTGTGAATGCATGCATGTTGTGTATGTGCCTTTACACATGTGTGAATTCATGTGTGTTGTGTATGTGCCTTTACACATGTGTGAATGCATGTGTTGTGTATGTGCCTTTACACATGTGTGAATTCATGTGTGTTGTGTATGTGCCTGTACACATGTGTGAATTCATGTGTGTTGTGTATGTGCCTTTACACATGTGTGAATGCATGTGTGTTGTGTATGTGCCTTTACACATGTGTGAATTCATGTGTGTTGTGTATGTGCCTTTACACATGTGTGAATGCATGTGTGTTGTGTATGTGCCTGTACACATGTGTGAATGAATGTTTGTTGTGTATGTGCCTTTACACATGTGTGAATGCATATGTGTTGTGTATGTGCCTATACACATGTGTGAATGCATGTGTACATGACTATTAACATCAACATCTATATACTACATCTAGGAGTGTGTAACTGACCATAATATCAACACTGCCAGTAATGGGACCCTTGGCAGTGATTGACTCGCTCACTGTGTCGTTGACCGCTAGGGGGCGGTAGTACTTGAAGACTGTGCCAACAGCCGTGTAGTTTTTGTTGTACATCACGTTCCAGTGACCGTTGATGATGTAGCGTCCAGCAGACTCCCGCAATGCTGCAACACATATCAGTCTATGATAACACACCTAGTCAACACACAACACACTTACAGCAACCAACACATACCAGTCTACGATAACACACCTAGCCCTTACAGCAACCAACACATACCAGTCTACGATAACACACCTAGCCAACACACAGTACACTTACAGCAACCAACACATACCAATCTATGATAACACACCTAGCCAACACACAACAACACACTTACAGCAACCAACACATAACCTTCTACGATAACAAACCTAGCCATCACACAGTACACTTTCGGCAACTAACACATACCAGTCTATGATAACACACCTAGCCAACACACAATACACTTACGGCAACCAACACATACCAGTCTATGATAACACATCTAGCCAACACACAACACACTTACAGCAACCAACACATACCAGTCTACGATAACACATCTAGCCAACACACAACACACTTACAGCAACCAACACACTTAACATCAAGACCCTAGTACATATATTTGAGTGAGTCTGTGAGAAGAGTGAAGGCTGTCAACATGCTCCCTGGTAGCCAAGAAATAACATTCTCTGACTGAACATCAGGGGCCCGTTTCATTAACATTCTTAAACCCTTAAGACCTTGTCATTTTATGAAATGCACACTGAGTTCTCACAGCACAAAATCACCAAGATACGATGCACCTGGTTTTTTGCATGTATCTTTTTGTGGTTCATTTCCTAACATTGCAAGTTGTGCTTATCTTAAAGATAACTGAATTCCACACAAGATGGTACTAATTATACTAATCAACTTTTAAATTAAATGTGCAAAATATGATACGCTGTGTCGGGTGTGTTTGTCTAGAATGCAATGCATATATCTGCAAACTCTTTGTCAGCTGATTTTGTCAAATGCTGCTCATTCAAAAACATCCAGTGCAAAGCTATATAAAAAGTAGTCCTAACGCACAGCAGATACACTAAAGAATTCAGTGACACAAGTTACGTAACTATCCACATATATAAGATGACACCACCTCCATCCGATTTCAAAGTTAGGAAAAGTTTGTGGCCATTTTTGGCCGCTCAAGGAAATGGGCATCTGGCCACTTTCAGTCATTCGAGGTCTAAAACAACACATGAACCCGACTTTGCTCTTTAAAATCAATTATGCTCCTTACCAGTGATCCTGAACATTATCAACACCAGGAGGCACCAACAGAACGCTGCCACTGGTGTGTCACGGAAATAGTGTCCTCAGTTATAAGACAGTGGCTGTTTTCGCTTTGAAAAAGCTACTTTAATTTAACAAATGTTTTTAACGACAGATTTTCCTTAAGAGCTCACTGTCTTAGTGAAACGGTTCCCACGCTTGTTAATAAAACACAAAAACATGTTGAATGTGCAAATAAAACAGATTTAAAACAAAACATTTAAAATCAATTCAAATGCATTTATAAATAATGCTCAACTAAAACATTTGCATGTTACCCCAAAACATTTGCATGTCAAGACAACTCTTTCGACAACTTCTTTCTTTCTCCAATAAAATAACCTGTTGTTCCACTACATTTTAGCTAGGAATACTAAGCTTGTCCACCCTTTGCCCCAACCCCTACCCACACCACTGTTTGAAAGCGGTCTTGGAAAATGCCATTTGCATAAATTTACACTAACATTAATCATGCTAATAAGCCTGCTTGCCGAGAGGCCTAGCTTTTACACAAAATGCAGTATGTAAGAAAAATGAAAGCAGCCAACACACAATAGCTAACACACTAACGTCTGTTGATAAGACCAACATGTATAACAACTAACACTACATGAGACATGTGATGCCAACCTGTCTGTGGATGACCGTGTACTGAAAGAACTCGTGTGACATGGGAACAGAAGCCTTGTGTGTCAGTGACTCGTGATGACAAAAGGTAATTGTCAGTGTTAAATGATGACAGAAAGTAATTGCCAATGTTGGACTGAGAATGAGTGAGTGTCACGCACTAGATCCATGGCAGGTTACAAGTCTGTGAGTTCCTTCTGTCTTCTTGCGCACACACTACACAAACCTCATTGCAAAGGTGCGCTTCACATTTCCCCTCATACCAACATTGTCTCTCCCTCATTTAGAGTGTTCTTAACACTAGAATAAATATGTTGAAGCTCTACTACTTGCCAATTAAGTTGTGTCTAATAAGCCGGCAAAGAGCTGTTTCTGCAAGTTGAATGTTTCGAAACATTCAAATGACACATGAAGTATTCAAACAGTAACCACCAGCTGTATAGCTCCATGATGTTTCCTGGTTCCCACAACCAGGACCACTGAAGATATCAAGTGGGACAAAGTACAGCTTAACACCATACTTCCATACACATGCATTCATTGCATTAGCAGTATGACATTGATACTGATCATACTGTTATCACACGTGACTAGAGTGTGAATGGATGATTCCGGGTACATCAACTGACAAGGTTGCTTTAGACATTATTTGCCTCGGAACAGGGTGTCATTCGGCATTAATGTCACAGTAATTTAGACTTGTTTGCAAGGCGCCCACAAACGTAGAAACTGGATGATCATGAACACCACCATCCGCAGCAGACGATGACAGTGACGGTATATATATAGCCTTGGCTATTAATATTAATCAAGTTAGTTATTTATGATAAATCTCCCATTCACCATATCCAAAATGATGGTAGAGGTCACCTACATAGCAATGCATCTTTACTTTTATTTTACAATCCAATACAAAACCAAGCTGACTGGCATTGCAGTTAAATAACTGTGTCACTACATGTGAATTCAGTATACAAAAGCGATAGGGAAATATTAATGAATCAAGAACCCCTATTACGTCCTGGGATACACCCACTTAATGGGTAGATACACATGAGAGTGTTAATGGAAGTAACCATGTCACTGAGACATGTTTACTTATAATAGTAATTAAACTCCAATAATTTCTCAGTAGTCAACTTTAACATAATCTCCAATCTTTATATTCATCACTTTACCCAATATGCTTCCATTAGTTTCTTCTCCATTACCCCCACCTGTCCACCCACCCTCCCTACTGGTCATTCCCCCATCCCCCCACATTCCCACCTCTTTCTCCCCTCCCCTCCCTTTGATGTTCACATTGCTGCATTCCTTCATAACACCCATTCTGGAAGCGGGGAGCAACGGCAGCCATTAGTAGGGTCCTGGGGAATGGTTATGTGATTGGGAGACAAAGTAGTGGGCTGTCCCCATCTATCACCCAGCCTCTGTTAATTACACATTTACCTTCCCACATAGAGTAGTTTCTCTTAGTCAGCCCTGGCTCGGCCAGACTCAACTGCCACCAGTCAACACTACTGATCCTTACAGCCACAAATAACTGTCACTCCATGCCATGTCTTGTTTACATTCACATAGCAATGCTACCTTTAACCTGATCAAAAACTACTTTTCCCTAACCAAAATCTACTTTCCCTTAAATCAGAAATTACTTTTCCTTAAGACAAATCACCTACCGGTACGTTCCCTTGTCAACACCTACTTTCCCTAAACAAAATCTACATTCTCTTGTCAATATCTACTTTACCTAACCAAAATATACTACTTGTCACTGAACAAATAAAATAATTTTCACAAATAAAAATCTGGTTCCTATTGTACTTGATAATAAATCTACACTTTATGACTGAAATATATGATGCCTTTAAATATTACAAATACCCCTAAATGAATTGCCATCACATGATTCATTAACTCTCACCAGTAGAAACAGCAGCCTTAAATATAATAATACAAATTTTGGATGTACTAACACATGTCTTGTTTCAATTGCATTAACCTGCTAAATTTAGGTAACTCTTTATAACATTCTATGAATTAGAAATGCATACATTTCTTCTTATTTGTCTCTGATATTCATAATAATTTCCAACTTCAAATTCTTTGCTTCAGTTCTATTTAATGCAAAACATACAACAAATCATATTATGCTATTTATAGCAATTCCACAAAGTTGAACAAACGCAAACTACGAATTATTGTGGACTTTCAATAGGACTTATTTATGTGCTTATTTGGGGTGCTTATGAATGCTTAATATGTGTATATACATATATATATATATATACATAAAATATTTATCCCATTTTTTATGGAGGTGCATATCTTTTGAAGACATGTCGGTGCTGGTGTTGACTTGAAATTAGCTGTTTAACAGACAAGACAATAGAAGTGCCTAAAATAGAGAGTAGACTTACACAGTGAGATCGCTAGGCCTAGCTTATCATAGTTCATTTTGTTGGAGATAAATAATTGTGTAGTAATGATCCATCAAAACATTGATGAATGTTGACACTTTACCCACAGCACGAGGGATGACAAGAATTGTCACATAATATTTGTGACAGGCTGCAACATTCAGACCATAAGGTACATTTTGCAAAACTAAGAAAAAACCTAAATAAAAGTATCAATTTTAGGTTTTTGCAATTTAATAATTTACTATCCATTTTAATAATGCAATATGGATTTATTACTTTAAAAATGTGTCTAGGGTGCACGTTTTGGATTGAATGGTAATATTTATGAAGTGATGCCTTTGTTTGCATTTTTATTTGTTGTATTAATTTTGTATCTTGTAAATATACCACATCTGAATAAAATACATACAAAATGTATACAAGAATGACATAAGAAAGTGCAAACACTTATTTCCACTGTGTCCGTAACAAACCACAGACAAACATGGCGCACTGCTATAAATAATAGTTGCAGACAAACAAAGACTACAATTCTAAAAATATAAAGGTCCCATAAATAAGATGGCAGTCTGACATCCTCTAGACAGACAGACATAGCTGTTGGGGGGAGAAAGAATGTCAATCAGTAATTTGTAGCAATTTTCCTGGACTGGGAGCAATTAAGTCATTAGCGGTTCTAAGCATAGATTATCTTGGCAGGTCACTGGAGGGGGTATTTAGTCAGCAGCTGGAACATGTGTGAGTCCATTTGTAAAGACTGGTCAGATCTTGGCTGTTGTATGGTGGGTGAGCTGGTAGTCTGCATCAGTTGATAAAGACAGGGGTGATGAAGAGAGGAGATGATAAAAACATGAGTTGATGAAGACATGATTTGATAAAAGTAGTTGATGAAGATTGGAATTGACGAAGACTGGAGTTGATGAAGAGTGGAGTTTGTGAAGAAAGGAACTGATGAAGACAGGAGTTGATGAAGACATGAGCTGATGAAGATAGGAGCTGGTGAAGACAGGAGTTGATGAAGACAGGAGTTGACGAAGACGGGAGATGATGAAGACAGGGTTAGATGAAGATATGAGTTGACGAGGACAGGAGTTGATGAAAACAGGAGTTGATGAAGACAGGAGTGGGTAAAGACAAAGGTTCATGAAGAGAGGAGTTGATGAAGACAGGAGCTGATGGAGACTCAAGTTGATGAAAAAATTATTAATAAGAACAGGAGTTGATGGAGACAGGAGTGGGTAAAGACAAGAGTTGATGAAGACAGGAGTTGATGAAGGGGTTGATAAAGAATGACTCACCGAGGTAGTTGGGACTGAGGTGGAGCTCGGTGATGTTGATGTTGCAGGCTCCGGCCGGTATGACGGTCACCTTGGAGTAGCCGGCGGGCAGTTTCTGACGCATGAAGATGCCAGACACGATGTGACATTTCTCGTTCTTTCCTCCGCATTCGCCGCAACTGTCCGTCTTGAGCAGTGAGCCCACAACACCATCACAGCCAACTCTCTGTAAGGAAACACAAAGCACGTTGGGTGATACGTGTATTTCCTGATTTAATTACAGGGGAATGTTTTGCTCTAATGCATTCCATGAATCCATCTTTATATTTCAATTATCACACACATGCCATAAACATGAAGTGTATTCATCTACACATGTTTAAGAACATCCCATACAAATCACAAAGTTTGTTAAAATTAACTACTGACTCAAAAACATAATTTTCATAATTATAAACTTCTTAATTGCACTGACTCAAATATTTCCCATGACCTGGGTATGATATTGCTATTGATCTGGTGACCTGAGACTGTTGACGTTTGGTTCAGACCACCATGTTTCAGAAAGCGCTGGCCCTCCAGACAATGTGGACCACTAAGTTATGGCTAGGACCACCAACTTTACCAAGTAGGTTGTCCTGCAGTCCACTGGGTTTTTAGCACCAACACCGTAGACTGCCAATAACAACAGAGATTGTTCAACTCCACTGACTCAAGAATACCTCACAGCCACAAACTTTGTTCAATATCACTGACTCAAGAATATCCAATAAACACAATGTCTCTCTAAATCCACTGACTCAAGAATATCCCATAAACTAAATGTTTGTACAAATCCACTGACTCACAAATATCCCACAACCACAAGGTTTGTTCAACTCCACTGACTCAAGACAGATCATAAGCACAAAGACTCTCAATTCAATTTCCAAACATGTTTGCCATTTCCCTCATGGAACCTTGGACTTTGAACCAATTATTGCTCACTGCTGCATAAAATCTACTTTACGACAGGAATTACACTAATATTTGATGTCATTATTTTGTTTTTAACAGTAATATGTACATTTGTAAGAAAAAAACACCACAAATAAAATGTGTCAAAGAGCTATGATTGTCCATGGTAAATGTTTTTATTAGTTCAACGTGAAATATGATCCTGAAAAAAGACCTCACATATGTAGTTATGAAGTTTATATATGATGCAGCATTTGGCACAAACAATGATCTAAAACTGTCATTACCACAATGACTGCATGTATTTAAAAAATAATTAAATTCTCAGCTGTACACAAAATACAGTACAAAAAACATATTGTCCAAATACATAATACACACAGTCATTACAAACTGTATGTATTTGGAAAAAATAATTCTGTCCATACAATACAAAAAAACTTATTTTGTAGACATTTAGAAAGTCCGAAAACATACAGTGCCCGAATACCTACTGACATTTTAAATAATCCCTAACACTAAAAATACTCAGTAAGTGCCAGCTGCACCAAACACGCCAACAGTGAAATATTCATATTCAACACCAGTTTACATCCAATCATGGAGGAACAAACCAAACATATCAGTTGTTACCATTAAATACCTTTCATCATAAACTCGTTCCCATCGACCATTTATTTTCTGCAGTTGCAACTACAACATGTTTAAATATTCGAGGTAAAACGAACGTAAGGCCACCGTGGCCCCCTCTGGAGGGTGGCTCTCTAGCAGCAGCAAACATGTTGTGAATCAATAACTTGAAATAACTACCCATGTTGGTACTTTTATTCATCGCAAATTGATCAACCATAGGCCAATGGTAGAAGGACACAAATGAACATAGAAACAGATGTGTGGACCTCAGCACCAGGGTGGAGTCGGTGACAGATGGCCCCAAAAGGTAGCTAATTCATAAAACTATTCTGAAACTGCCTGATGTGCAGAGCTGGTAGAAGTACATTTATTTTGTACAAGTTTTTTTTAGTAAAATTACAAGTAACTAGAAAAAAGCTACTCAAGTCAAAATAAAAGTACTTTTGAAAAAATTTACTTAATTGAAGTAGAAGTACAAAGTAAACAACTGTACTTGAAGTAAATACAAAGGTACTTTTCTCAAGTGACTATATAAAATGGCTGACACCACCGCCCACACAATATCATTCAGCGTATAAATCAAATACATGATTTAACTATACTGTTTCATAAAAATAATACATTTGAGCTGGGGAAAATTTTTGTTAGTTGAGAGCTCATTCTTGCCAAAAAATCAAACTTTACAAATCACAGATGAACCAATCATTTTCAAAAAGAAGTTCCAAAATGGTAACACAGAAAATATGGATTCTTCATTACAATAAGAAAAGTACACCTTAATTGTACTTCGTTACAAGTACTTCTAAAAATTGTACTTCGTTCAAGAAAAGTACTTTTTTCTACTCAAATAAAGTAACAAAGAAAAAGTACTTTGTTACATACCAGCTCTGCTGATGTGCATAGCATAGTGTGAATGACGAATACATCAGTTTCAGATGCGTGGCTACGGAACAAATACATAAATATAGACCAGAAGAATTCCCTACAGAAGAATGTTATTTTTTCCAAAAGCCAAAGGTGTAATTTCTCCGACATTCTGCCTATGTTGTTGACGCCAGGCTTGACTTGTCAAGCGAGCATCATTGCTTTCCAGCAGACGATTAAGAAATGTGGGAGATGAGGCGATTACAGCCACTTTGTCTATGGCACGTATAGATTACATGACGTGAGGTGTAGACATGGGTGTTGTCACACAAACAGTGTGTGTGTGTTTGTTGGGGCTCCCGGAGTGTGTATGGCCTCAGGACACACAGAGGGCTCCTGTCAGCGCCAATGCCTCAGCAATGGCTCCAAGTCTTCTTGTTTCTCTGACATCCATGTTTTTTGTGCTGGTGTTGATTACAATATATCTGCAGTGGTGTGTGGTGTGTGCATGTGTGCGTGGTGTGTGGTGTGTGTGTGGTGCCTGCGTGCGTGGTGTGTGTGTGGTGCCTGCGTGCGTGGTGTGTGTGTGGTGCGTGCGTGTGTACGTGTGTGTGTGCGTGTGTGCGTGTGTGCGTGTGTGCGTGTGTGGTGTGTGTGTGGTGTCTGCGTGTGCGTGGTGTGTGTGTGGTGCGTGCGTGCGTGTGTGGTGTTTGGTGTGTGTGTGGTGCGTGTGTGTGTGTGTGTGTGTGTGTGTGTGTGTGTGTGTGTGTGTGTGTGTGTGTGTGTGTGTGTGTGTGTGTGTGTGTGTGTGTGTGTGTGTGTGTGTGTGTGTGTGTGTGTGTGTGTGTGGTGCCTGCGTGTGTGGTGTGTGTGTGTGTGGTGCGTGCGTGGTGCGTGCGTGTGTGGTGTGTTGTGTGTTGTGTGTGTGTGTGGTGCATGCGTGCGTGGTGTGTGTGTGTGGTGCGTGCGTGTGTGGTGTGTGTGTGGTGTGTGATGCGTGCGGGCGTGGTGTGTGGGTGGTGTGTGGGTGCGTGCGTGCGTATGTGTGTTTGGGGGGTGTCGATACATACAAGGTGCACTGGAGTCAGTCCCCAAGTCAGGAACAGGTAGTTGTGGACCGACCGTAGAACATCTTCCCTGTATCCCTTCTTACAATGACATCTTCCCTGTATCCCTTCTTACAATGTCATCTTCCCTGTATCCCTTCTTGCAATGTCATCTTCCCTGTATCCCTTCTTACAATGTCATCTTCCCTGTATCCCTTCTTCCAATGTCATCTTCCCTGTATCCCTTCTTACAATGTCATATTCCCTGTATCCCTTCTTACAATGTCATCTTCCCTGTATCCTTTCTTACAATGTCATCTTTCCTGTATCCCTTCTTACAATGTCACCTTCCCTGTATCCCTTCTTGCAATGTCATCTTCCCTGTATCCCTTCTTGCAATGTCATCTTCCCTGTATCCTTTCTTACAATGTCATCTTTGCTGTATCCCTTCTTACAATGTCATCTTCCCTGTATTCCTTCTTGCAATGTCATCTTCCCTGTATCCCTTCTTGCAATGTCATCTTCCCTGTATCCTTTCTTACAATGTCATCTTTGCTGTATCCCTTCTTACAATGTCATCTTCCCTGTATTCCTTCTTACAATGTCATCTTCCCTGTATTCCTTCTTACAATGTCACCTTCCCTGTATCCCTTCTTACAATGTCATCTTCCCTGTATCCCTTCTTGCAATGTCATCTTCCCTGTATCCCTTCTTACAATGTCATCTTCCCTGTATCCCTTCTTACAATGTCATCTTTTAGATGAATCAATTCTTACCTGGTATCATTTCTCACCTGCATGATTTCATACAACACAGTTTACAAGTGTTGTTATATCATGCTAAATGGGAAGTGCTGATGCATCAACAAACACAACCATCCAACCATCTCATGTTTATAATGGTCTGTGCAGACAAGAGGACAAACAGACATTTGTTAACTGTAGGTATCACTGCGTTTTTGCTATTTTATTTTGAAATTGTTTTATCGTGTGTTTGATCAATGTATTTCTAGTTTATCTCATGAATATTAACTAAAGATCAGTTCTCATAGTGTAATATCCATCCTTAGGATTGGTCAAAGAACTTTACACTTCATCACTGGCAGACCTGTTCATCCTGCCACAATTACTGCATGAAAACTATTCATTCGTTTATGCCCTTCTCTGTTTGTTATAGACATGTCGTCCATGTCTATAAGGCGGTCAGTGGTGATGTGCATCTATATAATTACACATGTCATTGCTTGCTTTTCAAAGTTTGTATATTTGTAGGCTAACTGTTCTCTACAACATTTAAACTATTCTAAAGTATTCATTACCCGTTTTATTGATATTTATGTAGAATCTAAATAAATATGCTATTTATTTTATAACATTTAATAACCAAATATCTATGTCAATATAACAAGTAGAATATTTAGAATGTCAGACATTAGACATTAATAGTAAATAATACAAACACAATGTGTTTCGCCCTATGACATCCTGCAATTCAACACAGACCCTGAACTGAGAAAAATATTTGTAAAAACGGAGCGAAACTGGAATGTCTGGTATGTACTATGGATTCATGGAGGTGACAGTAACAGGAAGAAAAAAGTCCCTTCACGAGGGATAATGACAGCAACTACTCCATGCAATGTCTTCACGCGTGACGAAACATTCCTAACAAAATCTGCTCAGAAATGTACCAGCATTGTGAGGTGAGCCAGAACACAGGCAGATTCTAACAGGAATCTGCACCACTTTATCTGGTTTGATAATTTTAAACAACAGATGGTGACGGGTTTGTGACCTTTCATTGACAACATCCCTGCTGGGCATGTCAGAATTTGGTCCATCCTGCCAACACCTATAGTTTAATGTCGGCCAGATTTGAATGCGTGGGTAATTTTGCATTTGTGAATACAAAGGGGAATGCAGAGAAAAGCTAAAGGCCATAGTAACAAATAGCGTGTTATCTAGAGGAATTATCGGCAAAGTGGTATGCACCAATATAGTTATTATTGGCAGACACGATTGCAGAAGTTGGTGATTTGACACCGGTGGAAACGCCCACACTGACAATACACCTGGGAATGCAAGGCTCCTGTATCAGATGAGATCTCACGTCTTATGAAACTTGTTCAACTTACACTCTGTGGGAAGACAATGAAATTACACCCGCTTTATATTATCAGACGGTGTGAGTCAGTTGTCACGCAATCACCCACCATACATATCAACTTGTGTACATTGTAAACTATGCTTATGGGAAGCCAATTGGGTTAGCAAATATAACCAGTGGTGTATCTAAGTGACGGAAAGGGGGGCCAAGTACTGTCGCTCATTTGTTTCCATGCTGAAACATAGCAGCACCACATGCTATCAAGAATTTCTTTTTTGTTTTGAGGTAGTCATTTTATATGACACGTTTTTGCTTCTGTCATGACTACATATGTTGTTTTGCATTGATTGGATTTGCAGTTGACAAGCAAGACATTGACTCTTGACTTACTATAATCTATTCCTCCTTAACTGGTAACTAGTCTGGTAGCTAGAGACAGTTGTCTACATCAATCAGTGCAGTGCAGAACATTAGTAAAGAATATCTGTAGAAGCCACAACAAAAGGTTAAGAGATGCTGATGGATTGCATTCTTAGCCAGTTCTCCTAATGTGCTTCCTTGGCACTGATGTCAACAGAACATACACTTAGTGTCATTGTTCTCCCACTGTTACCAACCCCTGGAACGGGGCATCTAACAAAGAACCCCAAACAACCACCTGATTAAAGTCGTACCTACCTACTGCACTACAATTCTCCACCTCCACTGGCAAGTTCAGAACTGACGTGATCTGTTGCCCCTTCGCCCCTTCCCCCTATATAACCACATCACCAACCACTTCACCGTGATTTACTTGACAGTGCTCACAATATCATTGTCTTTTTCTGCTCATTTGATATCAACAAACACATTCAGTTATTCAAGAACAAATGTGTAGTGCACAACCATGACCAAGTTATACTCAGTTTATGTCAACGAATAAAAACATGTGCAAATAAGATTTATATCTTAGGACTTGCTGTTGTCACTGTATGTGTGTCTGTCGGCAAATAAAATTGTTCATACAGATACTAATCCTGTTAAAATCACTCAAATATCACTTTACATCTTTGGTCAACGCTATATTTAAGCAAATAGTTAACAAGCCAGTTACATAACTAATTAAAATAGTTAAAAACATCAAAACAAGTTAGCCACTTTGTGTAGTACTAGATGGATTTCTTTTTAGCAGACACGCTACTGATTTTGTGATTAGATTAATAATGACTCGGTTCAAGATAATTAGATCATTTGAAAGATAGCAGCACATTTAATGTGGCTGAATTGAGCCCCATTCACTCAAAAAGTTAGTCTAAGCTAATTACTTCCTTCCTGCTGTGCAAGCAAAGAAATGTTGTTATCAATTAACATAAATACACCTTGGATATGATTCACAGAATACACAGTTCCAAGTATATTCTGTTAATGTGATACAAGTAATGCTAAATACATATATTCTGTCAACATGTTCCCAAGAACATAAAGTACCTTCTGTTAGTATGCTCCAAGTAGCACACAAAATACTGTCTGACAACATGAACCCACTAAAGGTCTTTGTAAATATATACAAAAAAATCCAAAGACTAAAAAATGGATCTGAGTAAGTTGGTTTTTGATAGTTTTCCCAGGTTGAAATTTTGCAGTACGTGCCTTCCCAATTTCATTCACAGCAGTGGCAATACGCATACAGTGTTTGAGGGTTTCCAGTTTGTTTTTGGCTGGGGCTTAGGGTGGGGTCAATTCTATTTTTTATTATTGGAATTTGGTTTACATTTACTAAGCTGCTAAGAAGACGTACTCTGCCAACATGACTTCAAAGTATCTTTTGTCAACAAGATGCCACGAAAGACAAAGTCCTCCTGTCATCATCTGTGTGTCACATTGGCAAGACAACTTGGGATGCAACCATCATCAATCAGGGATTGGGGACATGGGTAATTTACTTGAGTCAGCTGTGAATGTCAGCCAGAAAGCATGGGAAACCAGGAAAGAACTGGACATCCTAATAATTCAATTCAGCAGTAAATAGTTGTACAAAGAGAAGATAGTACGTGTATATGATGTGTGGGTGGCTTGGGCAACTTTCTGTTTACTCTGAGTAGTTTTTACTTTGACCTCTCATATCAAGTTGAGTAGATTGTGGATAGAGCTTATTATAGTATTGCTGTAACTAATTCTGTCTACATGTTTAATCAAAGTAATCAAGATATGTTTTGCCTTTATGCGTTTTACTTTAGTTTAATTTAATTAATTTTGTTTATTTCATGTTTATCAGCTGCAAAAAAACATGGAGTAGGCAAATAATTGGATATGCTGCATCTGATATATGTAAGACACTCTGTGAATAGTATGCAGATGCACTACCAATTAGTATCAAAAATTGGATATGCTGCATCTGATATATGTAAGACACTCTGTGAATAGTATGCAGATGCACTACCAATTAGTATCAAAAATTGGATATGCTGCATCTGATATATGTAAGACACTCTGTGAATAGTATGCAGATGCACTACCAATTAGTATCAAAACTTGGATATGCTGCATCTGATATATGTAAGACACTCTGTGAATAGTATGCAGATGCACTACCAATTAGTATCAAAAATCGGATATGCTGCATCTGATATATGTAAGACACTCTGTGAATAGTATGCAGATGCACTACCAATTAGTATCAAAAATCGGATATGCTGCATCTGATATATGTAAGACACTCTGTGAATAGTATGCAGATGCACTACCAATTAGTATCAACAATTGGATATGCTGCATCTGATATATGTAAGACACTCTGTGAATAGTATGCAGATGCACTACCAATTAGTATCAACAATTGGATATGCTGCATCTGATATATGTAAGACACTCTGTGAATAGTATGCAGATGCACTACCAATTAGTATCAATAAGACAACTAGAAAACCCATCAAGTGGTTGCAGTTATGTAGCAATCACGCTGAAAATGAAACAAGTGCAACAGAAAACATTTATGAATCATCTTTCATGATTGACTTTCAACCAATTAAAGAGATGTCACAGTTTCATATTATTTAGAATGTACATTTTGTTCAAACAAGTTGTGACTTTCTGTCAAACATAGCCGTTAGTGATCAATGTGGGTGCTTAAATTATCAACAACAATTATTAACATTCTATATAGGTAACTAGTCTGTATATATGCTGGCTAAATACTGTAAATAATGCACTGCCTGATTATTCAATGTAGTTTAAGTGAAACATTTCACAGCAAAATGAAACATAAATAGCACACATGAAAAACTTCACCTGCCCATGGTTGGAAAAGAGGCCACACCTGGATGAATTATTGAATGAAATGGAATGTGCTGTTAAAGGTTATCATTTATACACCACGGCTGGTAGCATTTTGATATGCAAATTTGTCACCAGAAATAAATGTGAATGGGCATAGTTTGTTGGTATGTAACAGTGTATTTATAAAATTCCCTTTTAGAAACTTGTTCATATATATGAACTTTATGCAGACAAAATCACAAACAAGATTCACATGAAATGTCTGCAACTTGCTGGTCACTGCTACTACCGCAATGAAAAAACATCGTCAATATTCATCTTGCGCACACCCATTCATGGCAAGGAAAACAGAGGGAAACCAAATTATTAACACCTTGATGTAAAGTAGCTGACCATCCATAAAGAATGGGAATGGCCTGTAAACGGTATGGCTAATAGTGGTAAAAATTACAGGTATCCGAAACCATCTGATACAGAAAAATTATTCTTGTACATTTACATGGTAACTAAAAATACAGTTTCTGAATACATATGGTAATTATGGTACTTCTAATATGGCAGCATAACTTGTGGTCAAAGGAAAGGTTGTAAGTCAAAGGGGCAAGTCAAACACTTCACTGTGCTTGCATGCACAGTGCATAAGGACCTGGGGCCGATTTCATGAAGCGGTTAAGAACGTTCTTAACACTACGATGATTGTCTTAGTAAATGACGTCATTTTGTAAATATAAGCGAACATAGGAGTTTACGCAAACATGTGACGCTAAGTAATTGCGTAACTTTAAGTATGCTTCATGAAACCGGCCCTTGCTCCTTGCACTGGCTGAGCAAGTAGTTCTCATGAAACAACCACATCCCATTATACAAATTGTATATTTTTATGTCTGGGTAAAATTCCCTGGTTCACAAACATCAAGACTTGTTATCGTAAGTGACAGTCCACACATGCATGCATGTATGTGTGAATACACATACGTAGACGTTCATGCATTCATCCATATGTATAAGTTTTTCTAGCCGAGGGTTCAACCATTAACTGTGCTTGGTTGGAGAAGTCGGGATGATGCTTATGACAGTTATGACAGAACTGGTAATGTAATATACTACCCTGGGAGTGATAGGCACAACACTGGTAATGATAGGGTATGACACTCTTAACATCATAGCCACAACACTGGTAATGATAGGATACAACATCCGTAGTGATAGCATAGAACAATTGTAAAGACTGAACACAGGTAATGGCAGGGTAACGTTGCTAACAGTTAGGCATAACACTATTAATGATGGTATGTGCCATCATGTGGGCGTTGGGTAGTTACCAGTCTGTAATAATAATGCAGGCTGGTATCACTTAGCCAACTACACCATTGATTCACTGGCTACATATGTCATTAGAACTGTTATTTATATCGTAGAGGGATTCTCAGAAAGAAGACTCAGCTTTCTCATTTCAAAACCTGTGTGTTTAAAAATAATTTGTTTATGGATAGAGTTGATATTCTGTTTCTGATACCATGCAGCCCTGTAAGCGCCTCAGTGCTAAACAATCTGAATCCTGGCTTTCTGACACTGCGTAACTGGTCTGACAGCATGTGGAGTGTGGACCACAGGATACAATACCTCACATTGGATGTTACAGGACTACGCTGAGTCATGGGTTTCTTGTGTGGTACGGCGGCCTGAGTATCGTGCATCGCAACACTCTGGCACGAACAGTCAGGGTTAGTGGCAAGGTGGTGGGAAAAAAGCAGACCAGTCTAGAGGATCTATACAGACAACGGGCAGAGAGAAAGGGAAGGAATGTCTCCTCAGACCCAGAACATCCCGTGTTCCCATGCTATAAACTACTTCCTTCTGGCCGCTGCTTTCAACTCCCTCATTGCAAATTGAACCGCACTCGAAACTCTTTTCTCCCCTCGTCAATAAGACTAATGAATGAGTAACTGACCTTCGTTCCCCTCCATCTCTGCCAGTCTGACACCGAGTGAGCCTGATATGATTTGTGAGATGATTTAACTTTAACTTAACTTTTTAAAAACTGTTGTAACTTATTTAACATATTTAATTAATTTATTTATTTATTTAACCGATATAACTGTTATTACTTTTAGTCTTTTTATTTTTACATTGTGTATATTGCATGTACATTTGTTTTATATGTCTTAATATGCTGCTCTACACTCCAAATGAATTTCCCTCCCAAGGGACAATAAAGTATTGTGATTGTGATTGATTGATTGTGATTGATGACAGGTCACAATGTAGCAGAAGAAATTATTGTGAGACATATGGAATCACACTGGCATCAGTTCAAAACACCACCCTACCAAACACACTAAGTTTCACCCAATGGAAGTTTTTACACAACAACTAGGAGGCCGGGCAGAAAACATTTTTATCTTTTTTATTTTTTATTTATTTATTTACATTAATATGCACACAATGTACTTACACTGTTAACGCGAGTGTCACTGTAAAAGTGACATTGTTATGTAGTGTGATATGGTAAGTTTTTATCAAAAGTTTAACTCTGGCACTATAACATTAGTAGTGTGGGAGCCAGCGGGTGGTGCGATAAAACAAGTTTATACAGTGCACTCTCTGTATTGATAAGACGAGTCTAAACATTGCCTGCCTCAATCTCATATACCACACAGAAAGCCTAGTTCGTGCCCAGTTGAAATATCAGATGGGATGAATTCTAACAAAACTGTCTAGGATAGTCATAGACATTGATACAGAGATTTTGCATGCACACAATTTTAATTTTAATTTAAAGAAAATCAGTTTATGTTCACTTAAATTATACATGCATATAAAATTAACAATATGGAGTGTTTTTATGCTACATATAACTTCTAGGCTTTGTTTTAGAGATTGACCTTCTATGTACTGTGAGGGTTCTATTAGGACCTGACCTTCTATTATTCCTTTTATTGGTGAACCCTTACACCAGGACATGCACCTAGCAATAGGGTTTCTAGTAGGGCTTATATCAGGGCATGATCTTTTATTAGGGGTTTTGTCATGACTATGTAATTACTCTTTCATTTAGAGTGGGATTGTTCATTAGGGCATATATTATTTCTAAAATAAAAAAGTAAACTGTAACTTCATGCCGTTTTTATTTTAATTAATACAATATTACATATGTGGTGTAATATTACAGTAATAAAATGTTTATTTTATTATGTGTCACATCTATTAAATGCAGTTCACAACTGCACCTATATAATGTTTAAAATAGCACACTGTTGATAAAATGTACAAATTTGTTAATAAAACGATCTATAATATTTGGTTTTAAAATAATACAACATTTAGATATGATCTTGTACCATAAAAAGGTTAATTTAATAGCAGTTTTACATGTATTTTCATACAATAAAATAGTTATGCTGATTATTAAAAAAAATTATTTTAATTAAGATGTAGACTAAAGGCTGATCATGAATCTACTGAAGTTATGCAACTAATATGCATGCATTCCTCACTGTGGCTGCTACTTGTTTGATATCAGTAACATAACTTGTGATTCCTAGGCACTGTTTACTGGATTCAAGTCATTGTTTACTGTTGACTAAAGTGTTTCTGAACCACCCCCAGGCCTGTGTGGGTGGTGTTTCTGAAACGCCATCAGATTACCACAGATTAAGCCATCTTGAGCATCTTGAGATAACATCTAAGGTTGAAGGGTAAAAGAAAAAGGTAGATTCTTTTATAACAGATCCAGTCCTTAGCACTGCTCAAAGCATTTTACACTTCACTCCCGGGCAGACCTGTTCAATCGAACCCATCTCAACTTCTCTGGGAAGCATTAAGCCATGCAGCAATTACTGCACAATTTATTCATACACAAATATCTAGCAGGGAAGCTTTTAGTATTTGTCAAAAACTGCCTTTCAATGCCTTGAAATAATTTTGAGCAAATAAAATTCTGTACTTTCCCAGGCCATGGAAATAGGGAGATTCAGGGAGGGTGTGAAATTCAAAACTGTCACCTAATTCAAGTTGTCTAATGTAACAAATCATTAAGAAAACATTATTGGAAGGATCAATACATGGACGGTGACAAAAGGGCGGCTTATGTACACATACTGCAGCTGTTGAGAAATGTTGCCAGCTCATGAATAATGCATAAATGATTGCGTAACAGGTGTTGCAGCTTACAATATGTTTTACTACACCTACTGGACTAGTCTCATTGGTTCACTCCCCAGTCTTTCTCTCTATCTGTCTGTCTCTCTCTCTCAAACTGGCTGTTTGTCTGTCTGTCTGTCTGTCTCAAACTATCTGTCTGTTTGTCTGTCTGTCTGTCTCAAACTATCTGTCTGTCTGTCTGTCTGTCTGAAACTATATGTCTGTTTGTCTGTCTGTGCGTGTGTGCGTGCGAGCGTGCATGCGTCGTATATGTGTGTCTTGTCTGCATGTATGTTGTATGTCTGTTCAAACTGTCTGTCTGTCACTTTCAAACTATTTGTCTGTTAGTCTGTATCCATCTGTTTACCAGTCTGCCTGTCTGTGTACGTGTCTACAATATGTCTGTCAGCCTAATTGTCTGTCTGTCTGCCAGTCTAGTTTTTTGTTTATATATGTATATACACACACACATCAGTCTGTCTGTCTGTTAATCTGTCTGTCTCTGTGTCTATCCAATACCCATCTATCCGTATATATCATACACACACCTACAAGTGATTACTGGGGATAATTTCTACCTGTCATTGACTATTGCTATCAATAGTTGGATGTACACCCCTACACACATCTTCAAACACCTATTCAATGTCACATACACCTATCTGTCCATCCTGTGACGTGAATCATCTGTCACTGAGTTCGTCCACATGTGTGTGTCCACCCATCCATAAACTCAGAGTCTGGGGCAGTCAATAGGTGTGGCCAGTCATTGTCCTCTCACTAGTCTTCATGTCTCTACAGGTGAGGCAATGACAGGACATCAGCTGGAGGCAGCAGATGAAAGAGACAGGTGAAGGGCTGCCACATATTCTGGTGGGAGGTGTGTGAGAGGGGTTATTTACCCCCTCTCCTAGCTCACAGACTAATCATTGATTACATTGTGTGTCCTTGGTTCTAATTGATGCTTCTTCTTTGTCCAAAAGTGCGTTAATTCATCGGCAACCATGTAATACAAAGCAGCAGGAAGCCACTCGATATAAATCATTGTAAAGCACATTACACTAGGCATTGTGCCATGCACATGTATGTAACCATGTTCCATGGGCATCATCAGTCAAGTGTGTCAGATTCAAGCACCAACTTTAAGTCGCTGCTCAAAATGATGAAATACCTTGACTAATTACTGTTTCAGATGTCTCCAAATGTAATCAAAGTGACACCTTTTGTACACATAAATGTCATACATGTGAGATATCATGTTACAACAAATATTCATGTGTTACACATGCTACAACAACTTTTTGGGTGTTACAACAAATGTCTGTGTGTTACACACATTACAACAAAAGTTAGGGTATTTCACATGTCACAACTGTTTGTGTGTTGCACATCACAACAAAACACTGTTTGTGTGTTACACATGTTACAACTGTTTGTGTGTTGCACATCACAACAAAACACTGTTTGTGTGTTACACATGTCACAATTGTTTGTGTGTTGCACATCACAACAAAACACTGTTTGTGTGTTACACATGTCACAATTGTTTGTGTGTTACACATCACAACAAAACACTGTTTGTGTGTTACACATGTTACAAATGTTTGTGTGTTGCACATCACAACAAAACACTGTCTGTGTTACACATGTTACAACAAACAGGGAACATAATAATAATAATGACAAACTTCTATAGCGCCTAAATCCCCAGGAATCTGAGCTTAGAGGCGCAACATACAAGAATCATTAGGCAAAATCGTTAACAGGGACAAGCAAGAGTCGTCATTAGAGCAAGGGACTGCCGAAGGTTAGGGTGGGAATGCAATTTCAAATAAATAAGTCTTTAGTTTTTTACGAAAGGTATTTATAGTCTCAGATGATTTTTAAGCGATAGGGAGTTGATTCCAGATTTCAGGTGCAGCTACAGAAAAACCACGTTTGCCGATATTAAGCTTGGTTTTCGGAACAAAAAGGCGTTGTGAAACAGATGATCTGAGATTCCTGGGGATATCGGAAAAACGAGGGAGACTAAACAAATAGGATGGGTGCTGCGTAGAAAGGGTACGATATGTAATAGTGGCTAATTTTAATTGTATTCGATATGCAATTGGAAGCCAATGCAACTGTCTAAGTAGGGGCAGAAATGGTGAGAAACGAGGTGCTTTTAGTATTACACATGCTAAACAATTCTGTACACGTTGGAGTTTAGCTGAGTCCTTGTTAGCAATATCGTTTAGGAGTGAGTTGCAGTAGTCAAGGTGACTCCTAATTAGAGATACAGATATTGTTTTAGCAGTAGATAAAGACAAATGATGCCGAATTCGGCAGAAATCAAGTATATGGTACAAACAGGATTTACATACTTGAGAAATGTTCTGGTGAAAACTGAAATCACTGTCAAAGATAACACCAAGATTGCGAACAGTATCTGACGGTGATGTATCGTTACCAAGCAATTTAACTGGAAAGTAGTTAACAACCTTGTTTCGTTGTTGTTTTGTGCCAATAATAATGAGATCAGTTTTATCTGGATTTAGTTTCAATTTACTTGCTTCCATCCACAGCAAGATGTCAGTGAGAGAGTCGTTTAAAGTTGATAGAGATGTCTGTGTGTCAGTTGGTGAAAGTGATACATACACCTGTGTGTCGTCAGCATACAAGTGATGATTTACATTATGATTAGTTATGACTCGACTAAGGGGTGTAGTGTATAAGGGCCAAGGACAGAACCTTGTGGGACACCACTTGGAAGATGTTCTGTCCAAGACAGTGAGCCAGATATGTTAATGCTTTGGTATCGATCTAAAAAATATGAACTAAACCACTGAAGAGCCGTGCCAGATATACCAAAATGTCTATGAAGGCGTTGTAAAAGAATGTCGTGATCTGTTGTATCAAAAGCAACTGACTGATCTAGTAAGGTGAGAGCAGTCAATTTGTTATTATCCATATTGCATACAATGTCATTGTGTATTTTAAGAAGAGCCGTCTCAGTTGAATGAAATCGCTTATAAGCAGATTGTAGATCATTTGATAAATGCTGTGAATAAATGTGTTCATGGAGTTGATTTGCAACAACCTTCTCCAATACTTTTGACAGAAAAGTACGATTTGAGATAGGACGGTAATGTTTAATATAATTTTTGTACAGACTTTGTTTTTTAATAAGAGGATTGATAAGAGCTTGCTTGAATTCGTGTGGAACAACACCATCCTGCATTTACATATTGATAAATATTTGTAATAGGATAAACCAGTTGATCAATGCAACTCTTCAGAATAATGTTTGAAAAGGGTCAAGATCACACGATTTGTTAGGACACTTTTGTATGATAGTGCTAACTTCACTTGTAGTTGCAGATGTAAAACACTGCGGTGTATTATCAACAATCGGCTGTTCAGTAAACTTGTAATCAACATCATTAATAACGAAACGTGATCGAATGTAAGCAATCTTATCTGTGAAGTATTTTGAAAACATGCCGCATAATGTATCCGATGAAGAGGCATCAGGCAATACTTTTTGTTTCTCCCGATGAAGCACACTATTGATGGATTTCCACATTAGGCGAGGGTTTTCAGAATTTTATGTTATTAAATTTGTATAATAGTATGTGGTTGCACAGATGTAACTGCTTAGTATAGCGGGATCAATCAAAGGGTGAACGGGTACATCGTCAAATTCTTTCAAGACATCGATGGCGACGTTTTGCAAGTACCATGTCTAGTGACATCCATGGTGACGGTGGACGAACCTTTACTTATATAGAAAGACATGGAAGTGCATTTGGACAACTCAACTGTATAAACTCCTGCAAGCATTGACATCTGACTCACATGGTAACAATGCTACTGACTCACACGGTAACAATGCTACCGGCTACTGACTCACACGGTAACAATGCTACCGGCTACTGACTCACACGGTAACAATGCTACTGACTCACACGGTAACAACGCTACTGACTCACATGGTAAAAATGCTACTGACTCATATGGTAACAATGCTACTGACTCACACGGTAACAATGCTACCGGCTACTGACTCACACGGTAACAATGCTACTGACTCACACGGTAACAACGCTACTGACTCACATGGTAAAAATGCTACTGACTCATATGGTAACAATGCTACTGACTCATATGGTAACGATGCTACTGACTCACATGGTAGCAATGTTAGGTCATGGTCAGCAATACAGAAATGCTGTAAATTGCAATACAATCAGCCAAGACATCAGGTAACATGAAGTTATCTTGCCTGCAGTAAGAAGACGTAACCCAAGATGATATGGACATGCGCCAAGACCCAGTTGCCAGGCAAAAACCATCCTCCAAGGCACTATGAGATACAAGAAAGAGCCAGCAGAAAAAGAACTGGAAGGATAACATCACTGAATGGTCAGGTGTCGATTTTCATGAAATTTAAGTGGCATCAAAGGACCGCCAAGGTGGAGATTGTGAGATCATCACAGGTGCCCTAGGACCACCCGTGGACACAGGTGAGACATGTAAATTACAGGTAAACACAATTTCTAATTGATTAACTTTAGCCACTTTTTATAATGTGAACAGTGCTAATTGGAGTGAAAGTAATACTGATCTCACAATACACGGTTAATCACACAAGTATCCTGCATCTGTGTGTACATGACGGCGTTTTATGTTGTGCGCACTTCAAAGGTGTATGAAAAACTCAAAATCTCTTACATGTGACCCATACCATGAAATTAATCTGATTTCATCAACACTCATTTTGAGGTACAGGCTGAAATTGAAGCCGACAGTTGCATAGTTGATTTTAACTACTGATAAAAAAACTGTCATGTGAACTTTACATTTTGTAAACACATTTTACTGAGAACTGCCTGTAAGTCCTAAAACTATTCCTTTGAAGTAGAGTACATTCAGAGGAACAGGTGAATACTCAAGCTTTTTGAGCATGATTCCTTAGACTAGCTTCTTCTGCAAGTACCTAGTTAAAAACTACATAACTTTGCACACGTGTACGCTGGCAAAGTATCACTGGTATCATTGGAGAGCTACTTTTCTCCTCATTTGTATAGTAGAAATAAATAAAATAAAGTTCTTATATAGCGCAGTATCCAGGACTGCTCAAAGCACTTTACACTTTACTCCCTGGCAGACCTGTTAAATTGAACACCATCTCAACTTCTCTGGGAAGCATTCAGCCATGATGTGATTAATGAGCAAAAACTATTTATACACAAATATCCACCACTGTCTGTATGTTCATAAAGCTCTGCAGCTACATGAAATGAACAAAAGCTACTTTTCTCCCCATTCACATCATAGAAATAAGCCAGAATATTTACTTGTCCGCCGGACAAGTAAGTTTTGAAATCTACTTGTCCGCCAAAATGTTAACTTGTCCGAGTGGTTGTCAAGGGGAATCGAAGCTTCGGAAAAAACGTAAAAAGTCTCTCTTATTTTTAAGACAACACAATGTTCCTGCTGTTTCGTTGCATGTACATCTGAGTGACTTGTGATTAATGACACAATTTGATTTAATCTACAAATTTTGAAATTGCAAAATTATATTTGCAATTATTTTCCGGTCCATTAATGTTCATCACGAATATTAAAAGTAGACACGTTACATGATGTATACCAATATTTTAGTGATACTGATTTGAACGCTTTTATTAATAACAAATAATATTATTTCGATAATAGGAATTAGACAATTGTTTTCCTTGCTATTTTCATTTTATAATGTTGCAAAAACTGTTTATGTTTAATATGGTGTATATATATATATATATATATATACACCATATTATATATATATATATATATAAAACACATAACACTGATGTAAAATTGTTGCATCAGTTTGTCATTGAAGACACCACTCAACCAGGAACATGACCAATACAAAGCCAGGAGATGTTGTCAAAAATCATAATAAACTATGTAGACCTAATATGAGAATATTTTTTTCAACCTCTATGAACTTCAATATTAACAAAGTTCTGCATTTTACAAACGAAGATAATATTCAATTGATCATCAGCAAACAAACGCATAATTTTCCTAAATGTTATATTACCATTTCAATGATGATAAAACGGTTTTAACGATGCCCGAATTACATTTACCAGGCGGAATATAATTTATAGATTTAGTTACGTCGTAACGTAGTTGGCGGAAGCCGACATGTCAACGGCAGTTGGCGCACCGTCCCCGGCTGCGCGTCTTGCATAATTCGGTTTCAAAAACTCGCAATTTATGGTTAATATAAATGTTACCTAGATACAACAACATTTATGAAATGTCATTAATATTCCGGTTATCAACCAGCACTATAGATTTACCGGAGAGCCAGTGTTGAAAATTTTTACCGATCTGGAACCGCTAACGACAGTTCGATGACTTGGTCGTGGAAGACTGCCGAATAATGGGTAAAACTTTGTATATACTTATTCAAATAACATGTAGCGATACAAAGTCTACTATTTCCAAAGTTCATCAAATATGATCCGTGAGTGGAAGCAAGTTGTTCGTCGGGCCAAACTAAATGATTTACGATTGTGTGAAATACAGCCTCGAACAACGATGGCTGATGCGGAGTCTGTCCTACACGTATATGACAGAGCTAGGTCGGTGCGCTCAGCGCATGACCCTGTTAACACCCTGTTAACGTACAACACACTGGCGGCGGAACGACAAGACGCCGACACACCAACAAAATTGCAACGCGCACGATTGCTAGCAAACTTCATTTACGTTTGAATTTCCTCAAATAAAAATGTTGCAATGTTGCATGCGTCACTTTTTACTGTAAATTTTCACTTGTCCACCGGATAACCATGTAGAGTCATTTTACTTGTCCGGGCCAAAAATCACTTGTCCCGGATAAACGGACAAGTGCTATTTCGAACGCTGTGAAGTAAAGTAAGGGTAAGTTCTTATACAGCGCAGTATCCAATCCTTAGGACTACTCAAAGTGCTTTACTTTATTCACGGACTTTCACCTATTCAATAAAACACCATCTCAATTTCTCTGGGAAGCATTCAGCCATGCTATAATTAATGCACAAACACTATTCATACACAAATATCCACCACTGTCTACAGCCAGGTACTCATTCATACTGCTGAGTGAACTAGAGCAATGTAGAGTGAACAAAGTTGCCCAAGATTCAACACGGCAGCACAGGATTTGAATCCAGGTTCTTTCGACTAAGAATCCAATGCTCTAGACACTGTGCCACTGTGCTCCCCAAAAAGATGGATGGCTCAATATGTGAATCTTTCATGGTGGCAGTTCACAGGTGCTATGGAAAAGAATAACAAAGAATAGGAAGAAAGAAAAAAATACTTTACAAAATTGTACTCCAAGTCAACTTCCTCCAGATGGTATATGGCAGAGGAAACCATGGGTTTAGGAAGGATAGTCCGTTTTATTGCATGTCATCTCATTCCACCAGATATCACTCTATTCTGGTTTGTTTAAACCAGCCATACAGCACCTGTCTGCAGGTCACAATTGGATCCTGTCATGTATCATCCCTGGATAAAAAATACTTAAATGTAACATTTATACCACACGAGCAGTCCTTTTGGTACATACCTTCAAGTACATATGCTTTCCTGAAATAATAAGAAACTCTTTCTATCACATCTTTAAACACTTTGCCTCCTCCTCACATGTTGCTCAGTGATCTTCTCTATGCATAATTAATCTCCATAAACATTTTCTTTCAGTTCAGAAATAGTCTCCCTTCTTCATATTACGGCTTATCTATATCCTTCTTCTGATATATGACCGGCATGTTTGTATACAGTCTTCTAAACATAACCTAACAAGTGTATGTTAAGGGCTATAATTAAGAAGAAAGATTTGCCTGTTTCCATGCAGGATAGGCTCTCATATTTCTGATCAATGAAGATTAGGACTGGTGTGCAGACAGGAAATGTTAACATTGAGCCACTGTTGCTGGGAATTCTCCCATTCCACTCTTGGGAAAGAATCGGTTATGATAGAACCATAGAATCTCGACAAACAGCCACATTGGCAATCATATCCAATTCTGACTAGCATTCATTGACACGTCATTTACCATGTGCGTTTATCATCTTTAATGGCAGTTTGTCAGATATTGGATGTCACTCGCTGACAAATGGCACACAGAAGCTATGCCAGAGCACCATGATGCACCTGACAGGGTAAACGTCCCAGAAAAAACAGCAGGTCTAACAATTGACATTCCTCCTTTGCAGGATAAGCTACTTGACAGTTACTTCTGTATTCTTAACTCTCCATCTGTGTTGAGCGCCTTCAGTGGAGGTTTACAAATCCTATTACGGGAGCATGTCAATATCATACCAAAAAACAAAAACATTTTAACAAATCATATTCTTTCCCTGCAAGAATAACTGATTTTTCAATTTCTTTAGAATTATTTGCCCTTAATGTGCATCACAATTATACACTGAGTGAATGAGTGTATGCTTAGAAAGCATATTCCAGTTCTGAGTGTGTCATAATTGATCAATAAGATAATTCATTGTGTGAACGTCACACAAAACAAACCTTTCAAACAACCTTCAGTGTATGTTTATACTATATTACACTCTCATTGTATGTTTATACCATATTACACCTTCAGTGTATGTTTACACCATATTACACATCCAGTGTATGTTTACACCATATTACACATGCAGTGTATGTTTACACCACATTACACCTTCAGCATATGTTTACACCATATTACACCTTCAATGTATGTTTACACCATATTACACCTTCAGTGTATGTTTACACCATATTACACCTTCAGTGTATATTTACACCATATTACACATTCAGTGTAGGTTTACACCATATTACAGCAGCATGTCATAACTGATACAGTAAATGTCCAATAAAAACAACCATTTCAACAATTCGCATTCCTTTTTCGCAAGAATTTAACCTACTTCCCATTTACTCCAAAATAATGATATCGGCATTGGAAATACATCTTTCATGACGGTTTAGAAAGCCACATTACAGGAGCTTCTCTAGTCTAGCATGATGGCTTTGCTTGTTGAACTGTAACTGTCCTGATCAGACTCTTTCCAGTAGTAACACTACACAGTGTCACAAACATGACAGGATGGCACCAGTGGTCTTGTTGAAAGCCTCAATGTTTAATGTTTTATCAACCAGCTGATTTATATTTTTACCTGAATTACTTGAAGTGCATCTGTCAAATGAAGACAAGGTAATTGCATAATGTTAGGAACAAAAATAACTGGATTGTATTATAATCAATTAAGATATTAAATGGAACCATGTAAGGTTGAACGGATTAAATATCAGGGCTCAGCCTCTGCTATAAATAGATACTAAGATAGTAAATAAATAAAATCTGATGATCAAAAACCACCACATTCTAGTTACTTTCCAGCTACCAGACATAGCCCACATAATTATAGAACTTTGTTCTTACACACGATCTTGTCAAAATTATACTTACATTATAACTTGCATACAGTGTGGTGCTTAGTATATATAAATTGCAAGTATTTGAAGTTATATTATACATTTATGATCATAGATGTATTTTAGTAAATTATATGCATTATCTTTCATAAAGATGTGAACAGATTAATTATTTTATACTCATATTTTATAACAAACCTAAAAAGATCCCCCCAAAAACATACAAATCTAACAAAATAAAGATAAGTTCTTATTGTAGGTATCCATCAAGCTACTATTTTGTAGCACTCAGCCATGCTATATTCACCAGTGTATACAGCAAGGTACTCATTTGTACAGAGGAATGAACTAAGGCAATCTGGAGGGAACAAAACTGCCAAAGCAAGAGGATTTGAACCTGAATTCTATTTAAACAGAACCTTTCTATTAAAAGTAAATATTTCTGTTCAAAGATTTCACTAAGTTGTATGAGAACGCATGTCAACTTACCAGTAGAAGAATCAGGAGGATTGTCTTGCACACAGCCATGATGAGAGTTCTGATGTCTGACTCAGTACAGAGAAGACCAGCTAGGAGCTCTTTTGGGGTGATTACAAGGGTTGAATGAGGCACTTGGTGCACCCTCTCACAGCTGGGGCACTTTCAATGGTGCTGCTGCTCACTCCTGCCTGGTATCACTGGCCACAGGGGCTAAGTGGCTAATCAATAGATAAGTACCTCCTGTGATCTTCTGTGCTGATATCACAGGCTGGATTCAACAATGGGATTCCTGAATCACTAGATCACACCTGGATCAGTGGTTGACTCCTGGATACTTGCTCACTCACTCCTGGATTGTTTCAATCAATTTCCAGTACCTGGATTGCTGGCTGCCGTCCAAACTTCACCAAGCCTGAGTTAATGAGTGCCCAGATATCGGCCTGTTGTTCTTTTCTCTCCACTTAGGGTGTGTTAAATCGCATCAGCGTCACTATATGAAAGAACTCACCAGCTTGTATTGCTCTCTTCACCTAACAAACTCCTGATAACAAACCTATTATGTTATCCTGTTTGTCACAATACGTCTGTGACAACTCTCGCAGTTCTGTCTTTGAAACTGGCGTCCGGTGAAACACCCTGCACAACTAAGACACCAACCAGACTATGTGAAAGGACCAGTAGCTGCTATACGCCACTAGACAGTAGCTGTTATTAAACAGCTCTACCCTCCAGTAGCTCTGTGGTAGAACTGCTATAGTTGCTCACTACAGAGTCTCATAACACAGCCATGCTGGAAGCAATGTGTGATGTCCAATGAGCCTCTTTGATTGGCACCGTTTGTCTGCCAATCAGACTGCTGTACCACCGGCCCACTGTTGGTTGGGAGGGTCTACAGAGGTCTGCTTTCATGTGCAGCTCTTACTGTGTAAGGCAATTGTCATTAATTATAGCATCTGGCAGGCGCATTCTTCAGTAGCACACAAAAACTCTCCCCTGCTCAGAAGCCTAGAGGTGCCACAGGATAGGAAAAAAACTGATTGACCATGTTGGAGTGGTTAACGAGATTAGACACACATTAGTATGCATTTCATTTAAATTAGTTAGGTGTTATAACAGAAACGGATACACCAACACAACACAATTTGTTATGCACTGCCTAGGGGAGGGGGCTGGGGAACCAGCAGAAAAACAAAAGGGAAGTAGCAGGTAATCAGTGAGGAAGGTGATATGTATTAACTACACAATTACACACTCTGGTTGACCTGACTAGCTTTCTATGATTCTATTATTCTATTATTACTTTTTAATGATGAAAAATGAATACACGTAACATATCTTCTTCCCTATTAGACGTTCATATTTTTATTCTTGTCCTATTAGGGCAATTTTTATTTTCAGTTTGTTTATCACCCTAACCATAAATGGAACTACCAGCTACTCCTCTATCTCCCAGTCTAAGCTTCTACCCCAGTATTCATCACCCTAACCATAAATGGAATTACCAGCTACTCCTCTATCTACCACTCTAAGCATCTACCCCAGTATTCATCACCCTAACCATAAATAGAACTACCAGCTACTCCTCTATCTCCCACTCTAAGCTTCTACCCCAGTATTCATCACCCTAACCATAAATGGAACTACCAGCTACTCCTCTATCTCCCACTCTAAGCTTCTACCCCAGTATTCATCACCCTAACCATAAATGGAACTACCAGCTACTCCTCTATCTCCCACTCTAAGCTTCTACCCCAGTATTCATCACCCTAACCATAAACAGAACTACCAGCTACTCCTCTATCTCCCACTCTAAGCTTCTACCCCAGTATTCATCACCCTAACCATAAATGGAATTACCAGCTACTCCTCTATCTACCACTCTAAGCATCTACCCCAGTATTCATCACCCTAACCATAAATATAACTACCAGCTACTCCTCTATCTACCACTCTAAGCTTCTACCCCAGTATTCATCACCCTAACCATAAATGGAATTACCAGCTACTCCTCTATCTACCACTCTAAGCTTCTACCCCAGTATTCATCACCCTAACCATAAATGGAACTACCAGCTACTCCTCTATCTCCCACTCTAAGCTTCTACCCCAGTATTCATCACCCTAACCATAAATGGAACTACCAGCTACTCCTCTATCTCCCACTCTAAGCTTCTACCCCAGTATTCATCACCCCAACCATAAATGGAATTACCAGCTACTCCTCTATCTACCACTCTAAGCATCTACCCCAGTATTCATCACCCTAACCATAAATATAACTACCAGCTACTCCTCTATCTCCCACTCTAAGCTTCTACCCCAGTATTCATCACCCTAACCATACATGGAATTACCAGCTACTCCTCTATCTACCACTCTAAGCATCTACCCCAGTATTCATCACCCTAACCATAAATAGAACTACCAGCTACTCCTCTATCTCCCACTCTAAGCATCTACCCCAGTATTCACCACCCTAACCATAAATGGAATTACCAGCTACTCCTCTATCTACCACTCTAAGCATCTACCCCAGTATTCATCACCCTAACCATAAATGGAATTACCAGCTACTCCTCTATCTACCACTCTAAGCATCTACCCCAGTATTCATCACCCTAACCATAAATAGAACTACCAGCTACTCATCTATCTCCCACTCTAAGCTTCTACCCCAGTACTCATCACCCTAACCATAAATAGAACTACCAGCTACTCATCTATCTCCCACTCTAAGCTTCTATCCCAGTATTCAACATATTACTTGTCGGAAGTGAATTGTGATATTCCTATTTAAGAAAGTTGCCTTCTTGTCCTAGAATTTACCATTTATAAAGATCAGATGGACTTTGTGTAGTGCCAGGGTACAGTGGCTAGAGCTTCGGACCCTCAACCGAGAGAACCTGGGTTCGAATCCTGTGCAGCGGTGTCGAACCTTGGGCAAGTTCGTTCACTATATGTTGGTCCAGTTCACTCAGCTGTATGAATGAGTACCTGGCTATAGACAGTGGTGGATATTTGTGTACGAACAGTCTTCGCACATTAATTGCAGCGTGGATGGATGTTTCCCGGAGACGTCGAGATGGTGTTCAATTGAACAGGTCTGCCAGGGAGTAAAGTGTAAAGCGCTTTGAGCAGTCCTGAGGACTGGGAACTGCGCTATGTAAGAACTTATCTCTTCTTACCTTTACTATCAGAGTTCATTTTTAAGCTGACGCAGTAACTGAAGCGGTCATAAAAACTCTGTCAAGCCTAATAATAGACTCTGAAGGTATCTCAACTTTCTTTAATACTTCCATCTTGCTAAAACTGTGGTCCACAGCAAGATTGTTTTAATGTTTTTCTTTTATAATGGTTCACGTTTCCATATATTTATATAATTTTTATGCAGGCTCAAAATATTAAATCGCACTACAGTTAAAAATCTTTTTTGGATTGTGAATTTGCGAGTTTCCAAGTTGTAAAATTATGTTAACTAATAAATATATACAATATCTATTTCAATTATTTGGAAAACGGTGTGCTAATATAGTTGCGCAACAGTATTTAGTTGGTGTGATGAAGTTTGCCAAACTAATTAGATCATCTGTTTTTTCTTTTTACATTTTTCAGTCAAATTAAAAAATTTTCATTATGTTTTGACATGTTCAGCTGTCTTTATCAGACTGTCAACCACATTGCCATTTAGTGACAGTCAGACTGGCTTGAACCAAAAAGACAGCTGAACATGTCACATAAGAAACAAATTTAAAATTTAATGGGAAACACATACAAAGATAAATTTTACATCTTGAAAGTGTTTTCAATTTGATTAAAAACCAGTTTGAGCAGAACCTGTATAGGAAAAGTTATAGAAGATTGACTTTCTGCAATAGTTACACCATTCTGTATCATTACATATCCCTTTGAAAATCATTCAAATATAGCTATCAAACACAACACACCAAAATATGCAACTTATGATAACAAAATAGTTATAGATATTCTTTGATGGTGTTTTTGTAATCTGAATCAAAGAAATAAACAGAATAACAGAACAAACAGCACAACAAATAAACTAATTCCAAAAGAAATACCATCTTTCGAAAATGAACTTGAGCAAGAAAGAATGTCCACTGTACCATCAAATTACATAACGAGTGCTTCTCTTGAATCAGCTGTCCACAGACATATTTTTAGTTGTGGAATGTGAACTATTACATAGTGCGTGTGTACTTACATCATCACCATGTCTGGGCTCAGTGGGTGCGGAATAGTTTCTGTCTCAAATTCCAACTGACCCACAGAAAACACAGTGACTTTGCATTGCATCAATTAGTAGAGCAGCAGTCACTGGTTTATCATAGCTGATCTTGTAGACATCTGCAATAACACTGACGCAACCAATTAGAAGCTAATTTCTAGCATTCCTCATTGGCTTCACTCCTTGTCAGTTGGTCCATCTATCCATGTCATCCTCTGTGACTCTGTTTACTGAAGTCAGGGGTAATAATTATGATTATCTCGCAAAATTAACAGACTAACAGCTTACAAAAAATACCGTTTTTTATGTACATATTCCGACATAGTGAAGCCATTGTGACCTCTGCTGTCAGAACGCTGTGTGTGCGTGCGTGCGTGCGTGCGTGCGTGCGTGCGTGCATGTGTGTGGTGTGTGTCCGTGTGTATTTGTGTGTGTCTGTGTGTGTGTGTCTGTGTGGATGCATGCATGTGTACGTGCATATGTGTGTGTGCGTGTGTGTTTGCGTGTGCATATGTGTGTGTGCATATGTGTGTGTGTGTCCGTGCATCTGTGCGTGCGTGTGTGTGGTGTATGTGTTTGTGTGACTTACTAAGAGTGTGTGTGGTGTATGTGTGCAAGTGTTTGTGTGACTTACTAAGAGTGTGTGTGGTGTATGTGTGCATGTGTTTGTGTGACTTACTAAGAGTGTGTGTGGTGTATGTGTGCATGTGTTTGTGTGACTTACTAAGAGTGTGTTTGGTGTATGTGTGCATGTGTTTGTGTGACTTACTAAGAGTGTGTGTGGTGTATGTGTGCATGTGTTTGTGTGACTTACTAAGAGTGTGTGTGCGTGTATGTGTGTGTGTCGGTGCATCCATGCATGTACATGTGTATGTGTGAGCGTGTGTGCATGCATGTAGACATGTGTCCACCTGTGCATGCATATGTGTTTTAACTTAATTTTAATTGTATCAGGGCTGACATGACTCATAACCAGTTGTCCGAAAGGGCAACATGACCCGGTACGTTCCATAGATATCATTCGGGACCAGTGGAGGCAACTACAGTGAAATGCCTATTCTCTGACATTACAAAAGTATTCACTTTCTCAAAATGTCAAAATCTCATGTCAACAAATTGCCACCTTTTTGACAGAATTGCACGTTTCACCTTACAATAATTACTAAGTCAACGAGAGTTTACATGACAGACACCATAGGAGTCAGCAAATATGTGTCGCAGTTCTCGTGGAATGCACAGAATTCATGAGAGTCAATGATTGCTGGGATAACCCCGTTCCTGGTCGCACGAACTACACAACAAGCCTGCTGTAGCATTTGTTGGCTTCAAGGCCTTCATGCCCATATCATTATAAAGACAGGCTGACCTTGCCCTGAGAACATTAGCTTTAATGCAGCAGTGAGACTGCTGATTGCAGGCATAACAACAAGAGGAAATGAAAACAGCTCAACTAAGTTGACACAGAAACTCAGCAGGATTATAACACCATCTTGATATAAATAATTGTAAAGTGCACTATACAAGAAGATGCCCCTGCACATGCAAGAATCTTCCATGGCCTCATCAGTTATGTGTGTCACATTCAAACAACAACTGTAAATCTGCTCAAGCCGATGAAATATCTTGAATAATTACTGTTTTAAATGTCACCAAATGTGATAAAAGTGACAGCTCACAGAGCATGTCACATGAGCTCTGAAATAGGTTCACTGGAGCTATTAATATACCGACGTTTGTTATTGCTCTTTCATGCAAGGTATTATATCCATACCTTAAACCAACCTTGTCTGTTAATCATTTTAAAGTTAATGTTCTTAATACTATAATAAATGTGTTGAAAGTGGACTACCTGACAAATTGCATTTACTAAGTCCAATACATTGATTGCAATTTGAATGTTGCAGCCTCCTTGTGTCAGCCACATGCTTACTACAATTTACCAAATCGGGGAATTTACCCTGTCTAGGAGTGGGTCAGACAGAGGCAAACTTTAGTTTACATTCCCAAAGAAGGCTGCGTGTACCAACATGTTATAGCTATAGAGGTCTGACTCCAGATAAGTCCAGACAGACTTCCTTGTGTTAACATCAACATGTATGGAACTAGTAGTGCGTGGTTAGTAATTGTTTTCATTCAGAATGATTGGGACAGCATTTATGCATATTAAACTATGTAAATAGGAGAAGGGGAGGGTGAGGTGAAGGTGAATGGGGAAGGGGAGGGAGAGGTGAATGGGGAAGGGGAGGGAGAGGTGAAGGTGAATGAGGAAGTGGAGGGTGAGGTGAAGGTGAAGGGAAAGGAGAGGTGAAGGTGAATGGGGAAGGGGAGGGAGAGGTGAAGGTGAATGGGGAAGGGGAGGGAGAGGTGAAGGTGAATGAGGAAGGGGAGTGTGATGCAAAGATGAATGGGGAAGGGGAGGATGAGGTGAATGTGAATGGGGAAGGGGAGGGAGAGGTGAATGGGGAAGGGGAGGGAGAGGTGAATGGGGAAGGGGAGGGAGAGGTGAAGGTGAATGGGGAAGGGGAGGGAGAGGTGAAGGTGAATGGGGAAGGGGAGGAAGGTGAAGGTGAATGGGGAAGGGGAGGGTGAGGTGAAGGTGAATGGGGAAGGGGAGGGTGAGGTTAAGGTGAACGGGGAAGGGGAGGGTGAGTTTAAGGTGAATGGGGAAGGGGAGGGTGATGTGAAGGTGAATGGGGAAGGGGAGGGTGAGGTGAAGGTGAATGGGGAAGGGGAGGGAGAGGTGAAGGTGAATGGGAAAGGGGAGGGAGGTGAAGGTGAATGGGGAAGGGGAGGGTAAGGTGAAGGTGAATGGGGAAGGGGAGGGTGAGGTTAATGTGAACGGGGAAGGGGAGGGTGAGTTTAAGGTGAATGGGGAAGGGGAGGGTGATGTGAAGGTGAATGGGGAAGGGGAGGGAGAGGTGAAGGTGAATGAGGAAGGGGAAGATGAGGTGAAGGTGAATGTGGAAGAGGAGGGTGAGGTGAAAGTGAATGGGGAAGGGGAGGGTGAGGTGAAGGTGAATGGGGAAGGGGAGTGTGAGGTGAAGGTGAATGGAGAAGGGGAGGGAGAGGTGAAGGTGAATGGGGAAGGAGAGGTTAAGGTGAATGAGGAAGGGGAGGATGAGGTGAAGGTGAAGGCGGAAGGGGAGGGTGATGTAAAAGTGAATGGAAGGGTGAGGTGAAAGTGAATGGGAGGGTGAGGTGAAGGTCAATTGGGAAGGGGAGGGTGAGGTGAAGGTGAATGGGGAAGGGGAGAGTGAGGTTAAGGTGAATGGGAGGGTGAGGTGAAGGTGAATGGGGGAAGGGGAGGGTGAGATGAATGGGGAAGGGGAGGGAGAGATGAAGATGAATGAGGAAGGGGAGGGTGTGGTGAAGGTGAATGAAGTGAATGTGAATGGGGAAGGGGATGGAGAGGTGAAGGTGAATGAGGAAGGGGAGGGAGAGGTGAAGGTGAATGAGGAAGGGGAGGGTGAGGTGAATGAGGAAGGGGAGGGAGAGGTGAAGGTGAATGAGGAAGGGGAGGGTGAGGTGAAGGTGAATGGGGAAGGGGAGGGTGAGGTGAATGGGGAAGGAAGCAAGACTATGAGTAGCTGCAGGTATAGGGGAAGGGTAAAATGGGAAGACAGTTGTAGGTATTGAGTAATAAAAATGGGGTGAGTAGTGGAGCAGTAATATGATGACATTGATCAAGGGTGGTGCCTCTGAATAGACAACTCATTCTGATTATATCAAGCCAAGGCCACCACTGTCTCCAGTGGGCCAGTCTTACATACACAATAATACTGTTTTTCTTGATTATCTAAGAGTGTTTTCGTCCCAGCAGAACGTGATCACCTGGTACAAGGAAGCAGCTCATTTATATCATTGCAAATACCAGACTGGTTACCTAAGTGGATGACAAATAAAATTCCACCTTCCTCTGTCGGAATAATCAGAGCAATTATCTTGAATACCCTGACACACCAGCAGAGGCAGCCATATACAAATGGTCTATTCCTCCGTATACACACTGACCAAACCAATGACACACCGGCAGAGGCAGCCAGATACAAATGGTCTATTCCTCCGTATACACACTGATCAAACCAATGACACACCGGCAGAGGCATCCAGATACAATGTCTCTATTCCTCCGTATACACACTGACCAAACCAATGACACACTGGCAGAGGTAGCCAGATACAATGGCTCTATTCCTCCGTATACACACTGACCAAACCAATGACACACCGGCAGAGGCAGCCAGATACAATGTCTCTATTCCTCCGTATACACACTGATCAAACCAATGACACACCGGCAGAGGCAGCCAGATACAATGGCTCTATTCCTCCGTATACACACTGACCAAACCAATGACACACCGGCAGAGGCAGCCAGATACAATGTCTCTATTCCTCCGTATACACACTGACCAAACCAATGACACACCGGCAGAGGCAGCCAGATACAATGGCTCTATTCCTCCGTATACACACTGATCAAACCAATGACACACAGGCAGAGGCAGCCAGATACAATGGCTCTATTCCTCCATATACACACTGATCAAACCAATGCACCATACCAAGTTGGTTGACCACAACGAAAACTACCGGTATGTTATTCCCTAGCATTCTGACCACTCTCATGTAAAATGTCAAGCTAATTACATCTTGTGACCTGTGCCCACTGTGGCAGACTATCTCCTCCCTGGGGGTTTGACATATTCTATGATATTTTCCCCCACCATGGATGTAGCTTACTCTCATAAATAAGTCCCAGAAGTCAGAAAAAAAACATAGTTTAATGCAAATAAAATTTGATACAGTAACAAACATATTGTACACTTTTTAATCAACTCCACACGGTACGACTCCTGAGGTAATCAGGATTAGCCACTTCAACATAAAAACATCTAACTTTTTTAACCAGGTGTAGCATTGCCTAATTCTCCTACAGATCGGCAATGTTATTAAGGGGTGAACATATCCTTAGGGTGTCTTCCCCCAAGGAGATTACATAATAGTTATTGTGGTAAGATATACTGGCATAGCTCAGCTGTAGACATGGATATGTTGTTAATTTCTAATGTAGTTTATGGCAAGAAAAACATTTATATATCCTTCAGTACTGGGTGGGAAATGTAAACATCTAAATATATGTCAACAATGACCACAACAGTGAATATGTACATATCCACGGGCCCTAGAATCACAAACACAGCTGTCACCAAAATATGATACGGTACAAATCCCTTGTCCTTCACAAACCCTAAATATATGGTGACTCAAAGAACTCTAAACCTCAGTATCATGCACCGGGTAGGCCGATATCGGTTAATTGTTACACGGATTATTCTTAAACCCAATTGGTGAACCCACATTATCATTAATGAGCTATAATTGCAGTATTTGTGGCATATTATACTAGTGTCTGCAGTGTACAAATGGGCCACATAATTACATGTTTAGTGACAGAAGGGTATAATGGGGAGTATATCCAAACTAGCGTTTGATTTTTATGTTAGGGGTCTAAGGGTCTGTACTACAAGATCAAATAGTCACAACCTGGCTTTTTACATACCTTTGGGTATGGCCAAATTTGATGCTGCTTTCCCTATTTCAATACATCTGGTGTCAACTTATAAAACACCAGCATTTTCATAAATGAAGTGGTGAATTTGGGGTAACATAGGGCCATTTTTTATTTTCCTACTACATAACCCGTTGGGTCGCTACATTTCACGTTTGACCGAGTTTTTTCACCCTCAGATGCATCACTGGATAAATGTCATATCATGACATCACTGCAACAAAATAACATCTTAGGTGACCTTTTGTTTTCATGTTGCATGGGTGTGATTGTTAGCCAGTTATGGAGGATTGAGTACTGAGACATTTACTCTTCTCAAACAAACAAACCCTATGATGAACTATACTATTCCAGACAGGTAGGAGGGTGACAGACAGAGAAAGAAAATGACAGACAGCATCAGACAGCAGACACAAATTATAGTGAAGGTAAAAACACAAATTATTGTTAGAACTATGCTTGACTGATAAATCTTTTACAACAGGTTGTGTTTATTCACCAACTATATATATCTGTATGGGCTACATCAAACTTTGTCCTTTGTGTTGTCAGTGTGTATACACGCAAGCATGCACATTCACACACATGCATGCACGAGCACACATATATGATATACCGGTACATCACCTGCTCAGACAAGGAACTCTTGATGCTTGCTGCATTATCAGGGCAAGTGTTCTGGCAAAAGTAATTGGCCAAATTTTGAAATGGCAGTAGGTGGTGGGCCTGTGACACAGTCATCTCTAATCACATTATGTGAGCGCACACGAGTACATGCAAGAGTGCATGCATGTGTGCGTGTGGTGTGGTGTGTGTGTGTGTGTGTGGGTGGGTGGTGTGTGTGTTGCGTGTGGTGCGCGTGGTGCACGTGGTGCGCGTGGTGCGCGTGATGTGCGTGGTGTGTGTTGCGTGTGGTGCGCGTGGTGCACGTGGTGCGCGTGGTGCGCGTGGTGCGCGTGATGTGCGTGGTGTGCGTGGTGTGCGTGGTGTGCGTGTGGTGTTTGTGGTGTGTGTGTGTGTGTGTGCATGTGTGTGTGCACATGTGTGCGTGCGTGCGTGTGTGTGCGTGCGTGCGTGCGTGCGTATGTGTATGCATGTAAGCATGCATGCCTGTATTATATCTTAACAAAATAATAAGGATTGGAAGTTTGGACGTCTGTAGTTAGAACCAACAAAGAAACCACACGAGACAGACATCTTGCAGGCTTGCTAGGGTAGCATAATGGCTGAGCCATCCAACAATGCAATACAAATCTGAATCTTGGTGACTTTGTGAGAGAGAACACAAGAAGACAGTCTATGGTGTGTTACCTGTGAAGTACTGAACATCGCACAACTGTTGGTACCTTAAATGTTAATACAGCAAATTAAAACTGTTGAACATCGATTATGTTAGTGATTAGTTTTTGTTAATTGGTGGTATCACTACCTGGATTGTCTAATATCATATACAGGCTGTATATTCATTTTAAAGCCTAAAACAACCCATATTTTCAATATGCACACTTGGACATCACAACTGACTCTATATCCAAACTTCTGCATTATCTGTGGGCCGTACTCTTACAGCAGTGTGACACAGAGTAGGTAATATATGCAGTGTTACACGGACCAGCCGCAGGTGTGTGCCACAGTAGCAGAACTCTGCTGTGATTGGCTTCTGTCAGCTCCATACAGGTGTTACAAAGTGCCTCACCTGCCCACAGATCTTACCAGGCACATAATGTCACCGGTCAACACCCGGGTAGCTTCATTCTTGTCCACTCCATGAGTCCTCTCTCAGTGACAAAGATGCACAGAGAAAAATGCAAGTGGCAGCAAAAGGTGACAGGTGATATATAAGATCAAAGAGCAGGTTTGTCAACAGACTGCAGGTGGATCAGAGTCAAACGAGTGGACAATGGAATACAAGAGTGGTCACTGGAATAGAGAGTGGCTAATAAAATAGAAGGTTGAGAAATAGAATATAAGAGTGGACAATGAAATAGAATATAAGAGTGGACAATGAAATAGAAGATTGGACAATGAAATAGAACAGTGGATAGTGGGATACAGAAAAGTGGCCAGTGGAATAGAGTGGACAATGAGAAGAAAAAAAATATATATATATATGCCCTTCTGATGTTTTTTCTATTTTTTAAACATATTCACACTACTATCAACCACACAATCAAGTTATTGTGATGTAATGTATTGTAATGTTTCATTCATTACAGGCCTCAGTCAGAATAACTACATCTGTGTTTTCTTACATCCAATTTACACTGTATCCTCCCTAACTTTACTCCATATGTCATCCACTGGTAGTTTATGTAGGTTTTAGGTGAGAAAAACTGTTTCCAGCCTTGGCCAGTCAAATAGTATATTTTTTCTAGTTCATAAATTCAAAGCTCTCCCAAAAGAAATCTTTTTTGTATGTTGAGCATAATGATCACGTCCTTCAGGATTCCTACCCCAAGAGAGTTATTCCCAGCAGCCTATGCTTTCTATGATCTCCAACCTCTCCTGATTACTGAGTCAGGATTAAAGGCCACTAGAGACTATAGGTAGAACCCAGGGTAAGATACTGCTACTGATCTTGTGCCTGGCAACTTTTGTCTTGAGCTACCATCCTCAGGGGCAGATCTCGGATTTAATAAAAGGGGGTGAAACCACCCATCAGTCCTTGAGGCTAAAAAATCCAACCATATCTATCCTTGAAACTTGTTAAGACCTATAGCCATCACGAGGCTCACAAAAATGCCTAACTACACCCACCCTTGAGGCTCACCAAAAACCTCAAAATGCAACCGTCCTAAAAGTTCCAAAAAACCTCCAAATGCAACCACCCATTAGGCTCACCAAAAACCTCAAACTGAACCCACTTGAGACCAAAACATGGGGGCATGCAACCCTCACATGCATCTTGCATCCATAAAATATATCTATCTAAACCTCCACTGATTTAATTTAAGCAAAATGGGGGTATTATGTCCTCTAGGCCTCCATGAATCCATGCCTGATCTTTAATAATTAAAAGAATAGTTCTTCTCAAATTACATTAAAGTCAAGTTTGCTCATAAGTATGAATTATAATATGTAGGCCACTAACTTATGTCTAGGACCACCAACCTTACAAATATGGTAATCCAGCTGTCTCTCTATCTGTTGTTTAGCCTCAGTGTCATACACTGGCAGAACCATTAATTATCATAACATATTTGACCATGCTGGACATAACAGTGGGCAAAAAGGACCAACTGGACATATTTTAAATAAAAAAATCAGAGTTCTCTTAAACCAACTAGTGGTACCTGCCAAGGTTAATACACTTCACCAAAAAAAGTTGGTCATAATGTTTTCTCCATTAATATAAGCTGTCAGTGTGGGGCAGTATATAAAACTCAGTAAGTATATTTTACTGAAAACTTTGTATAAACACACCAGATATGTTTTTGGATTAGAGTACCTTCAGGCAACATGGGAATATTGGCATCTTGAAAGCATTATTTCTCAGAACTGTTTTTTCTATGAGTAACATGTTAAAAAGTACACAACTTTGCACATGTTTGAGTTGGCACCGTGTGTCATCGGGGTCCTTGGAATCCACCTGTTCCATTTCACACGGGACCAGTAACTACAAAATGACAAGTGATGCAATGTGACTAATTCTGTGTTTGAGGGTCACATGTGTTTATAAACACCCATTTATTTACAATAACAATTAACTGCATACTGCAAGGTAAAACACATATAGCTCTACACCACTGCACATCTACACCACACAACACAACAACGCAGGCATAAACCCATACACATGTCATGCATGCACACATGCACATGCATGCACGCGCACACACAGACACACACACACACACACACACACACACACACACACACACACACACACACACACACACACACACACACACACACACACACACACAAATGCACACACCCATGCAAACACACTCACATCATAGTGAGGCCTCATTTAGAATATTGTATACAAGCGTGGAGGCCATATCGCAAGAAGGACATAGATATGCTAGAAAGAGTACAGAGGAGAGCGACTAAAATGATACCAAATCTGAGGGATCTTAGTTACGAAATACGCCTAAAAGAATGTGGTTTAACAACACTAGAGACCAGGAGATTGAGAAGAGATCACATAGAAGTGTTTAAAATATTGAATGGTTATGAAAATATTGATAGAAACATTTTTTTCTCAGTTAAGAAAGATAGAAGGACCAGAGGACATGAAGCTACATTACTAAAGGAGCAGTGTAGATTAAATATAAGAAAGTTCTCATTCTCACAAAGGACTGTAAATGAATGGAACAGATTATCTCCTGATTGTGTTGGTGCTAGTAGCGTGAATATGTTTAAAAATAAAATCGACACACACCTTAAAAAGGCGGGATACATGTAGATAAAAAGTATTGGACTCTCGATAAGCCAAAAGGCTTCCTTGTCCAACTGCCATCCAGAGTAATTTTCTGGATGGCAATCTTGTTAAATCAGATCATGGCACCCATTTACAATTTACTCAATGGAACAAATGCTGCATCAACCTGCAAAGGCCACACATACCGGTAGTTAAGGCCACTCATTGGAGACAGCGCCTGTTTAGAAATAACTGGACTAGTGTTCTAAATTATACAGAACTATTCAAGGCAAACAATTTATCTCCGACCACCTTATTTGTTGTATGCTTGAGGAGATTGTTAAGAAGAAAGGCTGACTCTGACAGACATGTTGTACAGCCGACAGGTATGGACAGATAAAGTCAAGAGGATGCATCATGGAAAGCCACTATTTATTACACACAATCATCCCAAATCACCCTCTTTGAGTAATCACAGGGCGTATTGCACAACACTAAATGCATTAGTGTCTCATGGCATCTCTTGGCATTATGATGCAATGCCGTATTATGATCCAGATTCATTGATATAAGAGGTATGAGACAAAGTTTACATGTTGTCAGAAATGAGTGGCTTTTAGCGTCAGTAACCCTAACCACGGAATGCGTGATAAATAAAACAGATTGTCGGCTTAGGTTTGATTTGGGACGGCAGATGGGGTCTACTGTTGCAGATTATTGAGCATCAACACAGGCAAGATAACTGCTAGAACATCATAAACTCCAGATAGTTGTCAAAACTGTTCATAAATTAATGGGAAACTTATTTTTTGCGATCATGGAAAATAGATGGAATTTGTGAAACTGATAGTTTGACATGGAATCCACTTTTTTGAACGGAAATCACATGATCTTGGAAAACATGTAGAATCCACAAAATTGATGTTTTGAAACAAATTTTGACATAATCATTTCATTTATTTTCTAAAATGCAAACCTACATAGTGTCAACCACATGCCACCTCATTAGAGCAACTTTTTTATATGTAGCTTTTTAAACCATCAGAAAGATAATTAACTTATAATTTAATTCTAAACCCAGAATAAATTCAAGTGACTCAAAACTGGAATCTTCAAATGAATGCATGCTGTGATTGTGCTCATGTTTCGGTGTTGATGTTATCAACTTTCCTTGCTCTCTAAAATACCATGTGACCGATATCTTTAATGGGTTGAAAGATAAATGTCAGCCCAACAATCAATTTCGGCATGTCACAGATGTAAGAACTAAAACCAATTAATTTGACAATTAAACAAACATAATGTTATGTAAACCAGCTAAATATATTATTTCACCTCTTCACACACTATAGTGGAACCTCACTCTTAAGATCACTTTTGGCACTGGAAAAAAGTGACCTCAATAGCGAGGTGACCTTATTAGCAGGACTAATATCCTATACTGTATTGTGTATGGAAATAAATGGGGACCGTTCTGGGGTGACCTTAATTGCGAGGTGACTGTATTACCAAGGTGACTGTAAAGTGAGGTTCTACTGTACCATACTTTATTGTATGTGGAAATAATTGGGGACTGTTCTAGGGTGACCTTAATTGTGAGGTGGCTGTATGACCGAGGTGACTGTAATATGAGGTTCTACTATACCATACTTGGATATCAAAGACCCAGATTCATGAAGGACTAAACAACTTGAGAAAGCCTCTTTAAAGAAAACCAATGGCTGCTCGAAATGATTGGCAAGAGGGAGTGAAATAGGTTCACATCCATATGTTCCTGGTTAAGGAATAACTAAGAATACCCATCTGAGGCCACGCTAAAGAGGTGGATGCATATGGTTGAGATTCCCACGATAAGATTTTAGCTTTCTTCCTCCACCTTACCAGGTTTGCAAGGGAAAGCCAGACTGGGCTGATAACGATGTTAACAGGATCAGTGGGTGTATAACGAGAGATATGTTAACATCTCTGATTAATTGGACTGACCCATTTGTAAGCCACACAAGATACAGCAATGTAGCCAGGGACCATGACCTGTCAGGCAGTCACCATATGTATTCTAGCAGACATCATAACTGTTCTAAAAGACAACAATTGTTTTGACAGAGACCACAACTGTTATAACAGAGACTTCAATTTTCTGCCAGAGACCACAACTGTTGTCCCAGAGACCACAACTGTTATAACAGAGACCACAACTGTTGTACCAGAGACCACAACTGTTGTACCAGAGACCACAACTGTTGTAACAGAGACCACAACTGTTGTACCAGAGACCACAACTGTTGTAACAGAGACCACAACTGTTCTACCAGACCAAAACTGTTCTAACAGACCACATCTGTTCTACCAGAGACCACAACTGCTCTAACAGAGACCACAACTGTTCTACCAGAGACCACAACTGTACTAACAGACCACAACTGTTCTACCAGACCACAACTGATCTAACAGACCACAACTGTTCTAACAGAGACCACAACTGTTCTAACAAAGACCATACTTGTTCTAACAGAGACCACAACTGTTCTAACAGAGACCACAACTGTTCTAACAGAGATCACAACTGTTCTAACAGAGACCATACTTGTTCTAACAGAGACCACAACTGTTCTAACATAGACCATACTTGTTCTAACAGACACCACAACTGTTCTACCAGTGACCACAACTGTTCTAACAGAGACCATACTTGTTCTAACAGACACCACAACTGTTCTATCAGAGACCACACTTGTTCTACCAGAGACCACAACTGTTCTAACATAGACCACAACTGTTCTAACAGAGACCACAATTGTTCTGAGAGAGACTACAACTGTTCTGACAGAGAACACAACTGTTCTAACAGAGACCACAACTGTTCTGACAGAGACCATGAATGTTCTAACAGAGACCACAACTGTTCTGACACAGACCACAACAGTTCTGATAGAGACCACAATTGCTCTAAAAGAGACCACAAATGTTCTACCAGACACCACGACTCTTCTAACACAGACCACAACTATTCTAAGAAAGACCACTAGTTCTGTCAAGACAGAGACCATAACATTTATTGGCCATAACAAATACAAAGAAAAACAAGTGAGTTAATTCCAAAATGTCATGTTTGTCATCACATAATGACTTCCCCATAATATTCAACAATAATTGTCTTATAAAAAATGTATTTATGTTCAATATTATAGACAAACCACTGGAAGGGCTTTTGACCTGGATCCCTCCAAAGGCCAATGTTCCCCGAGTTGCCACCTGCCACACCTGACAGCATACCTGTATGAGACAGGTGAGAGGCAGGAGGGATGGGGGAACGTCTGTGGGAACGAACCACCTGGGGAAGTGACATGGCAGTGTAGGAAAACAGGTGTGGGGGGGAGCTAGGTCAAAAGGTGCTGGTAGGCTTACAGTCAGGATACTAGGTGTGTTCACACCTGATTCACTGAATGTAAACAATCTTGTACGTGTCAGGTGATGTCAGGTAAATTTTCCATTCAATCAAATATGACTGTATATATAAATAAAATCAATATTTTTGTGTAAGAAATTAATTAATTAATATAAAGTAATATCTTAATAAATGGGGAATTTCTTGTTATTGTCCATGTAACGTGTCATGTGTATCTAACTTGGGTTAACACAAGAAACATTTCAAATTTATGTTATAACAGATATTGTATTCGCATACGCTGGGAAAATGACACAATTTACTTCAAATAACAATTTAATTTCACCCACCAAAAATACAGGTAAAGATATTCATGAAAAAAGTATGGTTGGTAAAATGTCCGTTAAAAAAATGTCTCTGGCAAAATATCCCTTGGCGAAATGTCTGGATACTATTAGTGTGAGTTCATCGTGCCCCAGCCTAGGGTCAGCCTTAGTTGACTAGTACCTTGGACTTGCTGACCCTCTGACCATTGCAAGGTGCCAAGTAATTGATCACAGCAGCATTTACTCACCAGGGGCAGATAAACTTTGCACTACAATTTGTCTTTTCCAAAGTTTCCTGTTTGAAGTGTTCCAAATAATTTTGTCTTACTTAAGTCTGTGAGATTATGGGGTTCCTCTCTCTCTCTCTCTCTCTCTCTCTCTCTCCCCTCTCCTCCCTCCTCCCTCCTCCCCCTCTCTCCCTCTCTCTCTCTCTCTCCCCTCTCTCTCTCTCCTCCCTCCTCCCTCCTCTCTCCTCCCTCCTCTCTCCCTCTCTCCCTCTCTCTCTCTCTCTCTCCTCTCTCCTCTCTCTCATATCTCCTCTCTCTCCTCTCTCTCCTCTCTCTCCTCTCTCTCCTCTCTCTCTCTCTCCTCTCTCCTCTCTCTCTATATGTCTGCCAATTTTTGTCTCAATAATAATGAGATCTTATATGGTGCTGGTCTCTCCGATATACCGGCGCTATATGATGGCTATATGATATTCAAGGTGTTGAAATTTGCAGATGACTTTAGAAGGATTAAAAATGATGGAGATAGACAGCATTTACAAGACGATCTTGACAGGTTGATGAATTGGTCTGAAAAGTGGCAAATGTTGTTCAATTTCGGGAAATGTAAATGCCTCCTCACAGGACATGGGAAATATAAATATTTTTTCTCAGTTAAGAAAGATAGAAGGACTAGAGGACATGAAATTACATTGGTAAAGGAGCGGTGTAGATTAGATATAAGAAAGTTCTCATTTTCACAAAGGAATGTAAATGAATGGAACAGATTATCTCCTGACTGTGTGGGTGCTAGTAGCGTAAATATGTTTAAAAATAAAATCGACACATACCTCAAAAAGGGCAAGATACATGTAGATAAAAGGGTTGGACTCTCAATAAGCCAAAGGGCTTCCTCGTCCACCTGTCATATAGAGTTATTTCTCTGGGTGGCAATTTTATTAAAAATATAGTCACCCATTGCCCTTGCATATGATTTAACCATTGACGATTTTAAAACATTCATATTAAGAATCATGGAAGCATTATTCTAAGATATAATAAGAGCAACTTTCTAAAGATCATAAAATTAATATCATTATTATATATCATAAAATCAATAAATATTATATGATCATTATCAAAGTAACGTTATCACAACCTTTCTAGAAATCTATATCCATCTAGTCTATTTAATAACTGTTATAAGAGTAATATCATATTTAAGTATCTAAACTAATGTTCATAAATAGTATAAAATCAGTATCATAAAATGTCCAAGAAGTTAGCATTGTGAAACCGTGCTAACACCAGCCATCTCTGCCCTGGCTCTAGTTCCTCATCTTTCTTCAAAGAGTCAATGAATAGCATGCCAGGTCTGTCCTGGCTTGTTCTTCTAAGTGCTGGTTGTCACAGTATAGTAAGGGCCATTTCATCACCACTTTAGTGTCATCTAAATTTTAATCTCCTTTCCTCTATCTTCACTGTAACCATCACGTCTGTGAATGTGTTTCTGCCAGTGAACACTGAAAGTGATTCACAGCAATCCTGTCAGTGTGCAGTACTCATCAGGGTTTGTTTGGATAATTGTTGTCACAATGACTGTCCACAATTCGCATCTATAGAGGAGAACGAATTGCACTGTACATTTCTCTTTTAATAGACATTTAATAGATAATATTATGATTCAATAAAATTGACTTGTCTAATTCCACACTAGTGTTTTTTTTCTCAAAATGCACAATTTGCTAATGGAACTATTTCGGACCACACTGAACAAAGATGGCAGTGACCTTCCATCCCTGGATATGACCAAATGGTCCAACTTGTATCTGCTTTCACCACTCGTAGAATTCTAGTCTGACACTACATAGTATCCCGTGGCACTTCAGCAATCTCTTCTTGTCTGATCTATTCACACTTTCTCTCAACTGAGACAATGTCCTAATGCAATATGACAGGATCAAGGTAGGACACCTCATCAACACCATATCTCCACAGACTGTCTTTCAGTGCTTTCATCCACAAGGAATCATCCTGGGAAACAGGTCATTGGATCATTTGCGATGAATTAGAAGTGCTGACAGTGACAAGATAATGTTTGTGTCTTGTGAACTGTAACAAGAAAGAGAGTAACAGAGAAAAAACGTAACTGACAGAAAGTAACAGATTTTCCTTGGAAAAATGTCAGGAAATAAAGTAATGGAAAGAGTTATGTATCAGAAAGAAATAAAATAACACATTTTCCAGGAATCTAACATACTTTTACTATAAGTCTGAATTTCAACATCTTAAAACAAGTCATCCTTTCTCAACACTTTTCTGCATTTCATCAACATTCACATCTTTAGTTTAAACATGTTACTGTTCTTCTGTCACTCTCAGTTTTCTGAAGTTTTCTGCTTACCATCAGTATTTACTGACAATTGTGAATGTTCCCTTTTTATCAACTACATATGCTTCTATGATCTGGTGTATCAACATGTATTTTTTAAAACACACAATGCTGTAACATAAAAATACTTTTAGTTTTATAATGTATAATTTTTTATAATCAAAATATCATGTTACATTTTGTCCTGCTAATTTTTGTCAGTTACAGTGTTCTGTTTCTTTCTTTCCTACAACATATTTTATGGCTTATGTGTTGATGAAATATAATTAATCTTCATGCCAACAGTACCAGAATTAACAAATATTCATATTACGTTGTCAGTTTCTTTATGCAACTTTATCCTGGATCATCTTTCAAAATCAAAGGAATACAGCCTCCTCTCTAAGCAATTCAACAGGTGGCGTCACCACCAGCAGAGCTACATAATGGGTCAATAAAAACAGGCTTGACCAACTCAGAATGAACGTAGACTGTCGACTAGTTCTAGTTCTAGTTGTTTCCAGCACTCGGCAACGTTCTATTAACTGACTAGTCTGTATATATTGTGGTTACAGTGATCTTATGAGGTCTCATTCAACTAGTCAGCCTTTTTCAGAACATTATCGCCAAGCCGACCTTTCTATGCTGGCACTGAGGGTGGTCACTGCCAGGGTGCTTGTCGTCCTCAGTGGTTCTTTTACGTCCCAAATTGAGACGGGACCGACATTAACGTGATCTCCGAGTCACGAGGGATACACAGTCCCCAATGTTGAGAGCCAGGTTTTTACACCAAATATACCATACCTGCCCGGTCCGGGTTTCGAACTCGGGGCGCCGGCATGTCAGGCGGATGTGCTAACCACTACACTATCGCGCGCCCCCACTATTGTTTTGAATGATGCAAAAATCAATTTGTGTCATGGTTATGCAAATTGTTTTGGTAAATTAACTGTTTAAGGTAACTGTATGTACAGCAGATCATGTTTTGATATTGTCCCATCTAGTGTCTCCGTATAGCATTAGCAGATAACATTTTAACAGTTATTTAAACCAATGGCCAGCAGCAGATAACTCATTTGTCATTCAACAGCAGATCGTATGTTGACACTTTCATATTCAATGCTACCATCCAACAGATAATTTTCTTGACCTTTTCATGTAAGGTCAAGTAGACAATCGTTTGATTCTTATCACCCAATACCTCTGGACAATGTATTATTACAATATGCTAGCAAAATGCTGTCACCTGACTGGATGCCTTGGTAGATGACAGTCGTGATAGTAATATTTACCAAATGTTAGAAAGCACACAGCATTGTTACATAAACACCATAATGCGCTCGTAGATACTTGTTGTTTGTTCAAAATGACGAAGGTTGGAGAGAATGTGAAGTTCACATCCATTGATAGGCCTTCGTCGTGACAGTGTAGAATTGTCAAATGATATTCATATTGCTATGCTATTGGCATGATGGTAGACATCAACATATTATGTCTGCGTCTACGCCGTGATGCCGTCCTTGACACAGGGGTCATTTTCCCGAAACATCTGCCGCATGTGCATGATTCATGCGATTGTTAAGTTAGATTTTACATATTATGCGTGTATTACGTTTTATGTTCGGTACAACTGATTTACCCCATCAAAGGTGAGAATCTTGACACATGTATGGGGTATTTTGAAAAGATATAGGTCTTACTTCCTATTCTAAGGGTCATAGATTAATCCTAGAAAGTTTGGCGCTCGAGGTTCAAGTCAATTAACAGGAAAATGTTACATACCCACATACATATGCAACCTCGATTATAAGTAGATCTATAGTATATTTTTATACCTGTATACATGACATTATTAACTCTTATAACAGGCAAACTGACAGTGATGAGACTAAACATGAAAGAGACCTACCTGACACAGTCCCCCTACACAGACATAGTTGACATCTGGTGGGGTGTCACGGGCAGGGTGACAGGGGGTGCCATCAATAACCCTGTCAGCCAGTTTTGCATAGAAGTTGAACCTGCGAGGTTGGCAGTACAACTTGCACTGACTGCGACCTGAAATAAACCATCGAGTGATATTAAAATCTCGTTAATTTTAACATTTCTTTCCAATCATGCCTTCTCACAGCTCTAGGACTGTAAATGAATAGATTGTATAAATCGGTGGTAAATGCTAGCAGTATGAGTAATGATTAAAAACACAATTTACAAATACAGTGTACTCCACATTACTCAAACTCGGTTAAAATGATTTTTGCTTAAGTCGACTGTTTTTCCTAGGTCCCGGCTGCCTATGAATCTTATACGGTATAAAATAACCTGGATAAGTCGACTCGATTTCACCCGCACTCTCATATTTCTGTCATTCGGTTATCTCAAATGTTGTAAATTTCTACAATTAAATATTGAAATTCCGTCCGCACGCATGGATATAAAATGTTATTACCGTATTGATACTGTTTTTTTAAGGACTTAGTTTCTCTTAATACCAACGTTTCTTGCACTGTGTTATCTGTGCATATTTTAGTGTGTGGATCAGGAAACTGCAGACTTCGCGCAAAGTTAACAGATGACAATATATAAAACAAAAAACAGATTTTGATAAATGGAACTTCTGATAAGTAGACGTATTTACATGGGTTCCTGCAGGTTCGACTTATCTGGACTGCACTGTACCCCACAAGACACATCTAGATAAGAGTTAGACTCTTAATAAGCTGTACAGTCTAACTTCAGTACAATCCAGTTCATGATGGTCCTCACTGCACGCTGTGAGGTCCTTATCAGGTGAGGTCTTATGTCCCCACTGAGGTTCTCATAAGGTTAGGTCGTGTCTCATTGAAGGTCCTCAATAGGTGAGATCCTCTGTTCCAAGGAAGGTCCTCATAACATGAGCTTCTCAGTCTCCATGAGGACCTCATTATAAACAGTGAGGTCCTTATAAGTTTAGGTCTTCTGTGAGGCCATCCAGGCCCTTAGCCATACATTTTTTTGTCAGACTTCAATTAATCAAGTGTGCCTTTTAGCAGCCGAACAGCTTGTGTGGCAGCCATTCACGTCAATCACAGCCATCATTGGCCAGTTTAGTTTTTTCACTGACAAATTTACGTTATTTGAGCCATTTATTTAATTAAAGGTGCAATATCAGTTCGATTTTTATGCTCCTCGCTTTTCTGACTAATATCACGAAAAAACAAAGCTATCAAGTATCCACTATAATATCCTAGTTCGTTGGTGCACTTGTGCTACTTCGTTTTGTTGAAATTAATAAACAAACTGCGAACTAGTTTGAATTTGGTTTTGAGTCGAATGAGTCGAAACTAGCAACACTTACTTAAACTTGGACATGCATCTGGAAGTGGAAACTTCATATAATAGTATCGTGTTCGTGAATTTGGGCGAGACTGACCTCTGTGTTCGCAAGTGTTTATATAACACGCTCTTATTTTATGGCATTTACGCCGGCGACTGGACATATGCCACCGACTCAGCGAAAAAGGGCCAAATTACGCATACAACGACAATATTCGCGTCAGACGGTTTAGTTGGGATAAACCGGTATGGATTTGTAGAATGACACAAGTCACAAAAGAAATAGCTGGAGTAAGACTAAGTCTAAGAACAGGCGCTACGTTCGTAAAACTTCTTCTAGAGACAGGTTTGTAATTTCAAAGTAGTCAGCCTCAGCCATGCATATTTATTTGTATGAATATAATATTATGTTGCTTATTATGTTCAGCAAACCACCACCCCTCAATACTGTGAAAATGTCCATAACAATAACATGTATCGTTAGCTTGCGACTGATTTATGTGAGAGCAGAGAATTACCGTTACTATACAAAGAATTGCAGCCCATGTTTTGTTAAGTTACAAATCCTTTTGTACACGTAAATTATAGAAGTTCTGTTTTTTATTTTGGTCTTTCACAAAAAAAGCACATCCAAAACATTACAATTTATCAATAACATGCATTTTGTAATTTATATTTCTACATTCATACATTTTATAGAAACATTTTGTAAATTTATTTTCTGTTTCATTTAATTAATTCTTACTTTGCATGATTCAATTCAAATACAGTCGGGGTTGGCAGCTAGGTTTCTGACAGGACAGTTTACAAATTGTTTGCACGTTGATGACACTGAAGCCACAGAGGCTTCGCTTCAAGGAACATACTTTCCCAGTCAGAAACTTCTAGTTAATAACCACAGTTGCAAGTAGTTGAAAGGCCATAATCATTTTTGTTTGTTAAATCAAGCCAGGAAATCCATAATAAAATGCCTTTGTTGCTCTCATAAGAGACACGACTAACTGCTGGAATCTTCTTCTAAAGACTTACAGTGACTCAGCCAGCCTTTAGACAAGTGTAGCCAGCTTCCAGTGGCACCTTGCAGTCCAGCTAAAGAACAAAGGGGATATTGATCCTTGGATGGTAACATCCACCCTCTGAGTAAACAGTAGAACTTTGTGGATACTGCCAGGGGTTCACCCACTGCCAGCCAAATGTCCTCCTCATTAATCAGCCGTGTTAGGTGAATAACACATTGAGATCACAACTAAGGCATTGGGTATTTTGCATGGTTTACTATTGAATTCCTCAAACTATGTTTTGTTGAACTATCAGTGAAAAATTGCAAAACTTTTTATTGTCTATTTGTTTGTTACTACATTTTTACAATATATATATATATATACAATGATAACTTTGCCACTCTCATATCATTGTAATTGTTTCACAACTAGGCAAATGACCTTTATTATCATATTTTTACCTTTTAATGACATTAAAAAGTTTACAAGTTACATACCACACACACACATAATAATATATATTATAATATATATATATATATTGACCGGTAGTAGTGCTGTCAAACCTTGTTCATTTTCACAAATTATCTGATTCATTCCATATTCCAATTCATGACTTTGTTTTACAGTTTCTACACAAAGGCGCGAACTACCTCAACACCACTGCAGCCATCACATATGACTGATCTGTGGTGGCTCTATCCAGCATCAGTAATCATAGCAAAGGCAGCTCAGGTGTCCAGTCACTTCCTGAGGCTGGATGCAGCTCAGGACAGTTAGAACAGACGTAAGTATTAATTGATGCTGCTATGCAAACGTGATATATATATACATATAAATCATAGCATAATAATTGGAAGATATCCAAACAGATGTGATTGATTTTAACAATTACGTTTTATTCTGACCAATCTTATGTGGGTACAGTTACACCATCTTTGGTTGATAGGTTTTTTGTGAAACTTCTACATTTCATTTGCAGTTCACTTTTATAACATAATGTTCTATTAATTTAATTTGGAATATTTCTGTTGCAAACATAAATTCGTATATACACATGAAACAATATAGCCAAGCCTCAGAGTGATTGTACTTTCATAATAATCATGCCTATGCAGTGGCGAAAATGTTTCAATAGCACACACCCCCATCTTCCGATATCACCACTCCAGCCGAGACAGCAGAGCAGCTGAAGTTATAGTTATGGCAGCTCGGTAGCAACAAAATTTAGAGTACACCATTTGGTTCGGCTGCCAGTGGAGGTTTTTGTGCCCCCCAGACTCGATTTCTAGATCCACCCCTGTTATGTGATAGTTTTGTTTGTCTGCACGAGGATTTTTCAGTAATGTGTCCTCATTAAATTGCACGTTGTTGTTAGAAATGCATATGAATTAAAGTAAAGACAATGTAAAGTAAAAACATTTTATTGAAACTATTTGATGAGATTGACTACAAAATTATTAAAAGCACAATACAACTACACTTGATATGTATAATGTAATAATTTTTAATATCACATACATATTACATGCACATAAAATGCAAAGCAATAATAGAAACAAAAATTAGGAAGAGGTTGAAAAAATGTCTGATACAGCTGCACATATAAAAAACATGATTCTTTGTTGCAAAAAAACAACACTGGTACATGTGATATCAAATGCTAGTTGTAGTTTATAAATGCCTTGTATGTTTATAACTCACAAAATTAGTGACTAAACAATTATGAGTATTTAATTTTTTTTTTAAATATTTAATGCCCATAAAATGTAAGCAATTGAGAAAAAATTACTTATAAAGATGTTTAGTTGAACAAATGTAATATGTAATTTCAAATAAAAATAACTATATTACGATTCTTTATTAAAAAAACATCAATATATCAAATTTTTCGTTTGTGCAATGCTTGATGTGTTTACAGCTCGCAAAAAATAGTTACGGGACTAGACAGGGTAAATCACTACATGCTACATTGCTCCAGTTTACTCAGCTGTATGACGAGTCCCTGCTACAGACAGTGGTAGATAGTCTTCGCATATTAATTTCAGTGTGGCTGAATGCTTTCCACATAAGTCAAGATGGTGTTTTTTATTTAACAGGTCTGCCAGTGTAAAGCGCATTGAGTAATCCTGAGGACTCGATACTACACCATATCAGAACTAACCTTACACAAGTGTTATTTAATTATCATGAGAAATGAAAACGTAAATTATCTGTGAAAATATAAAATAGTGATAAAAAGAATAATTTAGAAAAATGATGTGGCATGAAAAATATATAACAGATCATGATTCATAGATAATTTAAACAAGTAAAATGCTGCTGTCAGTGTATCAACAGATTGTTGTAGAAAAATTTGAAAAGGCTTTCAATACCATTACTTCATCACAAACTTGTGTTGTACATAACAAGTACCTGGTGTACATTGCAAGAACTCAGCTGGCTGCCACTGACTATCAGAAACACACAGACAATTAAACCCTACCACTGTAACAATGCTGGATAATTAATGTATTTTTTATGGACACTGCTACAAGTTATAGTTCAACTGAATACAAATACCTTGTATTATTGACTTTTGATAAATGTGTTGTCACGTATAAAAATATCATACATGTCAGAGCCATACTAACTGTCACTTTTTCTCCGGTATAGGTAGATGCAGATGTACAGCAAAAAGTCAGGAAGCTGGTATGCAATACCATCAAAGACAGCGAAAACATACAGTGATGTCATTGATATCTAAACAGATGTAGTTCACCAAAGAATGCTCGACACTGAACCTCTCTCACAGCGTTGAAAGTTGTTATCCGAAGACTCATGCCATTTCTGCCAGACCCTGGCACCCACCGTTCCATCACCAACTGCAGAGCTAGTCAGACGTCACCACATTCTTATGTCGAGCAACCTGCATTCTACATTGGTTTCCAATCAGTCAAGCTAACTGACTGATCTGGAAGCCAGTGTACACCCCATCGGCACTGGGGAAACTGTCACGGACATTCACATGACAAACTGTTAATATGCAGCATATTGCATGGCTGTAGAATCTTGTCCGAGATCCTGGACATACAACTGCCCAGTTCCATATTACCTTGGAGAGCTAGTAGTACTAAGCACACTAGTTCAATCTCCTGTAAAGAAAAGCATATATTCAGTAAACAAAAACAGACATCATTGTAGTGTTGGGAGTAAATAATTATGGAGTTGTTCATTGTCATAATTAGTAAATATAAAATAATGTTTCATGTATGATCGGCAGCATTTCACAAGAAAAGAGGCAGCAAGAAATGTTCTACTACAGCTGCATCTATACATGTTGATATCTTAGGAACAGTCGGTGTTTACCGGGGGTTGTTCCGGGTGGAGGAAGGGGGTGGGTTGATACAGCATGCAGACATTAGTGGAATATGCTATTTTTCAAAATGGTGAAATTTTTAACTATTTTTCTTTACTAGGTGTTCATTGTCATTACATGAATTTTAAATTGTTCAATTTCATTACAGTGACACTTGATCGTAGTCAATATTATAGACTGATTTGAATTCTGCTAATCAGTAAAGCATCAGTAAAGTGCATTTACATTTTTTGTTTTGTTTTCAGTATACAAATTCATGTCAGTGTCTGTCATGTGTAACTACTACACATATTCATGTTTGACATTTTAAGTGTGAGGTTTAATGGTCAAGGTGAATGTTCGAAATGACAAAATGAAGTGTTATTGTGAAGCTAACAGCGTATTTTCCTCATCAAGTATTCAAAGGTTATGTCTACCTTCTGCAAGAATGAATAATTTATTTTATAAATTTATTTCCGAGTCATCGCCATATGCTAAATACTTTTTAAAGGTGTATTAATATGTCTTTGTTGATACACTGGGTATAACATACAAGTGCAGAAGTTAACCTAGTTTTTCATGTCCAAGATGTTATTATTAAAATGTGTCTGCAGACTTTGTATCCTCCCTGTGTCTGCCTGGCCCGGATGACTGCCTCTAACCCCTTCTCTGCCTCCTCTCAGTCTCATTCATGGGTAGCAATGTGGCCTCTAGCAATATAATAATTCAAGTGACGTATTATGTATTTATATAATGCTGTGGTGAGAATACAGTGTATATACACATATATTGGTAAATACATAAGAATAGCCGGCATATGTCAGTTGAAAGGTATTACAGGATACCAATTAGTGCATTACACACACTATAGCCAGGCATCAAGGACCACAACGAAAACAAGTGCATGCATTTTCTTGTGTAATCCTTATATATATATATATTTATTATATATATATATTATATATATATATATATATATTTATTATATATATATATTATATATATATATATATATGGTGTACTCTTGCTGTATTGATATTTTATGTATTTATACGTTTACATTTATATATTTAAGAAAATCACCATCATGGTTGTCATAAAAATCTGAATTATTTTGCATAAAATACAATGCAAATCAACAATATTCTGCAGTAATAGTATCAAAATATGAGTCACAACGTTTTAATAATTATGATCACCAATATAATACTTCCGTGTTTGATGTTCTGTTGCACGAAATTACGGATGCTCCCTGACTAAGTTACTCGCACGATCAACAGGGGCCTGCTGCCAAAGCAATGTTTCTTGTCATTTCGCACCCTCACGTCATCTACTCTCTATATGTATTGTCGGAATAACATAGCTTAGTAACAAGATCCTGCGTAACCAAACATAATACATATCAAATATCATGCTCATTGACATTGTCACTCTGTGGCTGAATCTCTGGCTGATATATGGTGACTGTCTGAGAGTCAGCCTCGAGTCGAGTGTAGACTTTCGCAAGTTGCAATTCTCTTTGAATTAATACACGTCTACACGTTCCTTTTTTCTAACTGTGATAGTGTAACACGTACCTTCGTACAACCTTTTTGGAATCTTCATCTTGATATGCCAAAACATGTGTCTGTATGTGTTGTTATTGTTTTTGAATGCGTGGGATGCTGATCTCGCGTAAAACACGTGACCGAAATGGCGCAGTAGGTCGACAGCGCAATTGGCTTTCGCCAGCTATACCCGGTGTAACGACACATTTTTTTTAGGATTCAAAAAACAAGTACGCTTTTTTTTTATTAAGGCAACTGTGAGCACTAGTTAAACTATTCACACATTACACATCTGGACATAAAAGAACAGGATTGGCGATGGGCAAACGAACTGATTGAGTACCTTTAATGCTGATCCATTTGTTTGGTTTCACTACCTGTTGTTCCAATGTGTCATTAATGTGGGCCCCAGACTTGGAAATATTAGTTAATCTAGTGGCCAGCTGGCCCCTCTAAATTCAACTTTGGTCTTATCAGAACTTTATACAATTTTACCCATCTTGGCCAGTTATTTGCCAGTCTTGAACATTGCCACATGTCTTTGGCTAAGCCTGCCTGGTATTCATCAGAAAATATCATGCTCAGATTGATCTATACAAAAGCTGTCCTTTAACAAGTTGGAGTTGAAATATAATAACACAATTAAAGAGAATTGTTTACAACGTCACCAGGTACATGTCCTGCTATATCACTCACCCCTGTCCAAAGATTTCCACTGGAAAAACCTGCCCATGAATGGTTTCGTGTTATATCTGTCACATTGTTCCTGCCACACATCAATGCTGCCAGATGGACATGGCTGTAACAAAAACACATTCAACATGTAGACTTGTATACATGCCAACTCTGCCGTAATTTAAGGGTGTCTACTGAATTTTGGATTCCCGGAATACAGGCAAATCTCCCGGATTTTCGCTGAAAATCTCCAACTGCAGCACCACCTGTGAGGCTGTTTGCGTGACAGACCGACACCACAGGAGACGTGCTGAACCGCTGAATTTCTTGCAGTCTCAAATTTTCAACACCCATCCCCCGTCTTCGAGACCACGAACCGGTGAGGATCCAGCGAAAAATCTCCAACAGCACCCCCTCCCCCCGTTTTCCGATGTCAAGGTCCGAGAGAGCGCGACAATACAGCGCGACACGGGAAGCGTGCTGAACCTCGAATTCCAACAAAAAAGTTGGTAGGTATAGTTACATTATATCTGAACTTGAAGAGGTGAAATAGTAAGTGTTAATAATTAACAGTTGTCATTTCATTTGGGAGTAAAACTGAACGAACGCGTTAGGACTATACGCTGCGAATAAACATATTCGGAGCCCGAAATTAAAACACAAATTGACAAACGCCGAGTCGTCAGGACTCATTTGTGCAAAGCAAAATGCAACGCTCTAGAGCCTAGACATAATACTATTTAATGAGTCGACGAATTATATTAATTATTTGAAATCCTATTACTGCTAACGTTTTTTTTAATCTAAGACGAGGTTGTGATAAAGTGACTAACCATGCAAACTCAATGAACAAATTATCGAACTAACGGAGGCAAGATGGCGTCTCTCAATGACAATGTATTTCAAATTTGTACGACAGGTGGCGAAACGTACACTATTCAACATATTATGTTTCCCTGAAGACAGATGTGTAGACACAGAAACAAGTAATGCTTTCGACGTTCGGTCAGCCATGAAATGACCACACGTGTAACGGATATATTACCCCACTGTTATAATAAAATACGATCATGACATTCCGATGTGGCCCAACATCTGTGAGGGACTGAGGGTAACAGATAAGATGGCTTCACACGGTATACGCTACCGGCGAAACTAAATGCATTCGAACTGAGACGCAAGGAGGCAGCACCCAAA
>OZ023216.1:20404948-20408393 GCA_963995525.1 Escarpia spicata
AAGGGAGTTTCGAACGAACTCCCACGAATCCGCAAGTGCTGCATATTTGAATACCAGTTGTCGTGATTTACGTCAACGTCTCGCGAATAACCTTGACAGTATAGCTCCCAGAATATAACACAAGTCATAAATTTTGATCCATGGGGCATAAAGTGAATCGGAGAATGTATCACTATGAATTTAAATTTGTCCTTGTCTAGATAAAGTATTCACGCCAGACATCTATCACTTACCTGAAATATACACGTTTCTATAATGTAACAAAGATAAACATTACTTATAACTAGCAAAAATGCCCGTCACATGCCTTGGTAGTTGACAGTCATGATAGTAATATTTAACAACTGGTAGAAAGCACACAGCTTCGTAAACAATCTAACGCCCTCGCAGATAGGTATATTATAGATCTACTCTAGTTGTTTGTTCAACATGACGAACAGCGGAGACAATGTGAAGTTCATGTCCATCTATCTATAGGCCTTAATCGTGGTAATATAGAATTGTCAAATACTATTCATATTGCTCTTTTATTGCCATCGAGGTAGACAAGCAGCACTGAGCCGCCATCTACTTCATGTTGCCAAGTCCATGACGAAGGGGCCGTTTTCCAGAAGCGCGCTTGTTCCTGCGATTATTAGGTTACGTTTTACGTATTACGTGCACATTACGTTTTACGTTCCGGACAACCGATTTACCTCATAAAAGGTGAGAATCTTGACATGTGTGTCATCTTCCCTTTCCAGAAACTGCTCCGACCACGCCCTATTACACGGCGAGACAACAGAAACCGGTGCATCACATATAGAAATGACCACTATTTGAATCCGCGACAGGGTACATATTTAGTTCCCAGTGCAGAGCTGGTAAAAGTACATTTATTTTGTACTTGAGTAAAAGTACAAGTAACAAGGACAAATGATACTCAAGAGAAAATAAAAGTACTTTGTTTAATGTACTTGAAGTACAAGTAAAAAGATTATTCAAAAGCTTTTGATAATGTTAGTCATCAACAGCTCTGGAAAACCTTGATGCACCCGATTTGACCCGAAAATTACATCACTTATCCAAAATTTATTATATGCTGGACAGCAGTCCGCAGTGAGATTAGAGTGTGGTAGCACAGATTGGTTCCCAGTCGGCAAGGGAGTGAGACGGGTGCATTTTGTCCCCCCATCTATTCAGTCTATACACAGAGAATATCATGAGAGAAGTCGAGACTGACACGAGAAGCAAGTATTTCAATCGACTGAAAGTGAATGGACAGGAGATATATGAATTGAGATATGCCGATGACACAGCGTTAATATCCGATACAAAAGAAGGATTTGATAAACTGATAACTACTGTTAAAGAGCACAGTGAGATGAAAGGATTGAAACTAAACGCAAAGAAGACTAAGATTATGGATGTGAAGGGATGTCGAGAACAGTAGATGGCGAAGACATAGAACAAGTGGAAAGTTTTTAATATCTGGGGTCACTGATAGAAGCGGATGGAGATGGGACGAAAGAGATCAAGCGGAGGTTGGCAATGGCAAATAAAAAGTTTACGGAGATGAAGAAAAGCAACGAACTTTGGAAAGCAACGAACAAAAACATGAAACTACGAATTATCCGAGTCTGCATATTTCCAAATGCTACGTATGGATGCGAAACCTGGACTCTTAATAAGAATATTACTAAACGTGTAAATGCATTTTAAAACAAGTGTTATAGAAAGATATTACGAGTTTCGTGGTCTGAACATAGAACTAATGAAACCATCGCAGATGAGCTTGGTGTTATACCCGGGACTTTAGTGAACTTTGTAAAGAAACATAAACTAAGTTATTTCGGCCATGTGAAACGGCATCAATCTCTAGAGAGACTAATAATGAAAGGAAAAGTAGAAGGCAGCAGAAGCAGAGGAAGATCTAGGGGACAATGGGAGAAGGACGTAGAGGAATGGATGGGCGCAGACGTCTGGCGAGTGGGGAGATTGGCAAACAAAAGAGCTGTCTGTAGACAATCCGTCACGGCTGCAACGTCCAGAATTGGAAAGGCAAACCCAACCAACCAATGCCACCTGGTAATCATGCCGGCTAATGGTAATGAATCAGCCAATCAGAAAATATTACCATATATATATATATATATCAGTGGAAACTACAATTGGTAATATTTTCTGATCTTTGCTGGAAGCAAACCGTTGTGGGTTTCTGCAGAGATCATTTGTCGGAAACATATTCCAAACATTTAACACATACATTATGGATACTTCATTACATTTAGAAAATTACACCTTAATTGTACTTCGTTACGAGTAAAAGTACTTCTAAAATGTACTTTGTTACTCAAGAAAAGTAAACATTTCTACTTAAGTAAAGTAAGGAAAGAACATTACTTCTTTACATGCCGACTCTGTCCCAGTGACATATTTAAGATCTCATGGGGTTGGAAGGGGGACGAACCTTAGTCAGCCGTTAATAATTCAATGCTAAAATGTAGTGTCGCAGCACGTTCTACAGGGCAATGTCAAAGGGATTATCATCCTATGCCACCTTAAATATGCAATTGTTAGGCCCCTCCGTGTGCGGGATACCTGACTCACTGTGGCATACATATGACTTGCCACAGCGAACTGGAAGTTAAGTCAGACAGGCCTGTACTGCACATAAGCCAGACAGGCCTGTACTGCACATAAACCAAACAGGCCTGTACAGCACATGAGCCAGATAGGCCTGTACTGCACATAAGCCAGGCAGGCCTGTACAGCACATGATCCAGATAGGCCTGTACTGCACATAAGCCAGGCAGGCCTGTACAGCACATGAGCTAGACAGCCTGTACTGCACATAAGCCAGACAGGCCTGTACAGCACATGATCCAGATAGGCCTGTACTGCACATAAGCCAGGCAGGCCTGTACAGGCACATGAGCTAGACAGGCCTGTACTGCACATAAGCCAGACAGGCCTGTACAGCACATGAGCCAGACAGGCTATAGAACAGCACATGAGCCAGATAGGCCTGTACAACACATGAACCAGATAGGCATGTACTGCACATAAGCCAGACAGGCCTGTACAGCACATGTGCCAGATAGGCCTGTACAGCACATAAGCCAGATAGGCCTGTACAGCACATGGACCAGACAGGCCTGTACAGCACATGAGCCAGACAGGCCTGTACTGCACATAAGCCAGACACAGCTGTTTAGCTTATGTCCCGTCAGACGTGTGACTTTGGCAGAAGTACTTATCTTATAATGTCATATTTCAATGTCCAGTTAATTGTTCTCGACAAATAATCCAAAACTAATCAAACATGTATACATGTACGAACCCACATAATAAAAAATAATAGACAATTAAAATGTTTCAAAACGACCTGCTTTTTTAAGAACATCACTTTTTAGTTTTGCCTTAACAAATGAGGTATAATTTCGAAAACTTGTAACATTCAACT
>OZ023216.1:20408593-20498593 GCA_963995525.1 Escarpia spicata
AGCTTTAGAGCTGGAGTTATGTTGCTAATGAACAAATCAACTTTATATGTTTTAGTACAATATGTAAAGTAACGTTTATTCAGGAGCAGAGAGAAACTAGGGCAGCACAGCTGGCACGTAGTGCTATTTTATCTGGGCAGTAGACATACGAAAGCAGATTTGTTTTACAGAATTGACGCTTTTGAAGGCAGATAAATCAATCCTACTTGGTAACATTTTGATGCGTATACAATTGCTAGGTTCCCAAAATGACGGGAAAATATTTATGGGATTGCATGTTAAACTATCAAGGTGCACTTGCCCTATTAGTTAGTTATTATTGAAGGCATTTCATGTACAGAATCATCATTAAGAGATTGATACGGTTTTTATCATAAAGTACACATCACTTTTGTATTTTTCATTAATAGTATTTAACTAAATGTATCGGTTAATTACGTGGATATTTTCAATTTTACTTATATTTGTAATATAGGACAGTCTATATGAACGCATTGGTCAGCGAAAATTGCTCATGTAGTTAACGTATCACAAGTCTTTACACTATCTAGATGGTACTTATAAAAATGTTTGTTTATGATCAGTTTGTAATAAACACATTATAGTTAGCGTGTGTGAGGGTGCGCGTGCGCGTGTGTGTATGTATATATGTATGTATGTATGTATGTACAGTGTATGTATGTATATCTCGCGGTCTGCTCAGTTCGGTTGTTCGAGAGAATCACTACAACTTCACACCTGTAAAAAGGTGTAATGCTGTTTTAATAGCAGAGTCTATGTAACAACATGTGGCTTTACCAGCCAGTGCCAGGACTCTGCCTAGGTTGACACCTCAATCCTTTGATGGCTAATGTGTCAAATATACCCGTTTACTAAATACCTGCCACAGTGTGGCAGCTCTATGACATCTATAGTGTGTAACTATAGTACCTGATACACACACACACACACACACACACACACACACACACACACACACACACACACACACACACACACACACACACACACACACACACACACACACACACACACACACACACACACACACACACACACACACACACACACACACACACACACACACACACACACACACACACACACACACACATATATATATATATATATATACCCTATATATATATATATATATATATATATATGTGTGTATGTGTGTGTGTGTATCAGGTACTATAGTTACACACTATAGATGTCATAGAGCTGCCACACTGTGGCAGGTATTTAGTAAACGGGTATATTTGACACATTAGCCATCAAAGGATTGAGGTGTCAACCTAGGCAGAGTCCTGGCACTGGCTGGTAAAGCCACATGTTGTTACATAGACTCTGCTATTAAAACAGCATTACACCTTTTTACAGGTGTGAAGTTGTAGTGATTCTCTCGAACAACCGAACTGAGCAGACCGCGAGATATACATACATACACTGTACATACATACATACATACATACTTACATACACACACGCGCACAGACACACACACAAATACACACAAACACACACACACACACACGCACACGCACACGCACACGCACACGCACACGCACACGCACACGCACACGCACACGCACACGCACACGCTCACGCGCACGCGCACGCACACACGCACACGCACATACACACGCACATACACACTTATATATATATATATATATAAAGGTAAGTTCTTATATAGCGCAGTATCCAGTCCCCAGGACTGCTCAATGCGCTTTACACTTTACTCCCTGGCAGAACTGTTTAATCGAACACCATCTCAAAGTCTCTGGTAAGCAGTCAGCCAAGCTGCAATTAATGCGCGAAGACTATTCGTACACAAATACAAATATCCACCAGTGTCTATAACCAGGTACTTAATTATACAGCTGAGTTAACTGAACAATGTAGAGTAAACGAACTCGCCCAAGGTTCAATACAGCCGCACAGGATCCGGACCCGGGTTCTCTCAATCGAGAGTCCGAAGTTCTTACCGCTGCGTTACTGCGCTCCACACACACACACGCACGCACGCACACACACACACATATATATATATACATAATACATACATATATATATATATATAATTTATATATATATATATATATACATATATATGTATATATATGCATATATATATATATATATGTACATATATACACTGCCAACTATATATATATATATATATATAATAATCATCATCATCATCATTGTGTAGCCTTAATGTCCCGTGGTTGGGGAAAGGCCTCGGGATGGCGTTTCCAAATCTGCCTGTTTTGAAGATGTCGCGGTGTTTGGCGAATACAGTCCAGCCAGCGTTGATTCTTCTTTGAATATCTTTGTTTTGGTTTTTGCCTCTGATATCGCTGTGCCAAATAGACGTAGGTTTCAATGTTCTGTATCTGCGTCGTGTTGATATGTCATTTTTCTAGCATCATTGTTGTCTTCGAAATGTTCATCTTCACACCTTGTTTTTCACTTTCATCAGCTAGCTCCTGCATTTTTTTGCAGTTCTTGCGGTGGTGTAGCGCATATGAGTATGTCGATAGCGAAGCGAATATGACTGAGATATTCTCCGTCTATCTTCAGGCCTCTGGTTTCCCACGTCAGTCTTCGGAATATGCTTTCAAGTGTTGCCGTGAACAGCTTGGGCGATATGGTGTCACCCTGTCGTACTCCTCTCTTGATGTAGATCTTGTTGCTCTTTTTGTGTAGGTGGACTGTCACCGAGCTGTTGGTGTAGATGTCTTTCAGGAGTTCGATGTACACGTCTTCTATCCCCTGTTCTTAAAGGGAGGTCAGTATTGCTTGAGTTTGCGTCGAAAGCCTTTTCGTAGTCACCGGAAGCGATGCAGACCGGCATATTATATTATCGGCACTTCTCTTTCAGTTGATTTACGACGTGTATGTGGTCTGCCGTTGAGCACCGGCTTCTGAATCCTGCTTGATCTCATGGTTGGTTTTCGTCCAGTGTCTTCTCTAGCCTATTCATTAGTACCTTTGTGAGTAATTTGTAATTGTTTCGTAACATACATATCGATTTGTAGTTCTTTAAGTATTTCTTATTTCCCTTCTTCAATATTATCACCACCTTTGCGTTCTTCCAAGCGGTAAGTATTCGACTTTTTGATAAACATTTAGAATACAGCTTAGCCAGTGTCTTCGAGATGGTATCTTCTCCTGCTTTTAATGTTTCAATGTTTCCATGGTCGTTGTCTGGTATCTTCCCATTCTTAATTTCTCTTAACGCAGCTTCCACCTCCCATGATGTTCTATCTGGTACATGCGAGCGTTGTTACGGGCTCATTAAACACAATTTGGCGGGCAATACACCTTCAACATAGGCCGTGTTCACATACAATTTTCAACCGAATTATGATGCGGATCAATTAATTCGGCTGTGTTCACGTACAAAACGTTAGGCCGGATTAAAGCGCCAGTCGAATTAGTGCACCAGGGGGCATGGTTTGTGGGTCATAAGAGATACACTTTTCTCGCGAGAGCCTAAGTCAACTTATCAATATGGCGGGTTACCAGCTTGAAGTTATTTTCTCGATAGTTGGTTGTCCTGTTGACGATAGTAGCTCGTTTACTTATTAGCCACGAACATGACATGATATTGAGATTTGCAGGAACCAACTGCTTCGTGCGGCGAGGTTACGGAGATTCCGTATGGGGCTTGTTCACCTCAGGTCGCCTACGGCCTCGCGGCTCTGTGTGAGACTACAACCCTCTGTCATGTAGTCTCACTTAACCGACACTCGCCTGGCTGCGTGACTTCGCCAGGAAGATAGTTTGGCTCAGAGTTGCGTTTTGACTGCCAACTTGATGACAGCCATGAGAGCTGCCACATAGTGAATACGCATGTGATTAAAAGGCACTGAACTAAGAAAAACGTTTAATGTCGGTTTAGTTTGTGTGTGACATGTTTCAATAAACGTTTAATGTTGAATAGTTGGTATAGTAGAGTATTGTCTGATACAATTATATCCTTATTTAATTTGTTATTTCATAGTTGGCCTGAGAGCCAATCATCGCCTCTATCCGAATCTGGGATAAAGCCCCCTACCGGTAACATTGGCAGGATCTTAATAATCCAGGCCGTAGTGAGGGGCCAATGCTGCCACCTCACGGCGCCTGGGTAATCGAAGCTATCTGTCATGCAGCAGCGCTGCCATCGCCGAATCAAAGCAAACGGAGCGTTCACATTGGCTTAATCCGTATCCTAATTCGGTTAGCCGAATTTTAATCCATCGATTTTCCCGCAGTAGAATTTGGGTAGCTTAATGCGGATTAAGGGTGTTCACGTTGCACTACCCGAATTAGGATCCGCATCGAAATGCGGATTAAAGTTGTATGTGACGGGCGTAGTTAATATATTCTTAATAACATTATATTAATTAATTAATTAATTAAAAACTAGGAACAGACTGCCTCCAGTACAGTAAAAGTGTTCAAGTATGTGTCTACTAGGAACAGACTGCCTCCAGTACAGTACAATTGTTTCGAGTATGTGTCTACTAAGAACAGACTGCCTCCAGTACAGTACAATTGTTTCGAATATGTGTCTACTAGGAACAGACTGCCTCCAGTACAGTACAATTGTTTCGAGTATGTGTCTACTAAGAACAGACTGCCTCCAGTACAGTACAATTGTTTCGAATATGTGTCTACTAGGAACAGACTGCCTACAGTACAGTACAATTGTTTCGAGTATGTGTCTACTAGGAACAGACTGCCTACAGTACAGTACAATTGTTTCGATTATGTGTCTACTAGGAACAGACTGCCTACAGTACAGTACAATTGTTTCGAGTATGTGTCTACTAAGAACAGACTGCCTCCAGTACAGTACAATTGTTTCGAGTATGTGTCTACTAAGAACAGACTGCCTCCAGTACAGTACAATTGTTTCGAGTATGTGTCTACTAGGAACAGACTTCCTCCAGTACACTACAATTGTTTCGAGTATGTGTCTACTAGCACTTACGTTTGCATGTTTTGGTGACACCATCGAGCGCATAGTGAACGTGACATTGGCCCGAGTCACACTTGCCGGCTCCGCTGGTGGCGCAACCATCGCAGTTTGGATCATAGGCTACAAATATTACGAACAATTAAATGTAATATAATAATGACGACCATCTAGGAAATGCCAACATTATTTGTATTATGTCATTGCACCATATGTTCCTTTCGCGACGTTGTTTTTTACTGTCAATACATAGGATCCAAAACAAAACTGCGCCAATTTCCAAACAAATATGGTAGATATTCAATACCTGCTCATATTTGTTTTCAGATAAAACTAGTCGGTAAGACAATGCAGCGTGTAATTATTATCCTTATATATGCCCATTGTGTTTATCATCCATGCAAAGTGCTAATATACTTACTAGGATTCTATTAGATGTGTTACTTAAATTTACATTCAGCGGGTAATTTATTAAGGCAAGCCATGTTTTTGGTATGATATGTTGCAATAACGTTATAATAATCGTCATCGCACCTTGTCTGGCACAAAGAATACATGTCCGCAGAAGTGTGTGCCACAATAAACAATCTAGGTGATGTTGCATTTTGGGGCAGTCACGTTGCCGCTGTGAACAAGATGTCTACTAACATATTTCATTAAACGATAACACTAACGCAACAGCTGAATGATTGCTACCTTACATTGGCAATACATCGTGAATCCATAAAAGTATATGCACTGAAAACACGACTTTTAGCATAAGAAGTTGTTTTGTACCTCCGCATGTCTTGTCATCGTGTTTGACGCCAAACTGTTCGTCGCACTGTCTGCACACAGCCGTCTTATTGACGTAATCGCAAGTAGAACAGCGAAGTGGACACGCTGAAAGCGAGTATATCACATTATCTTAGACGTTACTCACGAATGAACAGACGTTGTTTCCCACAAGAGCAGAAAATGTAACTCTTCGTTAACCGATAAAGATATGTAAACTCGGCCAGGAATTCCGAGAAAAGAAATATGTTAATAACAACTGAACATAAAAACATGTATATTCAATCTGGACTTAGATTTCATTTCATGCTATTTAAAATGTAAGTGTTATTTATTTAAACCAGAAATGAATATGTATAATCTATATCATATTAAAACGTTTTATCTGTTGCACTTTAAGTGCATCTCCGCCCAGGCGCCATTGTCCACCCGCCACTTCCTATTTTCATCTCCTCCCAGGCGCCATTGTCCACCCGCCACTTCCTATTTTCATCTCCTCCCAGGCGCCACTGTCCACCCGCCACTTCCTATTTTCATCTCCTCCCACCCGCCACTTCCTATTTTCATCTCCTCCTAGGCGCCATTGTCCACCCGCCACTTCCTATTTTCATATCCTCCTAGGCGCCACCATCCACCCGCCATTTCTTATTTTAATTTGTGTGCATTAAAAACAAACATATTTTAATCTAGAATGATTTACTTTGATGTGGACAAAGTGAGCTGTTCGCTGTTCTCCACGGCCGTCAAGGTGCAACTACGTTCGATGTATTGGGACATTGTATTATGTTGTATTTACACATGGAGCGTTTAGATTTTCTATTGATGCATCTTTTTCTAGGCAGCAGGTAACGTAAGGTATATAGTGTAGACTCAACCCTGTGTTAGCCTTCATTTTCATTTCAAATTGTTGTAAAAGTTTACCTGTCGGTACTGCCTGACAGACTGAAGCATAAGTACCATTTTGGTGCGAGTGTACAGCAATCACCCCCTGGAGCAGGTGGGAGCACCTTAAAGCCACGAACTTGAAACGGCTCTAACTTTTGAACCGTTCACGCTACATCAACGTATTGTGTCTCCATGGATTCACAATTTGAAGTAGCAACTTTCATATTTGATAACATTTTGCAAAAAACCGTCAAATCATGTAATTTCCACGATAGTTCTCCTAACTATTTCCACTCTTTGCCAATCAATTTAACTCTAAACATTAAACAATTTAACGCTTAACCTAGAATAAAATGCAAACGAAACCCCGAACGTCTGCCAAACAAATAAGAATTGATAGTATATGGAAGAACGTAACTAAATATACATGTTTATTGCTATCATGTCGCAGCCATATTAACATTACGCCACATGGCGGATTATACGTAAAACGGCCCTTATTTATGAACCATTCAACCTACACCAACGTGTGATGTATCTAGCGATTCGAAATGAGGAGTGGCAACTTTCCTGTTATGTATTTAGTGTGTAAATGCAACCATATTTATGTTATTTGCGAAAAATCGCAACATATTGTAATGCTAATGTATGTTTCTTTTGGAAAAACATAAAAAACATGTATTGTTTTGTATTGTATTGCATTTATTCAGATTCCAATAGATCATGTGGACCCAGTAACATGACTGCTAACTGAAATAATACTATGTAATTTTAGACGGTGTACTGCATATAAATATATTGTGCCATAGCCAGATATGCGTTCAATTCATTTTTATTAATTCCAATTCAATTCTAATCAACGTACTCACAAAAAGGATTAATTCCAATTCATTTAATTTGTATTCAATTCCAATTCAATTATTTAAAAAATCGGCAACATTAGCTGTTTTGTTGTGCCTTATTAAGTTTCTGGACATTGATGTGCAATGAAGCCCCAGTGAAAATCCACTGAAACAAACTATAGCCCTTTAATTGTTTAATTAAACATAAGCCAGGAAGACCATAATAAAATGCCTCCTTTGTTCTCAGACGAGACGGCACTAAACTTAGCAGGCTTTGTGCTAAGTACTGCAATCTGAGTATCATAACTGGTTTTATTAACTCAAGTCAGACAACCTGCACCAATCTGAGTATCATAACTGGTTATGTTAACTCAAGTCAGACAACATGCACCAATCTGAGTATCATAACTGGTTACGTTAACTCAAGTCAGACAACCTGCACCAATCTGAGTATCATAATTGGTTACGTTAACTCAAGTCAGACAACCTGCACCAATCTGAGTATCATAATTGGTTACGTTAACACAAGTCAGACAACCTGCACCAATATGAGTATCATAACTGGTTATGTTAACTCAAGTCAGACAATCTGCACTAATATTTAGTATGGTACCCCCCCCCCCCCACCGCCTGGCTAAACAACAAAGGGGATGCTAAACTCAGTACATTGCTGAACTCTAGACATTGCTAATTTACCCCCTCTGCTAACAATAATTTTGGTCTCTGGTGGTCAATTAGCAGTGATTTCAATTATCACTTGGCAGCTGTGTTCTGTGCTAATAAAACTGGGGGACTGAGACAGCAGAGAACTACTAGGCAAATAATTGCAACCCATATTTTGTCTGGTGACAAATCCTTTTGTGCATGTAAATACTGGTAGTTCTGCTGTTGGTTATTTTATGTTGGTCTTTGACCAAAACACACCCAAAAACCATTACGATTTACCTTATATTTAGTAGATTCTACGTCTCAATTTATGTACAAAAACATCGTACATTTATTTTTCGTTTCGGTCAATTCATTCAATTCATCTTACTTTGCAGGATTCAATTCCAATTCAATTCCAATTCAACCTTACTTACTTTAGTTATTTATCTCTTCGTGCCGTGTGGTACATAAGACAAGATCTCGCCACACCCATCTGTCTTCGGGTTCCCTTGCTGCTGTGCCCCAGGTCAGCCAGACAGTCTTCAGTTCTTCTTCAAAAGTTCAGTTCTTCTTCAATGGTTCGTCGCCGGGTTGTTTCGGTATGCCTTTTTTGTATTTCCAGTGCGGTTTTTTTGCTGGAATGTCGTTGCTTATCCTGGCCGAGCCACGTCCACCTCCTCTTTTTCAGGGTGAGACAGATATGTTGTTGATTTGTTGCTTGATGGAGTCTTGTGTTGGAAGTGGTCTCGGGCCAGTATACTTTCACTGTCTTCCTTAGGCAGGTGTTGTGGAAGCTGGAGAGTCTATTGGTGTCTTGCTGTTTCATGCGCCAGCACTCTGAGCCGTACAGGAGCACAGAGAGGACATTGCTCTTGTAGATTCTGAGTTTTGTTTTTCGGGAGTATACTGAGGATACCCATAGCCGTTGTAGATTTGCAAATGTTGACCTGGCTTTTCCCAATCGTGTTTTGTGTCTTCTTCTGCACCTCCTTGGAGACTGATAATGCTGTTCACGTATTTGAGTGCATCATTGTTAATCATGATAGGTTGCTGTATCAGGTTGCTGTTTGTCAATATTTTTTAATTTATTGCATTAATTGAAAGACCAATGGAACTGGTTCGTTATTCTAGGTTACTTATTTTCCTTTGTAATTGATATCGAGTGTGATAAGGCAGAGCGAGCTCATCTGCATAGATTAGATCTTCGAGTGAAGAGCAGAGGTTCCATCTGATGCCAGTCCGCTGTTGGTTGGTCATGTTTTTGTTGCCCAAGCGATGGCTAGGGAGAAAAGAAATGAAGACATGACACACCTTTGTTGGACACCGGATTTCACAGTGAATTTTGTTGTTGAGTTTCCGACACTGCAGGAGAAATTCTTGTAGAAGATCTGGATGAGTTTCACCAGCTTTTCTGGAATTCCATAGTGACCCGGGATTTTTAATTGGCTCTGTGTGTGCACGCTGTTGAATGCCTTTAAAAAAACAAATCAACAAAATCGACGTATATTTTGCTCTGTCATTCGTTGCATTGTTCTAGAATGTTCCGCAAAGTGAAGATGTGTTCGGTTGTTCCTCTCTTCTTTCTGAAGTCTGCTTGTTCTGGGCGGAGAAGCTTGTCTATTGTTATTTTCATTCGTGCCATGATAATCTCAGAGAGAAACTTTTGCTTGGTATGGAGAGTAGAATAATTCCCCTCCAATTTCTGCAGGCTGCTAAATTACCTTTCTTTTGTAACATGATTATTCTCCTATAAGTTCATTGATTAGGCAGCTCTTCTTTCCCCATATGTTGATGAGGAGAAGGTGCAGCATATCGGCTGCGTTTTCTGGGTCTGTTTTAACAACTTCTGCACATAATGCATATGTTCCTAGAGCTTTGATGTTCCTCAGCGTGGCTGTTGCTGCATTAATATCAGCCTTCTTTGATGGCATCACTTGTAATTCCAGGTCTGTTTCTGCAGGCTATATGTCCGCTGGGTGTTGTGGGTCTGTTCTGTTACGTACTTCATTGAAGTGTTCTATCTCTGTTCTTTCTTGTTCCTCTTCATTGGTCAGCAGCCGTCCGTCTTTGTCCATGACGGGAGTTGATCTCGTAGTTGATGTTTCCACAAATCTGTTTAGTTATCTCGTTCATGTATACACATATATGTATGCGTTTATAGTTGATCAAGTGATAATCATATAATTATGTTATATCAGTAGGGTGGCTCCCATGATAGCGGCATATAATTGTCTTGTCTTAATGGGAGCTTCCCTGACCTTACAATAAATGTGATATTGTAATTTATGTGTTTATGTGTTTATGATGGTCAAACTAAATAATGTCTGTCCGTCTGTCTGTCTGTCTGTCTGTATGCATGCATGCATGCATGCGTGTCTGTCTGTCTGTCTGTCTGTCTGCCTGCCTGCCTGTCTGTCTGTCTGTCTGTCTGTCTGTCTGTCTGTCTGTCTGCCTGTCTGTCTGTCTGTCTGTACACATTGCTCATCTCATGCCTGGAAGCGGCTGTTTCAGCTTTGTTTACAAGTTCATCTAAATGCTTTCTTTTGTCACTTCTAGCTGACTTCTTAACACATTTATTCACTGTATTGTATTCGCAATCTTGTGTTTTCAGTCTTTCAGATATGGTTTGTCCAATTACTGTTTGTTTTCTCTCTGGTATGCGCTCCCGTGTTTCCGCACTAATCCACTCTTTGTGCTGTTGCGTTTTAGTGCTCAGAGTCTCTTTGCTGGTTTGAAAGTGTTTTTTTAAAAATGATTTCCCACTTCTCTTGTACTAGATCAGATGCATATGTTTCTTCCTCCAGTATTTCACTTCAAACTGTTTGTTTATAGAAGCCTGTTTTTCTGAGCTTCAACTTGAATGTTGTCTGAAGTAGATGATGATCACTGCCAACATCGGCGCCTCATTTAACACAGACATTTAGTTATGATCGCCTCCATTTGCTGTTGATCATAATGTGGTCGATTTGGGTTTGGTCCCGTGCATTTGGGGAAATCTAGGTCAGTTTGTGGACGTCCTTTGGTGAGAACAGGGTTCCTCCTATCACCATACTGTTCAAGCAACAAAGGTCGCATAACATCTCACCATTCTCATTCACGGTACCACATCATTGATGTCCATGATTCGTTCTATTCTGGCATTGTCAGAATCAATCTTTGCATTGAGGTCGACCATGATGATCAAAACGTCGTGTGCAGGCACTTTATCTTTCTTGCAGCATGCTATAGACGGCCTCTTCTTGTCTTCGCGCTACTAGCTTCCTTGCGGTTTACACTAGCAACTGTCATACCGGCTTGGTGCCTCAAGCCTCCTTGGTGGCTGGGATATGTTGATTTTCTTTTACGAGTTTCTGTAACAAGTTGATTTTTACGATGCAGGGTTGTTAACCATACGTTCAACCCCCAACTTGGAGGGCCAATCCCAATTAAATTCAAATTCATACATCATACATGTTGATCATTTCAGTTCAATTCCAATTCAGTTAAGAATTAAACCCAGGTCTGGTCGTAACATGTTTTGCATATTAAACATAGAATCCAAATAAATGTTAGGGCAGCCTGCACAGAAACAAAACCATTCATCTAGTTGGCGAATGAGTGGATCAGGGTTCTATCATCGATGACTAAACGTTGTAGTTATCAGGTCTCTCTCTCTCTCTCTCTCTCTCTCTCTCTCTCTCTCTCTCTCTCTCTCTCTCTCACACACACACACACACACACACACACACACACACACACACACACACACACACACACACACACACACACACACACACACACACATACACACACACACACACACACACACACACACACACACACACACACGCGTGAGACTTTTACTGGTTTCAAGAATGAATGCCAAAAAGTCAGACTTGGGGCATCAATTGAGATTCCCTTCACAAGAAAATGTAATTGAGTTCCCAAGCTCTATTTCAAAATGTCATTCTTTGTTCATCAAGGCTTCCAACAGATTCCTAAGGTGGAGTCGAGAACGTTCCTGGTAATGCATAGTCTTCTTTGTAGCACTTCATTGTCATCGTTGTCGTTGTTATCCAACTACTCGGGCCAACCGCTGTCTAACATTCTAACAGGCGGTGAGTAAGGCCGAACACACCGCAAACTCCCTTTGTCCTTGTGTTGGCATGCTAGTGGGCTTGGTCAATCGGTATGATGGAGAACCGTCGACTGCTCCTCGTTATCGTTTACTGACCTAATTACCCTCGTCTCACTCATTCTGCTTGCTCAGAAGAAACACATGAGGTATCGAATGAAGAGGATAATCCACCAGCCAATAGGGAGGCCTACTAGCATTACGACAAACCTATCTTCACCGTGAGTTTCTGAGAATATAAAATGACTTTCCATTGGAATGTTTTAAACTGGTTGATCCACCACCAGCAGCTGGACGTGTTGATCCACCACCAGCAGCTGGACGTGTTGATCCACCACCAGCAGCGGGACGTGTTGATCCACCACCAGCAGCTGGACGTGTTGATCCACCACCAGCAGCTGGACGTGTTGATCCACCACCAGCAGCTGGACGTGTTGATCCACCACCAGCAGCTGGACGTGTTGATCCACCACCAGCAGCTGGACGTGTTGATCCACCACCAGCAGCTGGACGTGTTGATCCACCACCAGCAGCTGGACGTGTTGATCCACCACCAGCAGCTGGACGTGTTGATCTACCACCAGTGGTTGGTACTGTCTTGTTAGAATCATGTCTACAGTGAGCTTCAATGCATTTTACTGATCCAACGACATCTATTCAAGAATCATGGCACGAAGACCACATAACCAGTGCAACTGCATCCGTTTCTGGCCCTCCACGAAGCTCCCGATGCACCGGATCTATCAAGGAAGACATATTTAGCATTGCAACCTGACTCAAGGAGTCGATCTTTGTACTGTGTTTTTCTGCAGTAGACGCATTAGGTCCTCCTAGGAACTGTTAAAAGAAGTAATTCATCACTGGTGGAACGACTGACTCTTCATAAACGTAAGGGAATGACCCTCGGAATGTGGAAGTTGCTTCCTGATCTGTTACTGCTTTACGAGAAAATATACATGGCTTTGTTTTATTTGGATTGCGTATTTATTTTAAGATGCAAAACATGCTTTCATAGAATAAATTATATAACCATGGCCAAATCAAGCCTAAGTGCCTCCACAAGGTGTATGCTTTTAATGAGAAAATATTAAAATGACATGATTTTACAGATTTTCGTAAATGACATTAATATGGCTGCCTCGACGCACAAACTACATTAAATATAAAAGTTGCTACTCCTAATTTTGAATCCACAGATACATTACACTTTGATGTATATTGAAAAGTTCACGTTGTTCGCTTAAAAGTTCATCTTGATTCTAGGGCCATGATACACATATACATGGAAAATAAGTAATTTTTTCCCATATGCTATCAATTATGTTATTTATATTTTCTTCGGAAGGAGCTGGGTGTTTCCTCTGCGATGTAATCTAGGTTAGACGATGTTTCGTCTTAAACTGACCAGCTATGGGAGGAACTAGTGAGGGAAATTAGCATTAGAATATCAAGATTTTATAAATTTTCGCAAATGACATAAATAATTGTTGTTATCACTCTCTAAACGCATAATCCAATAGCTGCTTCTCCTCATTTGGAATCTATCATACACCGGACGTTGATGTAGTATCGATTATTTTTGATTGACAGACGTTCGAGTTTTTTGCATTTTAATCTAGCTTAGGCGATGTCTGGAGTTAAATTGATTGGCTAAGGGTGGAAATAGGAAAATTATCATGAATTTTTTTTTAAATTTACCCCCCTACCTATCAGGGGTACCAAAAAGTAAACTTTTACAACAACTTAAAATTACTGAGGTTCTGGTGACCCCACCAATGGATTAATTAATTACGTTTATATGTTTTGTTTGCACCATCGAATGTGTAGCGATCGTGACATTGGTTTGAGTCACACTTCCCGGCTCCGTTGGTGGCGCAACCGTCGCAGTGAGGATCACAGGCTACAAGAGTGTGATAGTGTTGTGCAATTTGATGTAACCGGTTATGATAACAGACTACAAGACAACAGAAGGAGTAACGGTGGTGAAATGGAGCATCAGAGGACTGTTACAAATGCAAACTACTGGTCCTATTATTGTGTAATGAACTACCATAATACAAACTAACTGTATATCAGGAAAGACCAACAAATATTAGTTTTCTGGTTTCTGTTAAAAAAATCTTAAAATAACAATGGCAACAGCAAGTTTCAATATACATTTTATATTTTGCAATGGGACGCGGAATTGGCAGGGTATACAGTAAATAATATACACAGTATCATTGGATCCACTGGGTCTTATACGAATGTACATATATATATATATATATATATATATATATATATATATATATATATATAAATATATATATATATATATGTATAAATATATATATATAGGTTGTGAATCTTGGACATTGAGTCAAACACTAGATAAAACACTTGACTGCTCCTACACTACACTGCTTGCCTACTACAGATTTCCGCCATCGTGAGGCAATGGCGTCCACATGTATGTGTGGCAGGCCATGTGATGCGCGACGATGAAATGGCTAACCATGTTCTCCTTTGGAAACCAGAGGGCCCTCGAAGAAGAGGTCGCCCTCACATGACCCTGAGAGACACCATCGAGAGGGACACCGGCCTCAGTGGGACTTGTCTGGCTGCCAAAATGACAGACACCATTGAGAGGGACACCTGCCTCAGTGGAACTTGTCTGGCTGCCGCAATGACAGGCACCACTGAGAGTGACACCAGCCTCAGTGGTACTTGTCTGGCTGCCACAATGTCAGACACCATCGAGAGGGACACCGGCCTCAGTGAGACTTGTCTGGCTGCCACAATGACATACACCGTCGACAGGGACACCGGCCTCAGTGGGACTTGTGTGGCTGCCACAATGAGACAGACAACTGTGGAAACAGCTCATCGTGTAACCACGTTACGCGAATGACATAAATGAGTAAGTATTTTAGGAAAAATAAGTAAGTATTTTTTAGGAAAATTGGTGTACTGGGTTCAAGTATCCTCTGTTAAAGATTTTGAACATGAACGAAGACCCTAATGCACTGGCAACGGAGTATAGGTGGCGAATGTGAACCCTAAACCCTGACATCTAATCAAATCAGTTTAGTCCTTTCGTGTAGATTATCTTTTCTGCAAAAAGCGTAAATTAAACCTAAAAAGTATTAATGATACGTCCAAATAACGACTATCGGACTAGAACGGAGACGAGAATGTGTGGTTATCCAGCCATGGCAGAGGGATGCATTCAGCTGTTACATTCCCATGTCAATAGACATTAAACAATGACCAATTGGACAAGTCTGGGGGTTACCTTCCTCTCTCCTGTTAAATAAAATAGATGAATACATATTTTCGTTTTGTTTTTGTATTTTTAACGAGATGTGGGGTGTCCAATGAACTAGATACGTGGTGTATGGTGTTCACAATACATATTGTAGAATGAAGACATTTCTCATCCTGGGGCACAGTTTTGTTCGGCATGTGACCGATGAGATCAACCAGAAGGGTCTCGATGTAGGAGATCAGGTCGGACGAATCTAGGTGCGGGGCATTGGCGGTATGCGGGTATCCAGCGTTTGCCGGCAACTGCCATTTGTTCGCCGGGTGGCATCATCGATTGTCTTCCTATTTATCGGAACAAATGATCTAAGCGACCAGAAGAAAGACCCCGTATGGCTAGCAGGGGAGATCATGGATAATGAGGCCGGCGGACCGGAGCCGGGAGGACTTTAACCATGCAAGATTCGTAGTGAACGATGAACTGAATCGATTGGCGATCAGTTTCGATAACATTTATTTATGTAATCACAGAGGGTTCGCTACAAGATGGAGAGAAGTATTTGCGACACGATGATGTTCACCTGAATCAGAGAGGGATGATGCTGTATTTAAAAAAACATACGGTGTGTCGTACTGAAATAAAAGTAAACACGGGATTGCGAAGTTGTGGTCCTGTCCACAGAGCCGCTACTGCTGGCCACCCTACACCTCCACAAACACATGTCTGAGAGTGACACCAGCCTCAGTGGGACTTGTACACAGAGCCGCTACTGATGGCCACCCTACACCTCCACAAACATATGTCTGAGAGTGACACCAGCCTCAGTGGGACTTGTACACAGAGCCGCTACTGCTGGCCACCCTACACCTCCACAAACACATGTCTGAGAGTGACACCGGTCTCAGTGGGACTTGTACACAGAGCCGCTACTGCTGGCCACCCTACACATCCACAAACACATGTCTGAGAGTGACACCAGCCTCAGTGGGACTTGTACACAGAGCCGCTACTGCTGGCCACCCTACACCTCCACAAACACATGTCTGAGAGTGACACCAGCCTCAGTGGGACTTGTACACAGAGCCGCTACTGCTGGCCACCCTACACCTCCACAAACACATGTCTGAGAGTGACACCAGCCTCAGTGGGACTTGTACACAGAGCCGCTACTGCTGGCCACCCTACACCTCCACAAACACATGTCCTTGTAATTAATACATGGGCATTCAATAATTATTTCGGATGGTAAACCCGTTCAAACAAAATAAGCTATCAAATTGTGCTTAAAATAATATATCTAACCTATCGTAGTTGGGCAGGAGACGGAAACATGTGAAGCCGTACGAGCCAGCACTGCTGCAACCCGACAACCCCACACGCAGCATAATCCCCCTAACAACTACAAAATTGCACTAACAGTACGACGTATCACAGTGTCGAAAGTGCTAGGGTCATTGTTCTGTAGAAATCCATTGTTCATTGTAATTTGGTGGCCACCAGCATATCTTTCAGATTCTTGTTCTTTAATAATGCTGTTATAAACCTCGGCGTGTATAGTTCTGTACACGCGTTTTGAAGCAGTTTATAGGTGGCTTTGGCCAGTTTAGCAACTGTCCGTCCCTGGTGGGAGAAGCGAATCACAAAAGGTACGGTATCAAAAGAGCCCTCTCTAATATTCAATCCCACTGGCTGCGTAGTTTTAAGTCTTGTAATTCGCAAATCGGATAGTGACCAACTCCGTTTAAATGCTTGGCCACTTGTGTGTCGTTGTGATGTTCTATGTCCGATCTGTGTTTATTTAGAAACGTTAGGAGTCGATTGCTAATCTGACCCACTATCTTGCGGGGCAGGCGTTGCAGGTAATTAGGTACACCACGCTGGATGTACCTCAATTGTTGATTTTGCCCTGTAGTGGCCTCCTCTTGTTGTTAATAGGTGTGAAGTCTACAAATACCGTACAGGCGAGACACTATTTCACCTGACAATTCACGGCTTGTTCTTTCCTGTTCTGATTTTTAATGTCCGCTATGGTAGTGCCTTTAATGTGCCTTAAAACGCGATGTGTAATTTCTTTGCTTCAGGCTATGAGAATGTGTTCACATGGCCTCCTCGACGTCTGATGTATTCTTGCAAATCGTGTGAAATCGTAAGAGTTGCGACTTGAGGATACCAGAGAAGGTACTTTTCGGATGGAACGAGTCTTTGTACAGTAGTTGATGTGTATCTGTTGGTTTAAAGTAAACATTGCTGTCAAGATGTCCCGTCTCTGGGTTTCTCTTGAGTGCCGAAATCGACACCAATTGCGACTCTGACAAATTACCACCAATGTTCCGGTGTTTGGTAGTTATCGAGTTAAAATCTGTTGGTTGTTCCAATAGAGAGATAATGTCCTCGTTGTGGCAGGGCGGATTTCAGGTTGATTTTGCTGTAAAGTTCTCTTTTAATTTGGTTGATTTTGTTCCATGAAAAATATCGTAGTTGGATATGTCTAGCAACATGCATGATTGACTATTGCGTGTCTTCCGCATCATTTATCTGTGTGCTGTTGGTATAAATTGTAATCCAAAATTTAGGACGTCCGCCTGTGTTTCAGATAACACTAGATGACTTAAGTTGATAATCGTGGGATTGCACAGATCATTGGACTTATTCTGTGCGGCATGGTTGCCCTCAATGTTTCTTAGTTTAGATGACACAACCAATATGTTAGCATTTTGTTCGCTGTTTCTGGTGTGCAATGAATGTTGTCTGATGTGTCTGTCTCGAACGTTGACTCTTCTAATTTAGGTATTACAACATTGTTCTTAATGTCTAGTAGGCTCTTCGAAATTCTCATAATGTATCCTTGTTCTACCCGAGGTAATCTGTCGGAAACGTTTATTTCGGGTATGGGGATAATTGAGTGAGGAAAACACTTGCCTGCTCGAGCAGCCACCCTTCACAAATTAGGGGTAGTCGTCACACTTGGTTTGTTCGCTCTGTCGTTGATTCCTACCGATAAGATCACGATTTCTGGATGTGTGCCGTCTGTCTCTGCGGGATGCATCATCATTTGTTCGAGATTCCTAATTTTGGCTCCAGGGTAGCTGTCCACTTAAATGTCTCGTTCCTTCGATTATGTAATCCTAAATACGTTCGAGTCACCTCGAAGAGGGAGTGGTGATGGTAGTAGAACACAACGGCTGTGGCCCCGGTGATAGAGACGTTGTCTGCCGCTTACGACCTGCAGTCAGCGTACAAGTAGGAGAAGGCTTGAGTTAGCCGTGGGCAAGGAGAGAGTTGAAATGGATGGAGAGGATACGACAGCGGAGTAGAGGGGTGCTTGAGTGAAGCCAGTGGGCTTGTGTGCCGATGTGAGAGGGGTTGTAGCCACAGCTCTGCTTCGTTTCGTTGGTAGTGTAGTCGACGAGCTGATCATTGTGTTCTTCCTTGGCTGTTTGCGTGGTGGCTTTGTTGTCGTGGGCGTAGTACTGCTTGGCAAAGGTGTTGTCTCTGTTTCGCACTCTGAGTGCTCACTGTCCGTAGCGGTATTGTTTTCGTCAGTGCTGTCCCTCGTCGACGGTTGTGTTGATTTGGTGGTTGGATTTTTCTGCGAAATCTTGCCCACACTTCCTTCGCCTTGGACACAGTCACGGAATTGCGTCAGTAGTTTCCCGTACACGTTCCTTCCGTGTCCGTCGTGTCCCGTACCCATATAGTGGTCAGACTGATGAAGTTCCTTCTTTCCGATGTGTTGGGTCTTCTGGCGTGGTCGAATTTACATTGGAAGATCTCCCACTAAATATCCTCAGCTCGATGTATCCAACTGTTGTCGTTAGGTGGGAAAATCCTTGCTATATTGTTGACCTCCATCGTTGTGTGAGCAAGGAAAATTGCGTCGGCGGCTGCTGGCGTGTAATAATATATAGCCTTGGCAAACATCAGTGCATGGGTCCCGGACACACACCCACACTCACCCCTCCCTACACACACACACACACACACACACACACACACACACACACACACACACACACACACACACACACACACACACACACACACACACACACACACACACACACACACACACACATACACACAGCGAGCGAATCATATCCAACAACCACCGACAACCACAATTTTCAAAAATATTCATTTGTATTAATCATTTGAATTAAAATCCAGTTGTTTCGTTTGGTTACATAGTGAAGCATACCGAATGATTGATTCAGCTTTAATGATTAATGAAATTAAGAAATGTTGAATATAGAAATGACAATAAACAAGTGGTCTGTGGAGTACCTTACACTATCCAGAACAACGATGCTGTTATTCTCATCAGTACTGTTGGCATCGGCGCGAGGGTTTCCATCAGGGCAGCAGTCTACTTTTCATATATTACAAGCATGTAAGCCTAGCCCCCTCAGTGAGCAACAAATCAATTTGTTTGGTTATTACCAGTGTTCGAAATATAGGCTAGCCGGTCGTCACCGACTACCTACTTTGCCGTCGAGTCAGTAACTTTTCTGAGTTACTGGTCCGTGTGACTGCCTACTTTTCCGGGGACATCACACCGTTTTACAGCAGTACACACCAGCTTGTCGTCAAAACTGGCCATCTTGAAGTCGCTGTTTGCAACAAAAAACTGTTAATAAAAATGCGTTTTTACGCTCAACATAGCCAAATTTCCTATGTCGTGGGACTGACGCTCAGGAAACGCGCACTTTATAGTTAGTTTTATAGTTGAATAAGCTCCTGAAACGAACATACGGTAACGTACTCACTATCCAAATAGACTATGCACTTTGTATTTATTGGAAAACGCCGTCTATGCCAAAATCTGCCGGGGAAACTGTTAGAAAAATGCGGAAAACTCTGACAAGCGTCATCGACATTTCCGTGAGACCTGGCTGCAGAATCCACGAATGGAAGACTTCATATAAGAAGTCACGAAGACCAGGACCCAGAAGAAGGTGGCTCCATGGGCGCGGGAAAAGGGGCAGGGGGGATTTCTCCTGCGGGGGGGGGGCAGAAATATAGTTCTGTCCCCCATGAAATGTAACCGTGAATGTTTGTTAATGTATTAATAATTATGTGTTTTTCGACTGTGAATGGTGTGTGCAATTGTAGGGCATATATATGGTTTTGTGTCTCCCTCCCAGTATTAGGCGGCGCGGCGGCAAACAATTGTCTAAAGCACCACCTTCGGATGTCAACATTTCAGCAGAGACAGCAGAGACAAGCTGGAGAAGGTAAATTGACAGCAGCGGCGCGACGGAATTTTTTTTTCAACAGCACTGCCCCCCCCCCCCCCCCCCCCGTATTCGGCCGAGACAGCGGAGAAGCTGATGTCACAGCGGCGCGGCGACGAAAATTGTTGAGTGGTGCTGAAGCTCTGGTAGACCCCCAATATGAATTTCGTTCCCGCGCCATGAATGTGATTCTTAAGGATCTTTGCTCACAGATGGCTAATGAATGGTCGACTGCCAGTTTGTGCCACATGTTTCAATTAAATCGAATTGAGGAACATTTTTCCAAATCTCTGTTGTTCATAATTATTTTAGCGAATATATAGCAATAAGGTTAAATATCAGTATGATAATATATCAAATCAGTTTATAGGCGTATATATCAGCAGCATAACCTCTATCTGACATTTGTATTGAATTATTATCACTGGACCAGGACCTAAAAACCCAGACCGGGAAGGCATGATATTTGGTGTAAAAACCTGGCTCTCAACATTGGGGACTGTGCATCCTTCGTGACTCAGAGATCACGTTAATGTCGGTCTCGTCTCAATTTGGGACGTAAAATAACCACTGAGAGCGACAAGCACCCTGGCTGTGACCACCCTCAGTGCCAGCATATAAAGGTCAGTTTGGCAATAATGTTCTGAAAACGGCTGACCAGTTGAATGAGACTTCATAAGACCATTACATTGTAACCACAATAATACAGACTAGTCAGTTAATAGAACGTCGCCGAGCGATGGAAATAACTAGAACTGTGTACTTTTTCTTTAAGGCCTATTGTTTAGCAGGCCGTTTGCCCTCGCGCATTGTGCCACTGCTAAAATACGGACCAGTAGCTTTGCAGCCTAACCAGTAACTCTTTCAAATTTCTGGTCCGAATGACTAGCACCTTTCTGGGGTAAAAGTCGAACACTGGTTATTACCATCACAGTATGTTGATCATCTACTTGTTTACATTGGAGCAATGTGTGAGGTGATCATCACTGAATTCTCTCAGGCATGAGAAAAGTCCTCTAGGAAAGCAGAAACTATTGCAAACATGTACATAAATCACTCTAAATAACTATCGTTTTTTAATATGTGACCAATTGAAATGGTAGATTATAGAGGCCAACGATCTAAAGACGCGAGTGGACATAGAACGTTGCGAGTTAGGAGATGAACTTAAATGATGCCAAGTTAACGTATTTATAATATCGTATTACATAAATAACCGACTTTACCACGGGTTAAATTTATGTTATTGTACTATCACTGCAAATGGGGCCAAGATGTTCCGCGCAGGGTGGATTTTATCTCGTAAACATTACAGCCAGGTCACGATACATGACGAAGAAGGTCGACTAATCACAGATCCGGTCGAGTTTGGTGCAAGGGTCAGTGAAAACGCAAAACGCCGTCGCTTGTGATTTTCTTTCGAATCGCATCGAAAGTCAATGAGCTCCTTTCGCTTAATGAAAGTGGATTCCATGGTCGAAATACGGCTGACGCAGTGTTTGGGTACCGGTGGTTGTGTGCCAAGGCACAGAAATATCGCTTCCCAGTCGAGATTCTTCGCGTAGACATGAGCCGAACAGTTAATTCATCAGACGACACAAACTGGTGGAGATACTTTCAAACGTCCTTGAAGAATCGGAAATTCGAATGACGAGACTTCTTGCAAACACATCACTCGCACCTATCCTAGCACGTCAATCCGCGACACAGAGTGTTCAAACAAAGTCTAGAGTTACGTCAATGATCGTCAGTTACATGTGATATTAATGATTATAATTACGTTACATGGGAGAGAATACGTCAATGTTCCTTAATTATGTTGATTAGATTCATGTATTTATATGTATACCTTATATCAAGGGGGCATTATAATTATTATACAAAATGTTCCCTGTTAAATGTACTTGCGCTATGTTACATTTACGATAGATGCTAATGAGAGTAACATAATTATAATTATGCTGAGCATAATCATGTTATGTAGGAGACGAATTGGACAAGTAATTCATGCATATTTTGATACCAATAAGGCTTTCATTGAAAACCTAATGCGATGTTAAACTATTTTAATGTCGATGTATGTTGTTTTGTTCTCTGAATATAATGTGTGCGTATTTAGATACACGCATCTGGATTACTTGAGGTTTATAGAAACATTATCTTGCTCATTCTTTGTCCCGAAATTAAAATCATCACAAAATCGCAGGTAAAAGCTATTGAGGGAGCCCCAATATAAACTTGCGTAATTTTGACAATATTCCCAAATTGTTTTAGCTAAACACTTTTGATATGTTTTCTGGGATATATGCTTGCTTTCAAAACTGTAAGATTTGCTTCTGTTGCACTTTGTTCCAACATGACCCTAGTTTGGTAATAAAAGTCGAGACTAACCACGCATATCGGTCGAAGAGTGTCCGTCATTCGTGACAACAATAGGCACCCATCAAGGTGACAGCCTTAGCCCAGTGCTGTTTATAATCTACATCGAGGAGCGTACCTTCAAAACACTACTGTTAAGTTCAAAACACTATCCCAACATACTCTCAAGACACTACCCAGTGTCAAAACACTACTGTTATTATATTTGACCACCCAAGTACACAAGTTACCTTTAGTAATCATTCTGTGCACTAAGGTCGAGTTCGTAATCGTTGGAACCAATTAGGCAACGGAAATAAATAGTTAATGTGAAATGCATAGACCCCGGGAACGGGGGGGGGGGGCAGGGGGCAGTTTCCCCTGGAATTTCTCAGGGGGGCACACATATACTTCTGCACCCCCATTAAATGTGAACGGGAATGTTTGTTTTTGTGGCGAGCGTCAATGGCGGGTGGAAATGGAAATGTTCTGCCCCCCCCCCCCCGGCTTCCGATGTCACAATCGAGCCAACCGAGACAGCCACAAGGTGAAGGAAGATGTGAACGTTGGCGGCGGCGAAAATTTTGGAGTGGTGCTGAAGCTCCGGTAGCCCCTCCCATATGAATTTCGTTCCCGCGTTACTGTATTAATGTCATTATAATTAGCTATGGTTTGACTTAGTTATGGTTGACGTTAGTCATAGCGTATGTGTTGGACCCAATGAGATGACGGGGATAAATAGTTAGTGTGATAATCAGACGAGGGGAATAAATAATTATTCATAACACCTACGTCATCCATGAGAATCGTTGTCATTGGCCTGTCAAAAACTTTTTTTTTTAAAGAATGGGACCGTTTCATCGACCATCATGCCATAAAACCTGAACCTATGAAAATCAAATATCGCAAGTCACGCACCATTGATGCAGTGTCTTTTCGACAAGACATTCCACTGTTCCTCTCTTATGATCTTGACTTGCTGAACGTAGAAGAACTGGTTGATCAATACGATCATATGCTGGTCAGCTTAGTTGATTCGCACGCGCCTAAGCAAGAAAACCATGTTCGATTACTGCAAGATGCAGCGTGGTATATCGACGACTTACGGACTGCGAAACGAGAAAAACGGCAGAGAGAAAATCCTGGAGAAAATCCAAACTAAAGTTGCATAGACAATTGTACGCTGATCACTGCAAGAGAGTGAATGCACTATTTACCCAAACAAAATCTGCCTACTATTCCAGCATAATCCGTGACACAGGCAAGAACCAGCAACGGCTGTTCCGAATTGTAAACTGTCTACTGAATCGCAAAGTGGGAACTGTACTCCCTACCCACACGTCAGAAGCTGAAATGGCGAGTATATTTTCAGACTATTTTTCTGAAAAGATCAGCAACATTTGTCTACCAGCTCTGACAGAGGAAATGGTGACAACAAATAATTAGTGTGTAATGTCCTTATTAATTAGGTTAAGATTATTATAAGGTATTATTTTAGTTAGCTATGGTTGGAGTTGGAGTAATCATTGGAACAAGTCAGACGGCGAGAATGAAAAGTTAGTGAATGTTTTATTATTCATTAAAAATATTATTATTATTATTATAAGCAGTTATGGTTGAAATCAGTTATGTTTTGGATTATCTTAGTTACACTGTAATCGCTGTGGATGTCGAAATGCGTCGTGCCCTAATAGTTCAGTAGAAATTGACGATGACCCGGACATTTTGGTTAAAAAGCTAATTTTTGTTTTAAGGTGACCAGTAGGCTTTCCTGAACTTCCAAACAACCAACCAAAATCAACCCTGGGGAACTTTTTTTTTACCCCAATCCTTGTTTTGGGGTGTTTCGGTCCAATTTCGAAGTAACACTTTTTGTTTGCGTTTGTTAGTCATATGTTTAACTGTTTCATTTATTGGTTAATACGTTTGTAATGATATGTATACTGGTCTATTAAGCCGCACATTAATGATGGAGTTTAATTAATCAAGTAAGTAATTAACCAATTAATTAATTAATTAGTAATATATTTTTTATATAGCACTACGTCCCAACGTTGTTCTGGGATTTAATTAACATCTTAATTAAGATCACATGAAAGTCACGTATATATACCCCAAACAATGAATGGTATAGTATTCAAACTTGAATATAACTAGGAGAGATCATAAATGTTATACTTGTAATCTTCTAATATATTATTTGTTAAACATCACTATCAGCATTGTCATCATCGTCACTGTCGGGTAACTCTACAAGAGTTGGGCCGTTTGCGCACCGTCCTTGACATTTGCAGTGGACGCTACAGACTAGACGCATCTTTGAGCAGTTACAACACACACATAATTTATCTTGGTGCTTGCAAGAACAACGGATCTCTTGTAGAAAATGTTCGGGTGCTGGTTTTTTGTCTGTGCTGACGGGCATTACTGAGTGTGCGTCACAATGGAAGCCATATTGGTTCTTTCTGTCCAATACCGTCTTCAGATTAACCCAAGTAGAAACATGAATGTGCACTCTGAGTGAATGAAATTAGCATGCTCGACTTGTCGATGGAATTCTTTCAATGGCGACATACTTTGATGAAATTATGTGCATGTATCGTAAGTCGTCGAGACTTAAATTTCAGTTGCTTTTGGTGTAAAGCGAAACCATATACCGCTCCCCAGCTGTTGCAATGTCGGCGCTCGATGCAGTGTTATTGCCGAATATGGCAACGATCGATGTTCTCAGCTCATCCTAGAAGTTTCATGTGTTTGACTTTGCCAATGCCATAGATAGCTGACGTTGTGTCACAGCCAGACACAGCGTGTGCAAATGGCAAGCACTTACACATCTCCTTTCCGAGAGCATGTTGACCAGTGCGGATACTGAGTAGTCTTTGTTTGGTTTACATGTAAATAGTGGACTTCTCAGGCGCATGATTAAGCAGGATTACAATAGGGTACACTTCACAATTGTGGTATCCGCATATCCTTCCTCGCCAGCGTGACGCACCTCGACACTTTCTTTCAGCAAGTAAGTAGAGAGGAGATTAATGAGTTGCTGTTTGTTGTGCTTGAAAGAAAACTACTTTTGTCTGGAGGCACTGGAGTGTTACGTCCAACCAACACACTGGAGTGTTACGTCCAACCAACACATCAGTGGAAAGGATCTTGCCCAATTTACGTCGCTTCTGTACGGGTTCCTTGTTGGTGAGCACTACATAGCTGCCGAACACTATGAACCCGACTCTATCGTGTGCTGCCAAGTGGTGAACATGCATCACATAAGATGAACACACTTTATGAAAGGTATCTGTCTTTGGCCAGGGCGTCTGATGCAGAACGGCACATCCACCCACAACTGTGACTTTGACGTCAATTCCATCTTTGCAGACAACATGGGGATCGAGGGTAGCGATGTATGAAACTAATTTAGACGTCACTGGCCTTCGCATTGTGCCGTTGTCGTGGAAAAAAGCTGGGGCTACAGCTGCTAGCTCATGTGAGAAGACACTACGATCTGATGGTCCAGAAGATTATGCCCTGGCAAATAGTCTCTGGTACAGCTCCGTCGACGACAAGCGCACTTCGTTTCCATCTTTCAGTTTGACAGTTTTCCTCATAACTGCGAAGGTTTTCACTTGGTCTTTTCATTCCAATATCAACAGATTGGTCTACATTGACTCTCTCATCAGCTATGACCCCAGTAGCAACATTTTGCAGGTGCTCATCATGGTCGGTGGAAAATGGGTTGTCTTCGCAGAAAGGTCAGGAATTTGGCCAGATCAATGTTGTCCTGTGTGACGCGACAGTGAGTTTTAAAATCGTAACCTCTCGAGTTCGTACGAGTTGGCATACATTCAGATGCAACAACCTGGTTTGTTGCCTGAGATGATTTAGTCACATTTCTTGAGGCAGTGTAAGTATTTCCACATTGTTTATGGACATAATGATCACCTGCATTACTGATTTTTTCAGCCAATCCATCACCTTGTAGTTTTGACACAGCCACCAATGAATATATCCCTTTCTTTCTAAGTTTAACCATTATGCCACCACCACCTTCTTAACGAATAACACGTTGCTCCATATCAATGACCCGTTCCTGAAAACGATGTATGACTATTTTCTAGACAATCTTCATAATATGACTACGTGTACTATTATTATGGGTAATATGTTCAACAACAGTTGCTAACTTTACTTTATATATAATTACTAAAACAGAGATTTCGGATTTAAAATGCTATCTTACTAACTATGAATTTTTCACTAATAATTCAACCAAGATCTACCGTTACGCCTTAGCTACAAAATTATGAACAATGTCATGTTTGGCTTTCCATACCACACATTTTCAAATCGCTCAAGCATATGAATGCATAATAATCCAGAACAATCAGTACATCAATAATTTATTATAACTTTTCTAACCATCTGTAAGCAAATAATTAATACAATAGCTATTATTTATTTAGAATATAGATCCACTGCATAAAATGTCTTGAGGGGGTTTACGAAAACGGTTGTTCTATTAAGTACTACGGATTTTGGTTAAATTAATATATATGTGATATTATCGCTCGGGTTTGGATTTTAAAACATTGGCTTTTGATATACAAACACTTGATTTCTTATATTAGCGAGTTAATGGATACATAAAATACATATCACCACAATTAAGTATCATAATCGTTAGCTTGCTGGCCAGTGGAAGTCAGTACGCCAAAACTCATTTGCATTTATGTATGGACAGCCAATAAAAAGAACATGTTACAAAAAATTACTGACAGGGTACGTTCATAAAAAATCGAGGTTCCCAGGGTTGATTTTTTTTTCTTCTGGAAGTTCAGGAAACCCTACTGGTCATCCTAATACAAAAATTGACTTTTTAACCAAAATGTCCGGGTTTGGTCAACAATGTGCTGATTTCTACTGGACTATAAAGCCGTGTCGAATGGCAATGACTGACGGGGCAGATCGTTGAAAAGGCATAAGCGAATCCTACATACCTGCGTAATTTGAAACGCGAACATATATGTATATATATATATATATATATACATATACACAGTGTATATATATATATATATATATGATATAATATAATATACATATGATATAATGTATATATGATATAATATATATATATATATATATGTATATGACATATTTGTTCGTTGGACATCCAATTCAAGCGATAGATAGCTGAGATCAATTTTACAATGTTCTCGCCATTTAGTGGTATCCGATAAAATCGAATGGTACACACCTTTTACAAACGATTGGTGCATCCAACCGCATTACAAATTGACAGCTTTGTGATTTTTTTCAACAAAGGTAACTTACGTGAAACCAATCGACTCTCCAGCTTTTACTGTCACAGTCTGCTCCTCTACGTCCTACAACGGATTAAAAATATAGTTACGAACATACTTTGATTATAATTGGATAAGCTTATTTTGACTTTGATTATAATTGGATAAGCTTATTTTAACTTTGATTATAATTCAATTGCAATTAAATGCGCTTCTATAAAACACGTATGTTAACGTTTCCCGAAAGCCACAAACAAATAGTGGTATATAATAAAACAATACGACTTCACACTTATCACATGCAAGAGAAGATATATTGTGATTGCTTGGTTAATTTAGCGCCATGACCAACCAAATCGTTAAGTTTGCGCGCCGTCGTTTGCATGAAGACGTCACGCTGCACTATCACCGCGTGCAGATGTCGGCAAACCGCAGGACCTTTAACAAGATTTAATAAGATTGCCAGCCAGAGAATTAACTGTAGGTGGCAGGTGGTCAAGGAAGCCCTTTGGCTTATCGAGAGTCCGACCCTTTTATCTATGTGTATCCCGCCCGTCTGAGGTATGTGTCGATTTTATTTTTAAACATATTCACGCTACTAGCACCCACACAATCAGCAGGTAATCTGTTCCATTCACTTACAATCCTTTGTGAAAATGAAAACTTTCTTATATCCAATCTACTCTGCTCCTTTGCTAATGTAAGTTCATGTCCTCTAGTCCTTATATCTTTCTTAATTGAGAAAAAAATATTTCTATCAATATTTTCATAACCCTTCAATATTTTAAACACTTCTATCTGATCTCCTCTCAATCTTCTGGTCTCTAGTGTTGTTAAACCGCATTTTTAGGCGTATTTCGTAACTAAGATCCCTTAGTTTTGGTATCATTTTAGTTGCTCTCCTCTGCACTCTTTCTAGCATATCTATATCCTTCCTGCGATATGGCCTTCACGCTTGAATACAATATTCTAAATGAGGCCTAACTAATGTTTTGTACAGCGGTATTATTAGCTCTTTTTCCTTATACAGTATTTTTCGCCTAATTAATCCAATGATTTGATTTCCCTTTGAAGCTGCAATTCCGCACTGCTCTGAAACCTTCCTATCGGCACTAATGATTAACCCTAAGTCCTTTTCTTTTAGAGTAGTACTTAGTACAGTACCCCCCATTGTATATTCTACCTCTTCGTTCCCATGTCCTGTGTGGAGGCATTTATATTTCCCAAAATTGAACAGCATTTGCCACTTTTCAGACCATTTGATCAACCTGTCAAGATCATCTTGTAAATGCTGTCTATCTCCATCACTTTTAATCCTTCTAAACACTTTTGTATCATCCGCAAATGTCAACACCTTGCTTGTTATTTCATCATCCAAATCGTTGATATATATTAAGAATAACATAGGTCCTAGTACTGATCCCTGTGGTACCCCACTCAATACCGATTTCCAGTTTGAAGCCCCCCCCCATCAACTATTACACGTTGTCTTCTGTCAATCAGCCATTGTTCTATCCAGTTTATTATACCATTTCCTATGCCATGGGCCTTTAGTTTAAGCAGTAATCTTTGATGTGGTACTTTGTTGAAAGCTTTTCGAAAATTTAAGTAGACGATATCTACTGGTGATCCCTCATCTACCCACTTAGTGATGTCTTCCAAAAAACATAACATATTTGTTAAGCATGACCTCGCTTTAAAAAGCCATGTTGAGATGGGTTTATCAAGTTTTGTTTAACAAGAAAATCCACCATGTGATCTTTAATTAGTCTTTCTAATAATTTACAAATCACTGATATTAAACTCACTGGTCTATAGTTAGACCTGTCCTTGTTTGGCTGATAGAGACTCCTCAAATGTCGTCAAACATCTTCGAAGATTCGCTCCGTCTCCACGGGCCGGAATGATTTCGTCGGAGCGTTCGAATGAGCCAGATCAAGAACTCGCTTTATCGCTACATAAAAGCAAGCGGCAACTATAAGAAAGTTGTAACGACAGTGAGTGGCGATGCCGTCCGTTTCATTCGACGTCACAGCGTCCACGTGTACACCACACATCCGGTGATCCTCCTAGCGGCGCACATCTGCCAGAAGTACAATATTGACGACGAGCCGGAACTGCTGGCGGACATATTAATGTCGGTGTTCCTCTGCGACGGAGGCTTCGATCGCTTCGTTATCTTCCTCGACCCGTTCACATTGTCGTTTGACGTCGACCCGATCATATATCCATTCCACAACATGCATACGTTCGGGATGATCTGTCAACGTTACCTGAAGGTGTTGGAGTATATCTTGTCACAAGCAACTCACATCACTGTGCCGGTTGAGTTAAGCGAATATCCCGTCACCGACTGCCAGCAACCGTCATACACAAGTTACTACTCCAAGGTGCCATTTATCGAGATGCCGATATTATTTAGTTAGTACCCCACTATCCCTCGCTTGTCACTCAATCAACGCCCCCGCCGTGTTGCTTCTTCTCCGCTACGGCGCGGACCCGATGCAAGCTGGGCATGCTCATCAAATCATTGGCCTCTACTTCCAGGTGAGGTCTGGAAATTACCGGACTATTTTGAGTTATACATCAACGATGATATTAATGTGTGAATATAACAAGTTATGAAACAGCTCTAGCATTCTGTCATTGCATACCAACGCTTCATGAGAGCTTTCAAACTCCTTCTATAAGTGAAACACAACACATATGCAATATGTATTACTTATTCCTTGCGGAATTACCAACATCTATCGGCGGGCGAAGCAGCACCGTAGGGATATCGAACTAAAGCTGTGCCTACGCTACTTCTGTCGCTCCCTCGGGCGCGGCTTCCCATCACCGTCGGGAACCGCGTCACTTCCGTCGCACCGCCTTCCGACCGCTATAGGCTGCTACCGCGAGATCGACCGCCTCAACTCGTCCGCTGATCCTATGCATATATGTCGCCGCGCAATCAGGCGGACGCCGACAGAAATACAGGCACTACCTACCGGGATACAACAGCTTCCGTTGCCGGTCTTTGTTAAACAGTATCTGGATCTTATGTTAGACTGAATGGTCTGCCTGGAAGCACAAACACTACCTGTGGTCTTTGCTCCAATTATCTTTGAGTACTGCGGAGACAGTATGACGTTCATACTGTATTCATGACATGTGAGGTTCTCTGCTAACAACCTGGAGAAAAAACAGTCTGCAAGTAGAAGACATTTAAAATGTACCTCCTCAAATCGATGTTATCGTTCATTTCGTGCAGTCTCTAACAAGGCATTACGACATACTGGTGCGTTCATAGATATGCTAATTAATTTAGCTTTTGTAATATAATCCTACTATTTAATTATTTGTGTCCGGGTCCGGTAAAATATCACCCAACCTTCTTCACGATGGGCAAAATTAATTGACGAAGTAAGTTCAATAATCTGTGCTAACAAAGGAAGGTCAGTAATATAAATTAACGATGAAAAATACAATGGCTTTTCACAGCCGTCGCCGTTGAATAATGCGCTTGTTGCATGATTTATTTGTCAGTTCGGAGTTTGTTCTTCATCTTGTTGCAGTTTTAGTGCACCTCTATTTGTTGACGCTACAACGTTCGGTTGGTGTGGGAATGACGAAATTTTTACGCTCAGCTGCGCATGAGAACATCGCTACACGGCTGTGGCTTCAGTAGCTATTACATCTTTTCGACTCGACTCCGAGTGTATAGGCCTAGCTGTGTGTCTGACGTACCTGTTTAGCTACATATACGTACGTACATGCGTGTGTGTGTGCGTGCGTGCGTGGGCGAAGGAGATTGCGTGCGGTCATTTCTGCACGTAAACTCGACAGATGAACTACTGCTGCAAACGTTGTCACACATACACCATACAAAGGAGAATACTTCATACACATTGGCTGATATTTTAAACAATTATTAAAGTTGCTCTTAAACAAAGTATAGTACATGCGTAAGGTTTTCGAGAAACATTGGTCTAAACGTAGTGTGACGCTGCATGATTAGGTAATATCAATTCCAGTTATTAGTTTAACTCTATAGTATATATTTAAAATCGAAATATATGCATTTTACATAGGTTTAGAGTACCATAATTGTTTTTTTTAATTTCACTAAAGAATAACAGCTGACATTGTATGCTTTTTTAAACAGAATACATGTTGAGCAATCTCAAAAGGTGCTCCAGAAGTTTATCTGTACAAGCAATCATGGGCAGTGTGGGTCAATAAAAGCACTAGGTAAAATAGAAATGCACACAGTACTGGCTATTGTGTGTGTGTTGTCCAGCAAGGGTGGTCACTTCTCAAGTTGATAGCAAATTATTAGTTGTAGGGATTTCATTAATTTTTTTGGCAGTCTGCATGATATGCATGTATCTTTACTATAACAGGCTAAATTCGACATGTTTCTCCATAGTCACAATTGCTATTAGGCGTAAGACCACTGTTAGACTTCCTGCTGTGTTAAAACATTTCCCCCTGAAAATGATGAGATTTTTCATTTGAGACCCTTTTTTATGTGAACTGAGTGCACTAAACCAGGCATATCAACAGGTTCTGTCGTAGAATGTATTGGAAGTGAAATGACGCATATCTGGAAGAGTGTAGTTTGCGGAGTGATTTTTTGCCATTTTTTTATATAGCACACGTGGGTGCAGAAAAACGTGGTTATTTTGTTCAATGTCGTTGCGCACCGAGTATGCATGCGTTTTAAAAGAGCTGGAAATATGTGATTTTAATGAAATTTCATCAGTATATCAATGACATGATATCAGTGGCTGTGAATGAATTTCAGATTTTTGTCTGGTACAGTTTTCGTATAATCTGACAAAACGTTAACATGGTCGCCAATGGGAAATCTAACAGTGGTCTCACCCCGGCCTGGGCCTACGCCTAGTGAACACGTGTGGGACTAGCGAAGTTCACCAAGACTAGTTAAATCGTTATTTACACCCAGCATACGTATTTATTTGAAGTTGAAAATAACAAAGAAGTTTCCCAAAAAGCGCGGTAAGGCGCAAACAAAACGAACGTAAAGAAGAAAATGATGACTTCGACAGAACCCACGTCAGAAGATGATCGTGTCGTGACAGCGAGATGGAGGGTCTGTGGGGTCCCGGAAGATGGCGCGCTTAGCGACAACGAAGAGGCATTACATCTAGGAATCAGTATCTGGAATTAAATGTGTCTGAACCTGCAATGACTATTGGCCTATATGAGCACTTGTATAGAATCCGGATCCACCTCGATTTCGCCGTTATAACTTGAGTTTTGCCCAACTTTGATACCTCAGACTCGGAGCGTTAATTCCATCATTCAAGTTTCAACGTCATTCCATCCATGTCTTCTGGCTCTGCCATTCCCCGGGAATGTGTTGGTACATCACATTCCGCTAGGGGCAGCACCGTAAATTTGTCCCGCATTCTAGACCTGAAACCTGTGACGGTTTTGGACGCCATTGCTACGGCTCCCGCCGAGATTGGGGGATTCCCCAAAATCGCTTGGCAACATTATGCAAATGAATTTACGTCGTATTTTGATGATCACATGAACCAATGAAAGACTGATCTACGTCATAGCCAGTTTCGCGGGAGTTTTCCAAGCACAACGAACGAGGTAGGTGAATTTAAACTTTGATGTCGTGAACAATCGTTTAAAAATATGGTATAATAGATTTCCATCCCGTTAGTATCCTGTTTCTACCTTTTTAAAATACATATGCCTTCATATGATATGCATTTTATGGTTGTGGACCCCCGTGGGAGCGTGCAATCGCTCGTGGAAAAACAGGCCTGTCGCACGCTGTTCGGCGTTCAAAGTTGAAATGCGTAGTTTGTAGCCTGCGCGCGACCGGTTCAGCGGCACGTACGCCACGCTGGCGTTGCATAATTATGATGTGTTGGCGCGCGCTATGCAAATCATAACATTTTTGCTGTACGGGTTAAAATGTATACGTTTCAAGCAATCGTGAAATAAAATCATAGTTTTAAATTGATTTACAAATGTAGCACTGGGCCTGAGAATGTGAGCGTAGACTGCATGATGTGCTTCGAATGTGTTGATCACGTCATTTCCTACGATGCAACATCCACGCAATCCAAACTGTTTGCACCTAAATCCTAACATGTTCTGTGCACAAAAGTAACTATTGATATGTAAGTGTTGCATGGTATTCATTATTTTTCCAAATAACTGTGTGAAAATATTAGTTTTCTAATTTAAGGCCAGGCACGGCAGGCAAAATGTATTATTGCATATATCTGGCATTTAAATGGAAACGTGATCGTGATTGGGTTACTTGTGCCACGTGGGCACTGACCTGCCACGTAATTGGCTGTTGTGAGGGATGGGCTAGGATCAATGGGTTTGACTCCATCTTGGAATCTTTGAAATTACCACCTACTGCAAGATTAAAACATTTAATATTAAATCCAGTGCCATCAGCCCTTTTGTAATTGTGTCCATTTAATTTAACATTTATTATTGTTTAAAATAAGAAATAGTAATTAAAATGTTGCCATGATATTTAAATTATTGTAATACAACAGTACTCAATGCCAGCTTTTTAATAGTTGTCTTAATAATTTTTTGTGTAAGATTACTTACACAAAAACTAAGTCCAGTGACACCAATTTAATTATTTTATTTTTGGAATACACTCTTATGTTTATTAACACTAGTGGTATTGCATTAATTTGTATCACACACATACATTAATACAGTTTTCCTCTATTTCATGTTGAAGGATTCTGCTGCAAATGTATGAAGAGTAACAGTACATTGACAGTGTCCTGTGAACATTGGCACGCTTCACTTGCATTGCTGTATGACACATTGAACGGATTTTATCTACAATCGACCAACAGTGTCCTGTGAACATTGGTACACTTCACTTGCATGGATATATGATATGAAATAGTGAACCGATTATATCTACACTAGTCGGCAATGTACTCTGTTCCTCCTTCTATAGTTCCCTGTATGTGCAGTGACGTTGACAATAGTTATTGTACTTCTGCTGTTTCAGTTGTTTTCAATGTCTACTTGTCGGCTGCATACTGTGAACAACATGTTAACATTACTTCATGTTGATGTGAGACATTAATGAACAAAAGAATTAAGTATCATTGTTGTAGTACTGATCTTTGCATTGTACTGTGAACATTTCATGACATTGAACTATACAGGAAATTATACAGATCTTGGAATGCATAATAAATTATGTTAAATTCAAGCAATGCTGTTGTGTTTCTTCACAACAATGGTTGTGTCAGGGACACCTCAATGTTTACAAACAAGTCAAATAATGCACAATGGTCAACAGTTAGTAGTTGAACTTTCATTTTGATCAACATACCATAATTATTAAGTAAAAATAAATTGGACATTAATAATATAGACAACATGGTTAGAGGTCAATTTTTTAAAATAAATTAATCATTAATGGTTCACACTTTAATATGCCATTTTATCCCAAAAATTATGGTTAATATGTAGATGTGATAAATTACAAGGATTTATAAAGTTACTAAGTCCATGTGTTACATTAAATAATTTAAGTAAGTAATTTGTCAACATAATTAAATCGGTGCTCATTCAAGGTCAATTATCTAGGTCGTATCAAGGTCATATGCTATTATGGTCAAGGTTAAACATTTAGTTACTTTTAATTTGCTAGCACAACATACCATAATTATTAGTTTAAAATAAATTGCACATTCATACATGCAATTAGGTCAAAGGTCATTTAAAAAAATTTCATTTCATTTCAACACTTTATAAACATACCAAGCCCATGTGTCACACAGAATCATTTAATTAGGTCACTTGTCAACATATATAGGTCAACGGTCATTAAAGGTCAAATAACTAGGTCATGTCAAGGTCACAGTACAAGGTCAACATTTTTGGGTCATAACATTTTACTTTACTTCAATATCTTACAATATACAGATTATGTAATGTTTTGCCTATATTCAGTGCCACATGGTGGCAGCACAGTCTGCACAAGCTCCAGATCACAAGAAATGGACATGAATCCTATAGACACAATTACCCTTTTTCAGACACTAAAAAGTGGATTTACTTTGTTAATAATAGAGATAATTCAAAATTTCAAAAAGGGTTGTAAACTACATAGCATACACTATCACATAGAAGTGATTAAATGATTATATATCAATTTTGAATTTTTTGGTAATGTACCTAGGTCACTGTTGGTAGCCTCGACCATCCAGGCCTTCAGGTGAATGGTTTGTTTCATGCTTCTAAGACAAAGCCATGGTCTGTGCAGTCTTTATACTTTTTTAACACCTTCATATCTGGCACAGTTGTTGACACACACAAATTGGCATTACAATCCATTGCCTATGGACTACGTCTATGCCGATCAACCACGTAGAAGTATAAGCCGTTTGTTTCTTCTATCTGGTGTTTGTGCCAGGGGAAGTAAAAAATTACCCGCAGGGAAACGGAACATTGGAAACACCTGTCATTAGGACCGTTAGTCGTATGTCATTGCCCTTAATATTTGATGTGCGGTCGTCAAGGTTATCGCCCATCTTGCAATACACAACCAAATGTTGTGTATTGTTTACAATGTGTGAATGGGACCTAAACGATTGCTGTGGTATTTTGATGCATAATGCCAACTCTTAGCTCTGACAGTAACATACAAGTTCTTTAGGTGACCGGCCAAAGATGAGTAGCTGAACAAAATAGTGAACTGTTTCCCTCGTTTGAATGCAATATAGATGTTGACATGCCTTCTTACAATTGTTGTGTATACAGTCATTTGTAAAAGTTTAAGATCAGGCACGATTTTTTGAAGAAATTTGACAAAACTATGATTTTTTGGACTTCACATAACAATATAAGTTTATTTCGCCAAATAAACGTAGTACAACATAATATGAAACTTTATGTCGACCAAAAGTGTCAGTGTCTCTACTTTTCAATATTTAGTGTGGCCTCCTTTGCTGTCAATGACCGCCTGGATGCGATATGGCATGCTAGAAACCAGAGATTCGCAGTACTCCTGGGTGATTTCAGTGACCCAAACGTCCTTGATAGCTTGTTTAAAGTTTTGAACGCTTGATGGTTGTTTGTCTGCCACCTTATCCTTCATTATAGTCCACAGGTTCTCAATGGGATTTAGATCTGGGCTGTTCCCAGGCTATTCCAGCACGGAGATTTTGCTCTTGAGGAAATCAGTGGCTACCTTGGATCAGTGACAAGGAGCGCCATCTTGCATGGAAATCGTACATTTGTGGATGTCCATATGCAGTTTCAGCTTCTCCTTCAGCAACTCCACGTACCTAGGTCCATTCATAGTGGTGTTAAGTGGAATAAAATACAGACCAGAAAGGCCAAAACATGATATGGCACCCCAAGTCATCTGACTTGGCGGGTGTTTAATTGTGGCTGCTGTATATTTCTCATCAAATCGCTTACCTACTGGCCGCCTAACGTGCCTCTTGCGAGGTATAAACTGTTGCATGGTCGATTCATCTGAAAACAACACTTTCTACCACTGCGCGAGAGTCCAGTGGCGATGTCGTCTGGCAGTCCAGTCTCTTTTTTTCCATCACAGGTGTCAGGTGTGGCTTCCGGGCCGGCTTGCGTGACTTGAGCCCAAATTCCTTGCCGAAACGTCTCGAAACAGTACTGAGACTTAGTTCCGTACCTTTTAAGCGTAAAGCAGCCCGAATTTTCTTGCATGAGCTCGTTGGCGAGCACATCACGATGCGTCTCATTGCGTGGTCATCCCTGAGCGTAGTTTTCTGTGGACGACCATTCCTTTTACTGTCACGAAAAGTGCCATCAGTATTGAATTTGACGATGGCATTGTGCACGGCTGTCTTGGAATAACGTAATTTAGCACTAATGTCTCTTTCTATATATCCTTCTCCATGTAGAGTTACTATTTGTGCCCTTAGAACCTCTGTCAAATACGATTTTTTGCCCATTTCAGGGATGAAGACAAAACTGAAAAACACCTAATCGATACTGACAGCAGCGAACAAATGACCTGGAAGTACTGACTAGGCGTATTGCTTCAAGGCCCAAATAGGATGATGCAATCCAGACATTATCTGATGCAATCTAATGCCATACCATAAAAATGCTTAAAAATCGTGCCTGGTCTTAAACTTTTGCAAATGACTGTAGCCCACCTAGGGCCGTTGCTGGGTTATGAGGCCGGATGTCACGAGATCTGGGATCTCATTCTCTAAAAGTCCCATCTCTTGGCATTAATGTCCGAAAATGGACCCTGCCAATTAACAGTTGTTGAACACCTGTTAACGTAGATGTGTCTCTAGATGCATGACATGTGTGATAAGTTATACGGGCAATTTTAGTAGTCCGAATTGAAATAAGCCCATAATGTAGCATGCATTTTTGGATGGAGAAGAAGCATGAGCTCGTCTTTCACCAATACTGGGTAGTAGACATGTATCTAATGCATCAGCATTGGAACCGGGGGAGTTGGGGGATTAGGGTTGAGAAAGGGGGTCTGACTTCCGCAAATACCTGGGTATTGAGTGGTTTTGTAATAAAATGTAGCAACATTTAGAACGTCCATGTCTGACAGCACGGAAAAGTTCAGGAGATGGCAGGCAAAAATGATATGTTATTGTGAACATATTTTAACAACCCCCCCTGCCTCCCATCTTCGAATGTCATGTCTGACAGTGTTGAGTGATTGAGTGAGAGTCAAAGCCAAAATTTATGTCACAACAAAAAATGCACCCCGTTGTCATGTCTGACCGAACCGACAGCGGCATGGCAAGTTCCTATGTCAATGTAATGTATGTGCTACTTTGTTACATGACAGATGTGTCCGAGTGGTGATGTTGAGGGATTTGATGAAGATGACGAACACACACACACACACACACACACACACACACACACACACACACACACACACACACACACACACACACACACACACACACACACACACACACACACACTCACACACAGAAGATAGTTTCCGAGAGTATACATGTATAAATTATGTTTGTTGTGACATAAATTTGAAACAGTTTTTTGCGCTAATGCAATATACTTCTCAACCTTTTAAAGTTCGCGGCACGCATTGTAGCTTGATCCTCGCGGCACACCGAGTCACGTGTATGTTTCAAAATGCCCGTTATGGTGTAGGATGGAATTGACAAATTCATGGTCTTATACCACTATTCTCACTCTTGATAAAGAGTGTTTGTTGGTTGGGATAGATAGGGCTAGAGGACCTATCGTTATAACACCTGTAACCAGATATCAGAATTAACCTCCTTTGTCCTGACAGCCCTTTTAATAGTTGTGGTGTCGGATTCTGATGAAAATCAAGTGACACAAGAGAATGCTAAAAACAGACTGTCATCAAGAACCAGAGAAGGTAACAAATATACCTGGCATGATAATTAATATTTTTCAGATTAATCCCTTTTCCTCTGGGGTGTGATTTGTTTTGGTGTCAGATGGAAATGGTTTTGGTGTTGGATGGAACCATCAGATATTGAAATATAAAACAGCATTTTCACCCCCGTAATCCACATGTTTCCTTGAAAAATGTTGTAGAAAAGCTTCCTTTGGTGTTTATCTTTCCTTTTTTGAATGATAAACTGTTACATCCATCATTTGATGAAATGTCCATCCAGCACCGAAACCCATGTTATCAGAAGAAATCACAATTAGAAGTCATAGATTCCCAGTAACACATCAATATTTGATTTTGATATCATATAATAACTGTTATGAATGTGACTCTGGAACGGGTGAAATCATTGAACATTGAAAATTGAAATGTCATCTAAATGTCATGCAAAGGCTGTATCAGGGTACATAGGCCTACATGTACATGTGGCATATTTTCATCAAACTCCGGTTTAACTTAGCTCAAAAACTATGGATACAATGCTTAACAATGAAGTTTCTCATTGCTTCACCATGCTTCATAAGTATTAATGTCGAGAAGCTGACCTCACACAGGTATGTTGTCATAAATCATAGCAACACATCAATGTTGATCGATCAGCGACGGATTGATACTCATTTTTCACGTGGACCCAAAATACTGTATGTCCTGGGACACATCAAAGAAATGAGGGTGCGATCGCTCCTGAAGTCTATCAGTTCCTCTCAAACATTTAGAGGAAGCTCCCTAGCGGAAACCTCTTCAGATGACGCGAAAGGATCATAAATCCAGTCATACTGTTCAGTGCCAGTCTACTGGAAATAAAGCTGAATTGTTTTGCAAAGCATAACTATATGTTCTGCTACGATATTCAGTAGTTTCTGTTCAGGATGTGTGTTGTTCATCTCTTTAAACATCTCCAGTGAGCAATATCCTAGTGCTTAGTACACCAATAATAAATTAAATTAAATCATGTCGGAATAATGATGGATGCGGGTGAACTAATGAAAACAAACACACATCTCTGGCCGTCTTCTTTTCCTCTCAAGATACACATAATAGAATGCTGACATTATGATTATAAAACGGTGAAATTTAGAAGTGTCTTTGAATGTAGCTTAATATTATGACAATAACATTTTTATTATTTTAATGACCAGAGATGTCGCGACACACTTGGGAGGTTGAGGGGGCACACCGTCACCAGTGTGCCACGACACACTTGGGAGGTTGAGGGGGCACACCGTCACCAGTGTGCCACGACACACTTGGGAGGTTGAGTGGGCACTCCGTCACCAGTGTGCCGCGGCACACCGGTTGAGAAGCACTAATATAGAGCACAGGTTGCAAATGTGAATCACATTTTACTTTCACATAAGTTGTTAAACACTCATTTTAAGAATTTAGCTTGTGTTTTGTTGGATTATATAAAAACAAATTTGAGACAGTTTTTTTAAAATAAGAAACTTTAATATTCAGTTCTTTTTCTGTTGGAATTTAGTGAATTTTTAGCAGTCTATCATGTAGATGCTGCAGTCACACACTTCTACATGTAGGATTTTATACACTTTTATGCCTGTATGCCTTTTTTTACCTGCATCCAATAGAAAGGAAAAATAAAATACTTTTATATACTTTTGAAATGTAGAAAACATTAGTACTTGTCGATGAAATAAAGAGTTTTTTTTACAATTTTCCTCATAAAAAAATTGATCAACTGCCATTGTATATTCACTTGTGCTGAGTTATATAAATTAGATTCATTTTAATAATTTAGCAATACGTTATTATTTAATATTTATATTTACAAAAATGTACTTGTACTCGTACTCGTACTCGTGAGAATGTACTTGTACTCGTACTCGTACTCAGTTTTTAGCAATGTACTCGTACTCGTCCATCGTCAAAGTACTCGTACTCATGAAAATGTACTCGGCCCCAGGTCTGATGGAAGCTGGTATCAATCCCCACCCCAGGGGCAACCCTCACATTAGGGTCAACACCCTCAAGTTCCAAGGGTCTCTTCAGATTGAGCCCAATAGTTCAGCCATGGGACGAACCTGCAAAGAGGAATAATCAAAAGGCCTTATAACTTACTGTTTCCATTCTCCCTCTATTTGTTGACTTGACTTTAAGTCAAGTAGGCTGATTTATAGCTGATCAGAGGCAAAAGCAGTGGCTGAAGCTGTAAAGCCAGGGTACAAAAGTAGTGTACACAAGTTGTGTACACAAGTAGAGTACACAAGTAGTGTTTACAAGGAAGGAACAAAAGCAGGTACATCTAGACCAATGGGTTTGACCATTAAAGCAGCTGTGTGTGGAAATAAAAGATTCCTGCAAATGCGACACAAATAAACACACAAATAGGTAGAAGACGCATATAAAGGCCCATACTGTGAAGCTGCCTAGAATCCATGTTGTTGACTCCAGCAGTACACCAGGAATAAGGGTAATTAACCACATGTGTGGACAAGTACAAAAAACATGGATAGATTTTATTTAGAGCAAACCTGGCATTTCAACAAGGATTTATTCTAATCATCTCAAAGAGAGAAAAAACTTATTTTATGTCCACAATGTAAGATAAAATAGATTACAACATTTATAAACGTTACAGCCAATCATCACCAGCTGTTATTCACGTATGATTAACCGATTTATATGGCTTTATGCTAAAAGATTCAAGGCGAAATTCTGGATGCTGAGAAATCGCATACATTTTCCCTACCTTCTTCTCCTCTACTTCCCCATATACAACAAGTGTCATATTACTTGAAAACATCAATAAAAAAACATTAGCTGCCCTGGCTATTGTAACTACTGACATTTCAACTAATGCATATGAAATGTGGCTAATGTAGGAATGTTCTGTCCCTAGGAACTGTTTGTGAACACAAAAAGTCTGTCCGTGTGGAGGTTAATTTGTCACAGCAATCGTTGAAATCACCAGTTCCACCACTCCAACAACATAAGAACTTCTGAGGCATCTTAGTTACGAAATACGCCTAAAAATGTGGTTTAACAACACTAGAGACCAGGAGACTGAGAGGAGATCAGATAGAAGTGTTTAAAATATTGAATGGTTATGAAAATATTAATAGAAATGGTTTTTCTCAGTTAAGAAAGATAGAAGAACCAGAGGACATGAAGTTACATTAGTAAAGGTACAGTGTCGATTAGATATAAGAAAGTTCTCATTCTCACAAAGGACTGTAAATGAATGGAACAGATTATCTCCTGATTGTGTTGGTGCCAGTAGCGTGAATGTTTTTAAAAAAAATGTGCACAAAAGGGCGGAATACACGTAGATAAAAAGTACTGGACTCTCGATAAGCGAAAAGGCTTCCTTGTCTACCTGCCATCTAGAATTAATTTTCTGGACGGCAATCTTGTTAAATCTTGTTATCATCATTACATTAGGAAACAACTGCACAGAAAATTAATATTGTGATTGTAACACATTCAGTGAAAACATAAAAACATTGCAAGAGGCAAGAAAATGAACAAACTAAATTATACACAAAAAGATGCCAAGACTCACAGTGAGAGATCAAAGACAAGAGCTCATAAAATTATCACTGATCCAACACACGCCGTTCACCATCTGTTCGAATAACTTTCTTCAGGCAGGTAATTCAGATATATCTAACACAAATCGCTTCAGAGACAGTTTCTTCCCCCACGCCGTGGCTGCATTTATATTGCATTATTAGGGAATAAATATAAGCCTGAGCGACTGATTAATGGAATGGAATTTTGCCACATGTGTTTTATTCTTCTTTTATGTGTTAATTTTATAGCTTAGCCTAGCAATGTTAATGGATAATTAATTTTTAGACAATTGTTCATATGACAGAGTATAATACATGTTTAATGTGACTGTATGTTTTAACACCAACACACATTCTAAATTGACATATATTTTATGTTTATCATGGCAATGCAGTATCTGTATAATCTTTATATTTATAAGAGAAGTGAGAAAACAGGAATTTGTACACTTATATAACAGACTTGAAGGGGCGACTCAGCTCACACGACAATCCTCGATAGCCAAGGGGGCAGTTGCACTGTTCCGCACCAAATGCCCTGTCTCGGCCTGTGTCACGGTTCTCAGCAATGTAAAGAGACACGTCTTGAATCCTGGGGACAGGCAGACAATGATATGTATATATATAATATATATATATGTATATGGTCAGTTATCACGGTATTGTAATGGTGTTCATGGCAACCGTCTCGGTGAAAAGTGTCAAGGGAACCCAATTTTTATGTGAGTATCTTCATAACTAGGGCCGATATAGTGAAATAAAGGGTATTTGTCACCATTTTTGGAAGTTGTTACTTTAGTACTATTACGCTAACATGAATTATACAATAACCAGTAATCATAAGTGTGTGCTTTGTTCTCCTATATAACGGTAAATAGTTCTACATAGTCTTCAAGAAATCTCAGCGTTTTGTTAAATGGTTGTGTCATTGGGACAACGTATGTGGTGGGGTAGTTTGGGAGAGTGATCCTAGCTATAGAGCAGCACAGGCTTTGCGGCACAAAGTATGTACAGTAAAACCTGTCTTAGTGGTCTGTTGGAACTTGGTCAGGACATGTTATGATTTAATAGTGTTACACGTTCTGTTGTATCTATAGTGGTCTGCTGTGACTACGTCAGGGCATGTTATGATTTAATAGTGTTACACGTTTTGCTGAGTCTGTAGTGGTCTGCTGTGACTAGGTCAGGGCATGTTATGATTTAATAGTGTTACACGTTCTGTTGTATCTGTAGTGGTCTGCTGTGACTAGGTCAGGGCATGTTATGATTTAATAGTGTTCCACATTCTGTTTAGTCTGTAGTGGTCTGCTCTGACTTGGTCAGGGCATGTTATGATTTAATAGTGTTACATGTTCTGTTGTATCTGTAGTGATCTGCTGTGACTTGGTCAGGACATGTTATGATTTAATAGTGTTACATGTTCTGTTGTATCTGTAGTGGTCTGCTGTGACTTGGTCAGGACATGTTATGATTTAATAGTGTTACATGTTCTGTTGTGTTTGTAGTGGTCTGCTGTGACTTGGTCAGGACATGTTATGATTTAATAGTGTTACACGTTCTGTTGTATCTGTAGTGGTCTGCTGTGACTTGGTCAGGACACGTTATGATTTAATAGTGTTACATGGTCTGTTTGATCTGTAGTGGTCTGCTGTGACTTGGTCAGGACATGTTATGATTTAAAAGTGTTACATGTTCTGTTGTGTCTGTAGAGGTCTGCTGTGACTTGGTCAGGACATGTTATGATTTAATAGTGTTACACGTTCTGTTGTATCTGTAGTGGTCTGATGTGACTTGGTCAGGACATGTTATGATTTAATAGTGTTACACGATCTGTTGTATCTGTAGTGGTCTGCTGTGACTTGGTCAGGGCATGTTATGATTTAATAGTGTTACATGTTCTGTTGTATCTGTAGTGGTCTGCTGTGACTTGGTCAGGCCATGTTATGATTTAATAGTGTCACGTCCAGTTGTTTCCATAGTGGTGGTCTGCAACGCACTGTCACAGTGTCACTTGTTGTGCAGTCCCTGCTTTGGGGGTCATGGCCCCTGCTTTGAGATCATGGTCCCTGCTTTGGGGGTCATGGTCCCTGTTATCAGCACACTTAACAAAAACCATGCCATATAATAAAACAATAAACTACCACTAACATTATAATATTAGTGACATTTTAATATAGTGATTTTGTTTCATGTTGTTATAATTATAGTAGAAATTTACACATTCAATTATTTGGTTAAATTTAATTATTTATTTAACTTATTAATTTAATGTGTTTAATGATCTATTAGACACATTTTATTTTTAACATCACTACTTGTAGAACAAATGCTTAATTTTATCTTGTTATTGCCTATGAGCAGCCTTGTTTAACCCAGATATATTACATTGCAAATGACTACAAATAAAAAAAAAATCCACAGTAAACAAAATTATTTTACTCCGTATACAGATACAGTTGTTTTGATAAATCACACAAGTAAACATACTGTTATTGTTTGTTACAGTTAGTTCTTTGACAACCGTTTCCATCCCAAATATGTGTTCATGTGGGAAATGCTTATCATCCACTTGGAACATGTTCACGGGAAAGGGTGCAGAAGTCTCACAGAGTCAAAAAATGACACATAGTTTTGTCGGGAAACATGCTTATCAATTTAAAAGTGTGCATCTACACAACAGGAGCTAAGGCATGCATGGGTTGAAGATGAAATGCATTTGCACATTTTGTTATTTTGGTCGATTCTAGCCATACATATTGACACTTGAAAGTTGAGAAGTCAAGTGACTGAAGTGAGCAACATCTTAGCTAATTCAATATCATACACTATAACATACTGAGTTGACCACAAAGAGAGGTTTGACTGTGCACAGCTTCAAATCCAGGCTGTTCTACATATCTACGGCATATATATATGCCGAAGGATAAAGAACTATGTCTGGGATAACTGTATTCTAGTTTTGACATATTGACTGGTTGCACAAACGTGCACAAGGTCCGTTTTTGGTACCTCTGTCTGAAAATCCGACGCCACCTTGTCTTCTCCTCTAATCATATGCGCCGATTTGCATGTGCCCTGTGCATTGTAGGATTCATATTTTGCAATTTCTCTCACACTTTGATGATATATTTAGTAATAATTTATGTTTTTTATGATTAGGACTTAGTTTGCTGATTGCATGAACTGTAAGATAGCATAACACGCAAGAGACCAGACCTGGGGATGAGTACATTTTCATGAGTATGAGTACTTTGATGATGGATGAGTACGAATACATTGCTGAGTACGAGTACAAGTACATTCTCACGAGTACGAATAAAAGTACAAATACATTTAAAAAATTAAATATTAACACATTTTACATTTTATTAATTAATCTAATTTATATAACTCAGCACAAGTGAATATGCAATGGCAGTTGATTGATTTTTTGTTGATATTATAAGTTTGCAATTTATATTTTCTGATCATAGATTACTGGTTTTAGAGAGGGTTAGCACATGTCCATAATCCCCTTTGGACCTTTTAGCCAGCGGATTATACTAGTGTAGGAGGCAGTCTGACTTGAGCCACCTTACCTCTACAGAGGAAGACTGGCAGTTCTTGATCTTAGCAGTTAGCACTGTCAGCCAAGAGGCATGGTCGCCATTAGCCGTAAAACACTGCTGGACAATAAACCTTGGTGGACTTCTGATGCTGCATGTGTAATATGCAGCATCAGAAGTTTTATACTGAATATTTCTGTTACTTTGGATTGAATAAATTGTTACTTAATACAACCGTAGTTCACATTCATTTATATTAAACAACGGTTATTAGCCACTAAGTTTCCTAAATAGTTTTGTAAAAAGAGGTACACACTGTAGATTATTAATTTTGTTGGTCTTACTGAAATGTCCTATTACAAAATGTGTGGTTACCAGATCTTTAAAAATGACCATGAATTCTGATTACTTTTAATAGTTTTACCCAAATGTACGATTACTGAAATGTCCAATTACCAAAATGTCTGATTATCAAAATGTCTGTTGCCCAACTGTCCATGGCCAAAGTATCCTTTACCAAAACTTCTGGCTACCCTCCTGACTACATCAAAGGCATTTCCTGTCTAGCTGGTGGGTTAACTGCTAAATGGCTCTTTATGGACATCCTGGTCACTTAGTTAAACAAACAGGTTGATGGCCTGAACAGATAGCCTACAATTCTTGTTTGCTTAACAGGGTGTTTCTGACTGAAAAAAGATGCTGTCTGTTGCCATGTTTGGGTATCATAGTCATGGTTGTCAGAGAATGAGGGTGTACTATGTGTAGGGATGGTAAGGTGGTATTCTATTAGAAATAACACAGTATTTAAAAAATAGTTGAACATTTAAATATTTCAGGAAAGTTTCATTTTACAACTACAAATAATATATTTTCCTTAAGTACTCAGATGTACTCGTAAAATATGAGTACAATGAGTACGAGTCCATGACCCATAAGTTTTATGAATACAAGTACTTCAATAATGTACTCGAGTACTTGAGACCAGAAAAAAGGGTCATGAGTGATCAGTCCCATCGTCACCGGTGACGATGGGTACTGATCACTTGGGCAACTGAGAGCTACACCTAACAGCGTGATCGCGTGTGATTGTGACATAATTAAAATGTGCCGAGTCTCATCATATCTTTTATTTGTTACACATTACAGCTGTATAAAGAAGACAACTTGATTTCTTTGGTTGGATATCGGATCAATATTATAATAAATATAACGGAAATGTTACCCCCATTCGATGTCACATTCTGCAACCCCACCCAATTGACTACATATTTATGTCTGATCCGATACGATGCTGGGCATGTGAGTAGGGCATACGATGTGTGTGTGCTACCAACATGGTCACGAAAGCGTTTAAATTTGCCCCATCCCACCCAACATAAAAGTTTAAGCCCGAGCATTCGTGACCATGTGAATGAAGCACTTGAATATTCGACGTAATCATCCAGTCATCCATCATTATAGTAGGTCTAATTTAAGATATGTCACGTCGAACCAAAGACAACACAATCGACATTTCGGTGGTTCGGTTGAAACCGTTGAAACGAATGAGCATATATATATCATAAATGTGTAGGTTTTTTAACGAAGGTGTATAAATATAGTACAAAAGGCCTAATATACATGCCGATGGCAACGGCAAACCTTGACGTACGGCAATTGTAAGCGGCAAAATAAAATCGCTCTAATTGGAATTATAAGAGCCTGGAACACATACGGCGGCATACAGCTCGACTGCAAAACTGCTCGACGGCAAAAACGTCTAGAATCGAAACAAAGGCGATTTTCTAAAAATTGCCGAAGTGAACCAGGACGCGCGCAATAACGTCAGGAGCACCGAGTCGCGTCACTGGCGTCTCTGGGGTAACGAACAAACATTCACGCTCACATTTAATGGGGAGGGGGCAGAACATTAATTATGTCTGAACCCCCCCGGGACAAATTCCAGGGGGCAGCTGCCCCCCGTTCCCGCGCCTATGGTGTGTTTAATTTTAATTTTATTATAATATTATGCTAAATGTATACGCCGCACGCACACAGAGACACGCGCGCACATTCACAAACACACTCACGCACACACACACACACACATACACTCAAACAAACACACACACGCACACACACACACACACACACACACACACACACACACACACACACACACACACACACACACACACACACACTCACACACACACACACACACTCAAACAAACACACACGCGTACGGACGCACGCACCCAGCCACCCACACCAACACACACATACACACATACACGCACACGGTAACGCACAATCAGACATACACGCACGCATGGGTACATACACGAACGCACGCTCATAAAAAAACACACACAAGCACAAACAAAAACACGAATCACACAAACACACGCGCGAGCGCACACACATACACATACACACGCACGTTTGCGTGCATACACACAAGCAAGTAAACAACCAAACAAGATGTACAGAAACAGGTTCAAAAACAGGTTCGTTCCCCATGTCATAATTCACCTAAACAAGTTAACAAGTTTGAGTTAACAAACCACCACATGCAAGCCGACCGTTAAACTAAAAAAATTATGCACTAACTACTCTCACGTTTGTATTACTATTATAAACTTATTTCTTGTATGCACTACGTTTAACTATGTTTACTAACAATACCTTGTATTCTCTTTATGCTCAGCAAGCAGAAGAAAGTTATCTGATGTACCTATTATTATTGGACAATAAATTCGTATTGTGTTGTGAACAGTGATTCCGTCATCATCACCCATGTGGCGCCACTGAGCCCCGCCTAAGTTGACCGGATAGACAGCTGTCGGCATGTGGCGTCACATTGTTAAGCCTAAAGCTAGCATATGCAAGGAAACAGCATGCTGATGCGGGATGCAACAACAGAATTGGAACGTAGCTTGGGCAAATTCGTTTACTCTACATTGCTTCAGTTCACTCAGCTGTATGAATGATTACCTGGCTATAGACAGTGGTGGATATTTGTGTACGAATAGTCTTCCCACATTAATTGCAACGTGGCTAAATTCTTCCAAGAGAAGTCGAGAGGGTGTTCGATTGAACAGATCTGCCAGGGAGTAAAGTGTAAAGCGCTTTGAGCTGTCCTGAGGACTGGATGCTTCGCTATATAAGAACTTACCTTACTACTTATTTTTTGTTCACCCGTAGAATTGTATATTTTTTGATAATTTTACATTGATTAGATTGGCACGACTAAAAGCATTCGTTTGGATCTTGCGGAGTACACGCGCACGCGCGGAAGTGCGCACACGGAAGCGCGGAAGGGCGCATGCGCGCACGCACGCTCACACGCGCACAAGCACACACGCACACACGCACACACGCACACACGCACACACGCACACACGCACACACGCACACACGCACACACGCACACACGCACACACACGTGGAGTTTGCATGGTTAAGATACATATTACGATTAGTAATCAACTACACGGGTTGGCGATGTACCAGAATGCCTCTGGTGTGCATTGCAGAAACGTTACAAAACACGGACGGACATTTACAGCTAGTAACGTCTACTTTTAACAAGATTTAACAAGATTGCCACCCAGAGAATTAACTCTAGGTAGCAGGTGGACAAGGAAGCCTTTGGCTTATCGAGAGTCCGACCCTTTTATCTATGTGTATCCCGCCCGTCTGAGGTATGTGTCGATTTTATTTTAAAACATATTCACACTACTAGCACCCACACAATCAACAGGTAATCTGTTCCATTCATTTACAGTCCTTTGTGAAAATGAAAACTTTCTTATATCCAATCTACTCTGCTCCTTTGCTAATGCAAGATCATGTCCTCTAGTCCTTCTATCTTTCTTAACTGAGAAAAACATATTTCTATCAATATTTTCATAACCCTTCAATATTTTAAACACTTCTATCTGATCTCCTCTCAATCTCCTGGACTCTAGTGTTGTTAAACCGCATTTTTTTAGGCGTATTTCGTAACGAAGATCCTTCAGATTTGGTATCATTTTAGTTGCTCTCCTCTGCACTCTTTCTAGCATATCTATGTCCTTCCTGCGATATGGCCTCCACGCTTTAATACAATATTCTAAATGAGGCCTAACTATTGTTTTGTACAGCGGTATTATTAGCTCTTTTTCCTTATACGTTATGTTTCGCCTAATTAATCCAAGGATTTGATTTCCCTTTGAAGCTGCAATTCCGCACTGCTCTGAAATCTTCATATCAGCACTAACGGTTAACCCTAAGTCTTTTTCTTTTACAGTAGTACTTAGTATAGTACCCCCCATTGTATATTATACTTCTTCGTTCCCATGTCCTATGTGGAGGCATTTACATTTCCCAAAATTGAACATCATTTGCCACTTTTCAGACCATTTGATCAACCTGTCAAGATCATCTTGTAAATGCTGTCTATCTCCATCACTTTTAATCCTTCTAAACACTTTTGTATCATCCGCAAATTTCAACACCTTGCTTGTTATTTCATCATCCAAATCGTTGATGTATATTAAGAATAATATAGGACCTAATACTGATCCCTGTGGTACCCCACTCAATACCGATTTCCAGTTTGAAGCCTCCCCATCAACTACTACACGTTGTCTTCTGTCAATCAGCCATTGTTCTATCCAGTTTATTATACCATTTCGTATGCCATGGGCCTTTAGTTTAAGCAGTAATCTTTGATGTGGTACTTTGTCAAAAGCTTTTTGAAAATCTAAGTAGACGATATCTACTGGTGATCCCTCATCTACCCACTTATTGATGTCTTCCAAAAAACATAACATATTTGTTAAGCATGACCTCGCTTTAAAAAAAACATGTTGAGATGGGTTTATCAAGTTTTGTTTAACAAGAAAATCCTCCATGTGATCTTTAATTAGTCTTTCTAATAATTTACAAATCACTGATGTTAAACTCACTGGTCTATAGTTCTCTGACTTGTTTCTCGAACCTTTTTTGAATAACGGTATAATGTTTGCTTCTTTCCATTCTAAAGGAACCACTCCCTCTTCTAATGACAAGTTCAAAACTGTTGCAAGTGGTATGCTAATTTGTTCTACAATTTCCAATAATAGTTTGGGTGGAATACCATCCACTCCAGGTGATTTATTATCCTTCATAGCCCTTATTTTCTTAGCTACCATTTCCGGGGTTACAATTAATTGTCCTAAATAGTCTGAATCTGCCCCCTTGAACTTAGCCTCTGGTATTGGCAGTGAACTAATATCTTCCCTGGTAAACACTGAACTAAAGTACTCATTCAGGTCTTCTGCCATTATGAATCCCTCTGATATTATATTTCCAGCACTATCTTCTAGAGGACCGACCATATCTTGAACTTTCTGTTTGCTTCGAACATACGCAAAAAAACTCTTGCTGTCATGTTTTATATTACTAGCTAATTGTTGTTCATAGCTTCTCTTTGAATTTCTCATTTCAGCTGTAGCTTGGTTAAGTGCTTCTTTATAATTGTTGTAGTCTTCATCATTTCCAGTACATCTATATGACTTCCACATCATTTGTTTATACTTAATTTTTCTAATGGCTTCTTTCGATAAGTGTTTCTTTTTGGACCGTTTTCCTTGTTTTTTGAAGGGTACAAATTTATCGATTATGCACTTAATTTCACTCTTTAATATATTCCAGCATTCTGTTGCCGTCTTATTTTTTAGTGTCTTATTCCAGTCTATCTTTGCTAAATATTTCCTCATGTCCTTATACCTTCCTTTGTAGAAATTTCTCCTATACTGCTTTTTGCTATTCCTTTCTGATTTTACTTTGATGGTAAAATGTATCTGGTTGTGATCGCTACTCCCCAGTGGCTCACATATCTTGACATTGTCAACTAATTCATTCTGTGAGGACAAAACTATGTCTAACACATTCTCACCCCTGGTTGGTTCTACCACATGTTGAGAAAGGAATGTATCTTGAACTAAAACTAAAAACTTGTGGTCCTCTCTCCCCATACTCTGTAGAGATTTCCATTGTATATGCCCATGGTTAAAATCCCCCATAATAATACAGTCCCGTTTGCTTACTTCCCTTATAGCGTTTTGTATTTTTTCATTCTCTTCTATGCTTATGTTTGGACTTCGATAAACTAACCCAACTGTTAACGTTGAGTTTCCTGTAACTATGTTACACCAAACAGCTTCTTCGCAATCTGCTTCTCTTTCTAATTTTATTTCATAAGCCTGAATAGATTCTTTAATATATAAAATAACTCCACCTCCCTTTCTTCCTATTCTATCTTTTCTAAACATTACATATCCTGTCAGTCCCAATTCAGCATCTGATATATCGGTGGTGGTCCAGGATTCGGTTATACCTATTATATGAGGGTCAATATCTTCTACCATAATGTTTAGTTCATTTCTTTTGTTTACTATACTCCTTGCATTTAAACAAACACATTTATATCCAGCTTCAGAAGAGTTTTCCAGACTGTTATTTGTTGATTTATTTGTGCTGTCCTTACCTATGCCTCCATTTTCAGGCTTTTCTGTGAGTCCCCCCTGCGAATCTAGTTTAAATAGATGCAACCTGTCCCACTGTCAACAGATTGCAGCAGATTCTCTGAGAAAAACTGCTGCCCCCTTTCCACTAAGATGGAGGCCATCTATCATGTACATATCTTCCCTCCCAACAAAGTATCCCCATAAATCTGTGAATCCCACTCCCTCTTCTTCACACATCTGCTCAGCTAGTGCATTGATCGCCATCCTCTTGCAGTTTCTATACGTTGCCTCCCTTCCTCCCATTACTGGCAAAATTCCTAACAAAATAACCTGTTCGACTCTCGTCTTCTTTAGCTTCCTCACTAACTGTCTATACTTCTATACTATCGCAGTTGTTCCCTCCCTGTCTGCATTATTTGTTCCTACATGTACCAGTATAGACCCCCCCTTGCCATGTCCCAATACCTTCTCTACCCTGTCAGTTACATGTTCAATCCTAGCCCCCGGTAAACAAACAACGATGTCCTTCCCCTCGCTCAGTGTCTTGTCCGTCTTTCTCATAATGGAGTCACCCATAAACACCCTCTCTTTCCTCATTGCCCCCTCAATCACTGCCTTAGAATAGCTCCTTCTTCGGTTTGCATCTGTCTGGTTGTTGTCTTCTCTCCTGTCACATTCTCTTCCGATCCATTCTTTCCTGTCGCTTTTTCTCTTGTCACCTTTCCTCCTGTCAGCGTCCCTTTTATCGACTTCTCTTCTATCACATTTGCTCTCACTTCCTTTTGTCCCTTCTTCTTTCGCCCCGTCTCATTTTCCTCTCTCCTCTCCCGTTCCATCTTCCCTCCCTCCTTCTCTACAGTCACTTTCTTCCCTGTCACCTTCACGCTTGTCACATTTTCTGTTGTCGATTTTCCAATTTCTTCCCCTCCAATCACCTTCTCTCCTCTCAATCTCCTTTCCTCGGTTTTCTTGCCACTGCTATTCTCCTTCAGTCTTGCAGTATCCTCACCTCTCTCCCTGTCGTCTCTCTCCATTCGACCTGCCTCCTTGCTAATTCCCATCTCCATTCCCTTCACAATATCTGTCAACCTAACTAACTCCTTCTGCAAACACTCCACCTTCCAACATCCATTGCAGTGAAAGGTGAATCCTTCCTCCATGGTTTCTGCCCATGACTTTCCACACCCGGACAATGCAAAATCTACCCAGCTGTGGCAGTGATCGCACACCAAGTGTCGCTTTGCCTTGACTTGCCGCTTGCAAGGCGCCATACCCCGATCAGAATTTATTTAATAACTTAACTAACTTAGTCTTTATAAAGACTGTTTCCTGTGTACTACAGCACACTTTAGGTTACAAATTTCAATTACACAGCCGACTATTTATCCTAACACGAACGCTAACATCACCGGTAGTGACCTAATTTAAATACAATCAATTACGTTATGTTAGGCTGCTTTACTTATTTAGGTTACGCCGCCCGACTATCGCCCTTGCTTAATTTTAACAACAATGCTACCTAATCAAAATATATAGCAAGTACTGGCTTACACAGATATTATCTTATGTAAGTAGTTTGATGGTTGTTACTTTATCTCCTATATATATTCTACCACATAATCAGGTTTGTTAAATCTTGTGTACAACTTATCGAAGGCTAAGCCGCCTAAGTGAGTTACCCTATTATCACTCACTATACTAAGGTGTTCTAAAATACTTTAACTAACTAACTTTAAGCATAACTGCTACTCAATATATGTTTATTGCAACTTTATGAATGATATTAAGGCAAAAATAATACTTATCAATCAGTAATTCCACTTGTTTATCCACTTTTTTACACCACCAATTTCTACGATCTATCTCCGCCAAATACAGCCTCGATTGCACTATCTGGGTGGATAATCACAGATTCAACTTAACAGGTTTGATAGCTCGTGATGAACGCCTGATAGCAGCTGGCGACTGAATGACAGTCGGTGTTGGTGACCCTAACATGTTAGGTGCCTTAGCATTGGGTGCTTTTTCTGTTTGTCCTCTGGATCGACCACCACAGGCTCTGTCTCGGATGTCACGACAATGGGAGGTGCAGTCGCGACATCGCTCTAACCTCCAGGTGTAGCTGGGTGGTCATCATTCGCGACCATGTGGTCCACATGAACGGATCGCCTCCTGTTTCCTGGCAGTCTAACCAAATATTGTTAGTGGCCCTAAAACTCTGACCACCGTTCCAGTGTCCACTTCTCCATTCCTCATGTCATGTTTCTGACTCTCACTCTCTAGTAGACGTCGAACTTGCGAAGGCTTAAATGAGCTCCAACATGCTGTTGTTTCTGCTTTAATTGCCGATCTTGCACTACTGCTTCGAGACTGAGTTTCGACATCGCAAGTCTGGTGCGTGGCGCTCGGTTCAGGTACAACTCTGACGGCGTTTTATTGTAAGTGAATGCGGTATGTTTCGGTACTGGAGAAGTATGTCCGACAGACGTTGCTGCAATGGTAGCTGGCTGTTCGATTTTGCAAGCATCTTCTTGAATGTTTCGACATTCCTCTCCGCGAGGCCGTTCGTCGCCGGGTGGTAATCTGGACACAGTATATGCTTGACGTCATTCAACCTCAAGAAAAGACAAAATTCCTCGCAAGCGAACCGAGGTCTGTTGTCTCGCGTGGTAACCCAAATGCTGCGAATATACTTCTCAGTTGCACTATCGTCTTGCTTGCAGTAGCTCGTTTGACGGCTTGTGTCTGTAAACAAAGCCATTTGTTACGGAGAAAGGGGGTCACAGTCTATTGTAATTCATGAATATACATAATTATTTGTAATGTTCCAAATGCTAACAATGTCGTTTTCCTGCGGTACGTGCATAGTTGCCTATATAATAATAAAACACCAACTGAACCCATGACCCATTGGATATGCGATCACTTCACATATTTAGGAGTTAGTAATAATTAAGCGAGATTTCTCATAAAGTTGATATTTATAATTCTAGTACATTTGTTTTCTATGTGATCATCTTCTCCACTTTTCTGACTACGTTTGTACTAAAATTCAACGTATTCCTAATAACATCACTGTATCTACGGGGTGTCTCAGAACACCACCCGATTTTTGACTCCCTAAAAATGTGCGAAGGTACGAGACATTGCAGTGGCACGGCGAACGATCACGTCCTTCCCCCTGTAGTTCCACTCGTAGTTTTTTTTGTTAGATCTTGTTCTCAATCGAAGTTGACGTTTGTATAGACCGTGAGTGGTGAGACATGTCTTTCTCTGTTACACCTCTTTCGTTTTATTGATTGATCTCCTTTCAGTATAGGTGATACACTCTCTACGAGGTTTATTATCATGGTTTAGTGATACAGCTGTACATGCAACTTAACAATATACTTATACATTACACTACTTGATAATATATGACGTATCCATAAAGTTCATATTTATATAATATAAAAGTAAATTATTAATATTTTTGTTTTGCTTACGAGTTGTAGTATTATTTTTACTATTCTATAACTAGGTAATATCTAGTAGTAGGCATCCTGCAGTCTCGTAAGACTATGGATCTGTGCCCTGGTGTCGAAGATCAGTTGTTGGCTTGGCAGCGTTTGTTGTGGCTGTAGAGGCCAATTCTTGAGTGGCAGTCTTTATTGCATATGCTGCACTTGAAGGTGCTCTCGGCTCTGTTCTCGGCATGGGTGTTTTTTTCTGCGGTTGCGTTTTTCTTTTGCTAGCCTGCGGAGAGTATCCTCTCCTCTTTTGAGACCCCTGTGTAGTTTCTGCCTCCATGTGGATCGAACTCCAGCAAGATCTTCCCAGTTGTCAACATATATGTCTAGTGCCTTCAAGTCTCGCATGCATACGTCCTTGAAGGTCAGCTTTCTTTTCAGTGGCCAGCTCACCGTAGAGGATATATTTTGGAAGTCTCCCATCTTCCATCGGATGAACAAGGCCGAGCCAGCGGGGACGGCGTTGCCTGAGCATGGTCACCAGGCTTATAGACTTGGCACGTGAGAGGACCTCTGTATAGGGGACTCGGTCCTTCCAGGAGATCCCGAGGATGCGCCGCAAGCAGCGCATGTGAAATGAGTTCAGTCGATTCTCCTGAGTGGAGTACATCGACTCACTACCGTACAGAAGTGTACTCAGAAGCTAGGCGTTGTACACTGTCACCTTTGTGTGCTCTGTCAGCATTTTGTTATTCCACACTCTCCTTGCGAGCCGGGCAAGTGTTGAGGCCGCTCGCCCAATCCTTCTGCTGATTTCTGCTTTTAAGGAGAGGTTGTCAGCAACGGTGGACCCGAGGTAAGTGAAGAGGTGGACGACCTCTAGCTCATAATTGTTTATGGTGATGGCTGGGGGAGTGATCACATCCTACCTCATGATGTTAGTCTTTCTCAAGCTGACTGTCAGTCCGAAATCCATGCATGCGTTTGCAAAGCGGTTTATGAGGTTTTGTAGCTCGTCCTCAGTATGCGTGATGACTACTGCATTGTCCGCAAACGGAAAGTCTCTGACGAGGGCCAGGCGCATCTTGGTCTTCGCCTTTAGGCGAGCCAAGTTGAATAGTTTTCCGTCAGATTTCGTGTGCATGTACACTCCCTCAGTCGAAGATCCAAAGGCGTGCTTCAACATAAGGGCAAAGAATATCGCAAAGACGGTTGGGACGAGGACGCATCCCTGTTTGACGCCACTGGTAACCTTAAAAGTCTCAGAAGTAGAACCGTCATACAGGATTGTACCTCTCATATCATCGTTGAATAAATTGATTATGCTGCAGAGTTTTGGGGGGCATCCTATCTTCGGTAGGATCTTGAACAGATCATCCCTGCTCACAAGGTCGAAGGCTTTGGTAAGTTCGATGAAGGCAATGTGCAGCGGCTTCTTCTGTTCCCTGCACTTCACATGTAACTGTCGAAGCGAAAAGATCATGTCACTAGTTGATCTATTTGCTCTGAAGCCACACTGAAAATTCTGGGTAGAATCTGTCAGCGAGTATGTGTAGTCTGTTCAGGAAGACACGATCAAACAACTTGCCAACTAACCCCAGGAGTGAGATGCCTCTGTAATTGTTACAATCACTCATGTCTCCTTTGTTTTTTGTATAGCGTGACGATGTTGGCGTCCCTCATGTCTTGCGGCATGGCCCCTTCACTCCAGCACTAACAAAGAAGTACGTGTAGGGGTTTGAGTAGGGTTCTCTTGCCGCACTTGATGATTTCGGGTGGAATTCCATCGCCTCTAGGTGCTTTTCTACTGGAGAGGTTGTCAATAGCCTTGCTGAGTTCGTCGATGGTTAGTTCCTCGTCCAGCTCCATTAAAATGGGTAGATATTCTATGCCACCCATGGCTGAGCTGGTGACAGCATTCTCTCAGTACCCTACCCACCTCTCCATTAGATTTTTCCTGTCATGGATCTGCTTGCCTGTGGAGGACCTTAGGGGAGTTGTCTTTCACTGAGTATGGCATACGGCTTTCTTGATGCCGCTATACGTGGCCCCAGTGTTGCCTGTATTAGCTGACCCTTGTATGTCCTTGCATATATGGTGCCAGTATTCGTTCGCACAACGCCTAGCAGTCTGCTGGACTTTGCTTCTGGCTGTTCGGAGTACCTGGAGGGTTGCTTGGCTGGGTGAGCGCTTGTGTTATTCAAGGTCTGCGCGCTTGGCCTCGATAACTGAAGTCATGACACTGCAGTTAACCTCGAACCAATCATTTGTCTTCCGTGACTTCTTCTTTTCAAAGACTGCTGATGCCAGTGCTTTGATCGGGGGTGTCTCCAAGATGTATTGTGTCGGGGCTTCGTCTGAAAGAAGGAGTTGGTGATGCAGAGGTCGAATTGGAGCACAACTAAAGAAGTTGCTGTCCACACTAATTTATCTTGCCGACTCCGTGATGTCCCAACTGACTGGCCAGGCGACATGATCGGCTCCCACCCTTGCGTTGAAGTCACCCAACAGCAGCAGGTGTTTCTGTGGCGGTATGTGGCTGATGATGAAATCCAGGTTTCCATAAAACTCATCTTTGGCTTCTGATGTTGAGTACATGGTTGCCGCATACACATTGATTATGTTGACAGGGCCGTCAGACGTTTGAAGACGGAGCGAGACGAGTATTTCAGATCCGTTTCCGTCAGGCTCTATCATCCCTATCAGTTTGTTCTTGACTGCAAAGCCTACGCCGCCCTGCTCTCTTGTATCGTCGAGTCCCTTGCCTTGCCAATAGAACGTGTGGTCCCTTTTCCTCAAAGACCCTGATTCGGCCAGGCGTGTTACTTGGAGTGTGGCGATGTCGACATCAAACCTTTTGAGCTCGTTGTTAATGACTGCAGTCTTTCGGGCGTCACTGATGTCATGGAGGTCCTGTGAGATGCCTGTCGTCATAGTACGAATGTTCCAGCATCCCAACTTCATAGACGATTTCCTTTTCCGGTTCCGGTCCGTTTTCCTTTTCATTGTCTGTTTTGTACTCTGTCTTGTGTTGCTTGGTGCAGGGATTTCAGTCCACTCTTCAGGCTACAAAACCCTAAGCCCCGCGCAACCAGTGAGGCAGGTGAACTGTGGCGAGACAACACCTTGCTGGCTTGGAGCTGCCCAGCTTGAGGCGGACGGTAGCTATCCAGTGAGATCTGTAGATCTCTCCCACCGTCGGAAGCAACCCCTGGCGCCACACTCCACGCCAATCGAGCAGGAGGCTTATAACCGGTAAACTGCTGCTTCCCGTGTTTTATCTACACCGTGAGGTGAAGCTGGAGTGTCCTCTCCAAGGCACAAGTCTGGGCAAGTTGATATGGAGGGCCAGTTTTTGCCCATGCAGCAAGTCCCCCTCTCCACGTCACTGGTGTATCCAAAGGAACAGCCAGAGCTGATACAGTTTGGCACCAGTGCCGTCGCAGGAGCTACCAAAAGGAAGTTGAACACATCATCGGATTGCCTTCGGGTCTCCCACTCCGGATTTGTTGTCAGGATTTTCTAACTTAGCCTTTCCCATGCATGTGAAGGTATAGCCGCAAGGCCGCGAAAGTTTGGAACAAGAGTTTACCTTCTCCTAGACATGCGACCTGTCAAGGTTAACGAGTCCCATCTGCCCGAAGCGTCTGATTTTAACTTTTAAGGCGCCAGATATCCGCCTCTGCCCCTTCTTCTGTCAGTAAAGAACAATTCCGTCATGTGAAGGCCAGGAGCTGGATTGGGCTGTTAGAGGCTTTACGAGACGCACACCGTTGAGGCACTTAATAGGTAGTGAGAGCTTATCCTCATACCCATCCCGCTTAATAGTCTTGGAATCAGTAATATGTAATTACCCTATATATGTAAACTAATGTAATACCATAATACATTACAAATAGAGGTGTGCGTATTGTACCAAGGAACCATAGCGAACCCCTGTTAGCATAGCGGACAACTTATTACCGCGTTTATGACCCTATTGGCCAGCCATAATACGCCGTGTGGCGTCGTTGGTGTGGTACGTGTATGGCAGACCGATAGGGCCGTATACGCGGTACTAAGTATATATTATCGTAGGCGCGGAAACAGGGGGAAGGAGCAGCTGCTCCACCTAGAATGTACCACCCCGAGTCAATAAGAGCCTAAATGTGGGTTTTGGCGAGATTCAAGGGATGCAATTGGAGGTTTGTGGTGAGCTTCGATAATGTTGAACGTCGCCATATAAAATATTCAACATTCAATCTAACCCCCCTTCTTCTGATGTCATCAGTCGAGAGCTGAGACAGCGGAGAAGCTTAAATTACGGCAGTGCGGCGGCGAAAACAATCCAACAGCACTCCCTCCCCGTCTTCCGATGGAATGATCCGACAGCGGAGCGGAGTGGTGCTGAAGCTCCGCTCCTCCAATATTATTTTCGTTCCCGCGCCAGTGCATATTATTACTGTATTAATTAATTACGATACACTAAAACTGAATCACCTGCTAACATCCTGCACAATGCACATTATCGGCCTGCCATATTATGGCGTATATTATCATAGGCGCGGAAGAAGCAGCGACTAGAATTACCACTGACTCCACGACGGTGCACGTCAACGACACGCAGTGAGTGTTTGGTTACCGGAGAACGATAGCTGTCGACACAGCAAACGCCGGTGAAAACTCCTGCATGAATTGGCAAGCGGCTAATGTAGACAAGGAATGTTGGTAGTATGTCGCACCGATGACAAACCAAATCCGCGCAACTGTCACTTTCAACCGACGTTAACAAGATCCAGGTGAAAAGTTTGACAACTTTGTCACGGATCTCCGAATTCTTGTGAAAGACTGTGGCTATGCTGAAGACGACCGCATGCTCAGAGACGCAATTATTCTGAGATCATCGCAAGCCGCGGTCTGCGTGAAATGTCTAGAGAAAGGATACAAACTGACTCTAAACATGGCCATGAATATTGCCCAGACCTACGAGACGTCCCAGGAAATTATGCGCGCAATAAACGTCGATGAAGACCCCACAATTCATGCCGTGAACATTGAAGGTCGGGGGAAACCGAGGATACCTGGACGTTCGAGGAACTGATCACAGTCCAGATTCCGCAAAGACCATGCTAAACAGAAAGCGCGATACCAGGCTCAACGGAAATGTCAGAAATGCGGGTACAACATATCGCACGAACGTTGCCCAGTAAGGACAGCAAGTACCACTACTGTCATAAGACGGGACATTTTGCGTCGATGTGCCGCAACAAGGCGAGCGCCCACATAGTTGAGGACATGTGTGGCTTTGAGCAATCAGATGATGACGGCGACGCACATCTGATCAATACCATCACCGATACGGACGGCGACTGGTGGGAAAGCACAGGTGTAAACGGAACACACATCCAAATGCAGATAGTCACCGGCGCTACGAAATCTCTGATGCCGTACAACGTGTACAGAGATATGCACTGCAATCACCCAATCATAAAGACCGCTCGCAAGTTCAAATGGTACACTCGTCACCCAATTAAGGTAGAAGGTTGTGTCACACTCCCAACTCGGTACACAACAATTGCGTTAAGGTACAGTACTACATCGTACATATATACCAGAAACCATAGTTATAAGAGCTTTGTTGTCGAAATTAATCCCAAACATGAGTACAGTGGACGCTCCACTTCGGGATGTGATGAAACGAGACGTCGATTTTTACTGAGGCAAACCACAACAGAGAAGCTTCGAAGAGCTGAAGTAACTTTGTTGCAGTGCGCCGGTGTTGGCGTATTACGATGTGACAAAAGATGTCACAATACAGTGTGATGCGAGTAGCAACGGACTAGGAGGAGTCCTCCTACACAACCAATTACCTGAACGAGCTACACGCTATGATCCTCAAGGGCTGGCCAGATACATAGCAGGAAACACCGCACACAATCAGAATGTACTGGACAATATGTGACGAACTCTCCGTATCTGACGGTGTAGTGTACAAAGGTATGATAATCGTGGTGCCGCCATGCATGAGGCCAAACATGCTTGCACAAATACATGAGTCGCGCATGGGCATAACGGAATGCAAGCAGCGAGCACGGGAAGCACTATACAGGCCAGGGATGACGCAACAAATCGAAACTCTCGTGAGTGATTGCGCTGCGTGTAATACGAACTAGAATAAGCAACGAACCGAAACGCTCAGGCTAACGAAAACACCCGATCTGCCTTGGATTGAGGTAGCTGCGGACATTTTCGAGTGGGAACGAAATAACTAGTTGGTCACTGTGGATTACTATTCTAAGTACATGGATGTCGACAAACTCGAGAATTTGAGCAGCGCAACAACGCTTGATGCCCTCAAGTCACAAACGAGTCGACACGGTATTGCAGACAAATTGAGATGTGACAATGCGACTCAGTTCTCGTCTCGCGAATATGCGCTATTCTGCAAAGACTGCCAGATCGAACATTGCACGTCATCGCCTGCCTTCTCACAGTCGAACGATGAGGCAGAAAGAGTGGTACAGATTGTGAAACGACTTTGGCGAAAGTGTACAGTTAAACACTTGGCCTTGCTAGATTACCGCATTACGCCGCTAGAAAGCTGCAATGTGTCACCAGCCTAGCTGTGCATGAGTCGCAGGCTAGAAACAAATTGCCGATCGCCAGAGAGCTTCTAAAGCTAACTGCCTACGACGTGACAAAAGTAAGACGTACACAGCCTGAACCGGGACAAAGAGAACCAGCGTTACTATCACGACCGGAAGTTCGACAGGGATCTCCCTGTACATCTGCCAGGAAATCCAATGAGGTTGGTTCCATTTCCGAGCTCCAAGAAATAGCTACACGCCAAAGTTGTAAGCCAACATCAAGCTCCTCGATCGCATGTCGTTGAATGGAACGGGAAAAAGCACAGACGCAACAGAAGACACCTGCCACTGTCAACGTTCGGAGCGGAACGGGTATACCCCAGAGTCAGGCCAGAAATATGCCGTGAGCGAGCCTGACCAACAAATGCTAATCTGGGAGTTACTCAAACAGCAGCAGCCCTGAAGAATCACAAGCCGCGTCTAGCGTTCGCAGTGCGCCCGTTACTTACCCGTCGCCCCCCACCGGAATTGTGACCCGTAGTCGTTGTGTGAGCAAGTCAACAAGACGCATGGACTTGTGAACTATGGCCAGGTTAACCGAAGGGCAAACGTCGTGACTGAGACGTTCCAGTCCCACCAGGATAGAATAATCCCTGAGTGACCCGTAGTTGTTTAGTTCAAGACGGCAGATAGTCTACCCTACAGTCTATTTAACTTTATATGTGTTTTAGTAGTAGTTCTCGCACGAAGAGTTGTTCGCAAGAAGAAGTTTAACTTTACATCTTAGTTTCGAGGAAGCACATAATACCAAAGACATTAGTTGTTTAATAATTTCTGTAATTTGAGCTTTAATTAGAAGTGTGAATAATTGACAGAAAATGGAAGCAGACGTGGACCTTTATAAATACGAACTTACTTGGTAAATTGTACAATTGCATAAGTACACGTTCACATTTATTAACTATTTATGAATTGAAAGATCATACATTTTGTTTTAGCAGTACAGTTAACATGTCTTTGAAAGAAAGGGAGGTGTAGTGTTCATGCTTGCTCTAACTGCGCATGCACGCGATTAGCGGAAAGCCGTCAATAAACGTATAGAGTTACCACACTCTCGTTACATAGTCGAGTCACGATATGTTACAATCACGCCACATTGTGTGTGTTCGGCTTATGTCAGCGAACTGAGAATTAACCAACTAATGACCACTTAGGCCAACGGTGCCATTTCCAGTGAAAACGATGCGGTTATTCACGTCTAGCTGTTTGTTCCTGGCGGTAACTCAATTACAGCTGTTGATTTGTTGAATGCGGCAATATTGTCAGACACACGGTCCAATACACAAGTGTATATATTACAGCGGGGCCAGCAGGCACGAATAAACAGTCAGTGCAAAGGTGGCTCACTTCAAGACGTACGTGACATCACAATTTCAATTTGCCAACACCAATTACGAGAACCAGGGAGCAATGTCTGGTTTGTTATAATAGTGTGCTACCGACGTATAAGGGCCTACTATCTCACTTCACTCATGTCGGTCACTCGGGTCGAACTCTCTTTCCAAACTCTAGTCTTCTTCATGTCCCCACGCTGTCCTGTGTTGTTCTTCCATGTGTTTGCTGCAACGGGATGGTCTTGGATGCAATCATTATTTAATATTTATGTCTACAACAGTGTCCAGCAAATCTCACCCTTATTTCTTGGATCTTCTGAGTAATTCCGTTTGTATCTTTATACAAGTGACACGTGTTTTCCCCGTTAATGTTGAATATGGCTTGTAAAACACCCATCTAGTTGTGTTCTGGGTGTCTTTGTTAGTGTCCAAGACTCGCATCCGTGCAGCAGCAGAGAATCCACCGTTACAATGAACCGCTGTTGCTTGATCTTGCATGAAAGTATAGGCCTAGATTTCAAAACAAGTGTTCTTAGTTCGTTTTCATGTTATTGTCTTCCTGATCTGGATATATTTAGTTGCAAAGATGGCTCAAGTGCCCGACGTACTTAATATATTTGACCTTCTCCTAATACTATCGTACTATGCAATACTATCATGTGCAATTTAAAATCCTGATGCACACATATAAATCCCTACATGGACAGGTTCCATGATGTATATCGGACGTGCTGAATGTGTACAAATCAAGAAGAACGCAGCGATCCATGGATTCAGTGACATTTGAAGTTCCAAGGGCTAGAACAGTTACTTGCGGAGACTGAAAATGTCAGTGTTCAGCAGCCAAGTTGTGGAATGCGCTACTGGCTCACATTCGGGAAGCAAAAACATTGAACACTCTAAAGAGGCTGCTAAAACACATTTATTCCTGGCCAATTTTTGTGCTTAACTATTTCTAGTCAGTTTTTATTACATTTTAAAACAGTATATATATATATTCATCTTATTATATCCAACCTTCTGAATTTTTTTTTCTTTCTCATGCTATCTTTTTTTATGCTTTGTTTTTACTGTCCATGATTATTCTATTGATTGTATACAGCGCTTTTGAGCAGGCTTTTATGTATAAAAAGAGCGCTTTATCAATTCTGTATAATAATTGTTCCTCCTCTGGTCACAATGTCAATGTTTTCGGGGAGGCTGTATGCCATTAATTCAGGGAATAGAAGGGGTCTTGTGCGTGTGTGCGTGCGTGCGTGCGTGTGTGTGTGTGCGTGTATGCGTGCGTGCGTGTGTGAGCGCGGATGTGCGTTTGTGCGTTTGTGTGTGGGTGTTTGACAAAGTTGATGCGCAAAGATTATGCATGGAGAGCCTAGATCTATAACAACAACTATGATTGTTTGTAGGCGTCTGTGTCGTGCTGGAATGAACTTTCTTACGTTTCATCCCAGTTCAGCAGATCTGAGACGGCTGTCCGTGGACTGCTAGTAGCAGTGGTGTCATCTGTTCTAACTACAAGCATTTTATTCTAGTCTTGATTAAGCAAGCCCCGTGAAGACGTGATCTGCCAAGAAAATCGATGCTTGCCAAGAAAATCGATGCTTTCGCCATGAACAGCCTTCGACGCCTCGCCAACATAAAGTGGGTCAATATCAGCAATAACACGATCATGGAATGTGCCGGTCAGAAGCATGCATCAATACTCATCACCCAGCGACGCCTTCGATGGTTCGGCCACCTGCAATGTATTTGGCACCAAACTACCCTGCCGCTCTATTATACCAATTCCACCCACAACACATCGGCTGGAAACGGCGCCGTGGGCGTCCACGCCTTCGATGGATCGACTGAGTTCAGCACGATTTGGAGGACCTGGGCCTCATGCTTGAGAGTGCCGAGCAGCTGGCCGTTGACCGCCTCACCTGGAAGGCGATGATAGAGGATGTGGTATGACCTGTACGCCTGGATATCCGGCAAGAACCCTAAGTCAAGTAAGTCAAGTGATGTGGCGTCACTATTTGTCGCACAAAGAATCAAACTGCATCCAGAGACGTCTTGATGTTGCAGTGAAGGAGGTGGAGTTGGTAGGTGTATAATTGGAAGTGTTGTGTGAGCCTCAATGAGTTCTTTGCGAACTTCATGGGGATATAATCAGACATTTCTGTGAGTCTGATGGCTTAACTTCGGGTGCAGTTGAGGGTTTCTCGATCTGAGCCGAATCAAATGCTGTAGTCGCAGAAATTGTGTTGTTGCTGCACCGTCTAACTTCAGCTTCTCCACTGCCTCTGCTCGACTGGTGACATCGGAAGACTGGGGGTGAAGGGGAGTATGGGGGGGGGGGGATGCTGTTGAAAATGTTTCGTCACTGTGCAGCCGCAATTTCACCGTCTTCTCGTTGTCTCTTGCGCTACCTCCTATCTCGTCTCAACAGATGAAATGGGAAGACGGGCGGGGGAGGTCTGTTAAAATGTGTTTGCTGCTGTGTCATGTCGCTGTATCTTCACTTCAACTTTTCTTCAGTTTCTCCGCTTGCTTAACTGACACAACTGTGACGTCAGAAGATGGGTGTTGTTATTGACAGTTTTTTACCGCCGCGTCCGCATAACTTCAGGTTATTTAACAAGATTGCCACGCAGATAATTAACTCTAGATGGCAGGTGGACAAGGAAGCCTTTTGGCTTATCGGGAGTTCAAACTTTTTTTATCTACAAGTATCCCGCCCTTCTGAGGTATGTGTCGATTTTATTTTTACATATTCTGGCATAACACGGTGTTCAGGTGTTGTGCTTGGCAGTAGATTCCACCACAGCTGTTTTATTGTTATAAGTTTGACGTATTTCAATTCAAGGAACGTTTTTCATATTTCTCAGGTGCGTGTATAGAGGTGCAGACATTACTTCGGACGTTTACATTTTACTTGAAAATGATTACTGCTGCCGGACTGTTATGGTTTGTAATCGACATTCATCTACACTTGCCTTGAGAACCGGTTGCAAACTTGTCAAGCAGGACGCTGTTGTCTATTCTTGGATAACCCCAGACCACGAACAACTTTTGTGCAACCGCCGATGATACGCAGTGACGCAAGATGCACTTCAGCATGCGTGTGTATCAACAATGGCATCAGTGGTGCGTTGTTCTAGGACACAGTTGTTGTCAACAGCCGCCAATGCAACCAGGTATACCAGATCTCCGCTGACCTGCTGTGTGAATCTTCTACTTCACCAACTGTGCATCTTCAAGCGTTCGTCTACGAGACGTAAATACCGTGGCGGTCGTAAAGTCGCAAAACAGATCACTACGCAAGAGTACTGGCGTTGCCACAACCAAGCCGAAATGTAATACTTTAATAACTGTACCATTGTATAAGCAGCGCGATCAAGGCGTACGAGTATGCTACGTTTACGCACAATCGTGTCGGGAAAAAAACACTCGCCATTGCGGATTATATACTTGAAAACCATCTCGATATGATGGCGATATGCGAAACGTGGTTAAATCCTTCGAGCGACGCCAGTGTGATTACCAAATGGATATTCCATCAAGCACACGTCTCGTCCTACCACCAAAGGGGGCGGTGTCACTATTATCCATAAATCCGAAATCGTCTTACACAAACAGGTACCAATGCGTTTCGATCGTTTGAACACATCGAGTGCAGGCTGAAAACACATACGTCATCCATCAGAATCGTTGCTATTTACCGCCCGCCGCCATCAATGAAAAATGGCTTACCAACAACTGTGTTTTTTAAAGAATGGGACCGTTTCATCAACCAGCATGCCATAAAACCTTGACCTCTGATTATCATGGGAGATTTGAATTTTCATATTGACAACGTTACAAATGTTTATGCACGACGACTGGTCAATTCTGTGAATGCCACAGGAATGGTGTTGCATGTTCGCGGGCCAACCCACAGGAAAGGACACACTTTGGATGTACTCATGACCCGCAGCACGGACGAAAACCTTGATCGAAATGTTATTGTTACGGATATGGGCCTTTCTGACTACTTTGCGATGAGTTTCAACATAGACATTGTTCAACATCGCACTGGTTTGATAAAAAAAACCGCACCATTGATGCAATGTCTTTTCGACAAGACATTCCACTGTTCCGTTCGGATGATCTTGACTTGCTGAACGTAGAAGAACTGGTTGATCAATACGATCATATGCTGGTCAACTTAATTGACTCGCAACCGTCCGTTGTTGCAGGCAGATAAATACAAGGCTGGTTGCATCTCGCCATTAATCAAGAAGGCTGGACTAAATCCAGAACCAATACAGAAATATCAACCTGTATCGAATCTAACCTTTCACTCTAAACTAATCGAGCGCGTTGTAGCAAAACAGCTGAAAACAGCTGTCCAAATGCAAGAGAACAACTTGCACGACCAGTTTCAATCGGCATATCGACAAGATCACTCAATTGAAACGGCTCTGCTTAAAGTACACAACGACATTCTGTCTGCAGTAGACCGTGGCTGTGTTGTTGTGTTGGTTATGTGGACATCGTTGGCTCTCTTCCACCGTCACAGGACATAAATATGCTAGAAAGAGTGCAGAGGAGAGCAACTAAAATGATCCCAAATCTGAGGGATCTTAGTTATGAAATACGCCTAAAAAATGCGGTTTAACAACACTCGAGACCAGGAGATTGAGAGGAGATCAGATAGAAGTGTTTAAAATATTGAAGGGTTATGAAAATATTGATAGAAATATGTTTTTCTCAGTTAAGAAAGATAGAAGGACTAGAGGACATGATCTTGCATTAGCAAAGGAACAGAGTAGATTGGATATAAGAAAGTTTTCATTTTCACAAAGGACTGTAAATGAATGGAACAGATTACCTGCTGATTGTGTGGGTGCTAGTAGCGTGAATATGTTTAAAACAAAATCGACACATACCTCAAACGGGCGGGATACACATAGATAAAAAGGTCGGACTCTCGATAAGCCAAGGGCTTCCTTGTCCACCTGCTACCTAGAGTTAATTCTCTGGGTGGCAATCTTGTTAAATCTTGTTATGCTTGACTTGACCGCCGCTTTCGACACCATTGACCACGGCATTCTATTGAGCAGACTCACTCACAGATTCGGTGTCACAGGCGCTGCGCTTGAGTGGTTCAGATCTTACTTGTCCGGTCGGCATCAAGTCGTTCGTATTGAATGAACGTTTATTCAACAACAAATAACAACAACATAATACATGCACAGTATGGTTTGCTGCTGCAGCTGAAAGGACATAGCTGAAGTCATAGACTTATGTGTTGCTATGCCCTTCTCGAACTAAAAAAACCTCAATAAATACAACACGATTGGAAGTGTCAAATTCTCCCTCCCCAACTGCTGTGCCGTTTGGTGTACCGCAAGGCCCCGTACTCGGGCCATTGCTGTGCATTGCATATATCACACCACTTGGTGACGTTATATCAAGAAATTCGGCTAGGTTTATCACCCTTATGCCGACGACACGCAACTTAATGTTTCGTTTTGTCCTGGTGGAGATGGCCAACTGAACTCAATAGGTCGTTTGAGCTGTTGCCTAGAAGAAATTGGCGAATGGTATCGGAACAATTTACTGAAATTAAATGATCAGAAGACGGATGACATGGTGCTTGGTACGAAGCAAAAGCAGCCACTGCTAAAGGAGATTCATATTTTTGACATGACTTTGACTTCGTCTTCAAGTGCGCGCAATCTGGGCGTTGTATTTGATCAATCCCTCAACATGACTAACCACATGAGTTCCATTTGCCGAACAGCGTATATGCACCTCCACAACATCAGTCGTATCAGGCGATACCTCACAACATTTACGACTAAACCACTAATGCACGCTTTCGTCATATCTAGATTGGACACGGGAACGCGCTACTGGCTACTGGCTACTAGCCTACCACGTGACCTTAGAACTCAGAATCAAATTATTTGACGTATAGATACGATACTTATACAATGAATAACGTAAGTAATATGTAAGATCGGGAGACTCCCATTAAGATACATACTATCGCCAGCACAGGAGCCATCCCATAAATATAAACAAACAACAACATTGACACATTCACAAACTTCAGCGAATCCAACACATGGCAGTCAGAATCATCAGGTTCACACCTCGCCGTGCTCACATAACTCCGGTTCTAAAAGAATTACACTGGCTGCCAATCAAATGCCGAATCGACTTTAAAATACACCTTTATATGTTCAAATGTCTGAACGGGACGGCGCCGCTGTATCTTGCCAACCTGTTAACCAGGCACTGTCCCGGACGCACACGTTCATCTGAACAACTTTTGCTTAAAGTTCCACGAACGAACCCGGTCAGGTTAGGAGACAGGTCCTTTCGTGTGATTGGACCTCGATTATGGAATGCACTGTCCATTGCTATCAAGTGCAGCAGAACTCTGTTGGCGTTCAGAAAGACACCAAAGACGCACATGTTCAAAGCTCAATACTGCTAACATTTTTAACATTTCATTTCACTTGGGGACATTCTGTTCTACATTTTTTCTTATGTTTCTTTGTTTGCAGGTTTTATTAATATACATTGAATCGCTTGATTGAATTTGATTGTACAGCGCTTTAAGCATATTATGGATATTGCGCTTTATAAATATTATTATTATTATTATTACTAGCACCCACACAATCAGCAGATATAGGAGAGAAAACATCAATGAGATTTGATAATTCGTCTCCTCTTTCGATATCACGATGCTATTGCCGAACGGCAACAACGGACACGTATCAGTACCCCAGAATAAACCCTGAAAATCTGGACACATATGTATAGGCCTACTACTCAGAGCTCGCAACAGAAAGGTAATTGTTCATATCTTCCATTAAGATATCGACGACTCGTCGTTAGCTATATATTCAATGAGCTAGCTTATTGAATTGCCATGCGACTCCGCGAAACTCAGGATGACCTCCAAGGAGTTCGATCTGTCGCATGCATTTGCTGACGGAACTGTACCCTCGTCTGATCAAACAAGCCAAGCGCACATTGCAATCTGTTTGACACAGCATACCACAGCGTTCGCTTTATTTTATGTCCAAAAACAACATTCCCTGTACTCTTTGTAAAATATATGTTCTTTTATAACATGGCATGCAGTCCTTAGGTCTGTTCAAAGCGCTTTACAATTCACCCCCTGACAAAAATGTTCAATTGAAGACCATCTCGGCTTAACTGGGACGCCGTCGGATACACTGCAATTGGTGCGAGAATACTATTCGTTCACAAATACCTTCCAATGCCTATATATAGCGTTGTACTCACTCATACAACTGAGTGAACTGGGACAGCGTGGAGTGAACGAACTTGCACAAGGTTCGAAACGGCATCAAAACGATTCGATTGAGAGTGCGATATTCTGAGTGCCGACACCGCGTCCCACGTGTCCCGCAACAGCTTAATTCAATTCATGTCCCACGCAAATATCCTACTGCAATGCATCTAGCGAGTGTGATTATGACTGTAAGCTATACGTATTGAAAATTACCGTATGTTCGTTGTTTATTAACTGACATCCTTTGACTGCACAACGGTGTGAAACAAACAATGCGACACTTCTTTGGCTTCCAGAGTTTTTTTTAACGAAAAGGTGCATCAAATGACGAAAAGACACAGTAGGCAATCAACCAGTCATTTAATAATATAAATATATATAATATCGGAATTGATATATCGCCCGAATGCACTTGACGCTTTGCAAAAAGCAGCATAAATTAAATAAAACTATAAAATATACATTATTTAAAAAATAAATAGTGTAAAAGAATTTATTTAAACGTAACAAATAAATAAATACATAGAAAGTACATTTATAATATACACACATGAATAAAACATTACGAATAATCATAGGTGCCTGGCTGAAACCTTTGAAGCGGGAAATTTGACGGAATGTCAAACATGACGTCACCGTCCAATGCTGATTCGTAGATATCACTTGGGTTGCCTGTATCGATGTTACGTGTCCCGTGTTACCCATCAAATGTCTCTATATATCTTTGGAATGTGCCCCCGTTAAGTGCCCCCCAGACTTTGGAATGTGGCCCCACTTAGGTTAGTCTCAAGGGGGTGCAATTGGAGGTTTTTGGTGAGCTTCCGAAATTGTGAATAAATGTTCAACAGCATCCCGCCATCGTATTCCGATGTCATGATCCGACAGCGCAACAGCAGAGTGGTGTTGAAGCTCTGGCAACAAATCTTCAATAATACCCCCCAAGCTAGCTTTTCCAATGTCAAGATCCGACAGCGCGACGGCGGAGTGGCGATTTCGTTACAACGCGATAACTCGACAGCGAAGTCATGGTGAAGCCCTGGCTCAGCCTATCCAATATGAATTTGTTTCAGTGGAGGTTTTTTGGCGATCCTAAAGGGGGTAAAATTGGAAGTTCCACTAGAGTACTCTCTATGGATCCGTCCCTGAATGGGTCACATGCCCCACGGTCAGGAGCTCCCGGAGCGCCGATGAAAAAACCAAGGACCATAGCTCCCGGGGCTCAATGAAGTGATAACAAATTCCTTGACTCCGAGCTCATGGGGCGCCCCAGTCAAGTGAGAATCAAATTATTCCAGGGTCCCGAGATCCAGGGTAATCAGGTTAAAACAACGTTTATTCCAGGGCTCAGAGCTCCTTGTCTTTCGGTGTGGGCCTCACAATTCAAATTTGCCCCAGGGCCCCAGTACATCTTAATCCGCTCCATAGTCCGTGGATATAATTTTCGCCTTTTGCGCTAATTTTTAAACGTGCATAATGTGTGAAACAATTTTAAAATGGTGTTCAAGAAAGTGACATAGATGCGGGATGTTGATTCACTGGAAATTTATATTTAAAAGAAGGACGATTTCCGAATGCAATTTGAAATGCAAGGACACTACAACACCAGGCGGACTTTATTGTAGACTATATAAGTAGTATGGAGGTGCTTTGGGCGCTCGCCCCGGCCCCTTTAGGCCTAGCTCTATGCATAAAAAACGTCCTTATCTTTTTCGGGAACATACTTATAAAAAAAAGATCAAAGGGTTTTGGTGACACTAAACGTTTTCGGGAACATACTTATAAAAAACGTGATTGATGACATGTCACTTTTGATTGATTACCCTTCCCTTGAGGTGCCACCACCTAGCGGTTATTTCAGTGACTATTTTAGTACTTTACCCTCTAGTGAGAAACGTAGGACCTACCGTTGTGCTTACGTAAGCACTTATATAGCGTCCCTAGCGACCGTTGTGCTTACGTATAATTAGCCATGTAATTATATATATATATATATTTTTTTTTTTTACGTAAGCCTATATATAGCGCGAGCTTACGTAAGCCCTTATATAACCACAACGGTTATAGCTAAAACCACTGTGGTTATAACGGCGCTCTAAACCCATTGTGTGAGAATAACACCGCGGTACCCTATGTAGCAGCAGCCGCCAGCAGCGGTGACCTATGATCTGGCGGCCTAGATACTATCTAAATTTAACTGTGCGGCTTAGCCGGAACGGTTTTAATATCAGGAGGCGTACAGCGTAGTTGGCGCTGTCAAAATGAAACCAAAATACATTCAGCGATGAAACGTTTAAAAGCTGTACTCAGCAGCTGTCTAGTAAGGCAGGATGATTATGTGCAGTGGATATGGACGTTTATGTGCAGTGGATATGGACGAATAGGAAGCAACGATGTAAGTAATAGATTATTTTATTAAAAAATGAACTAGACTAATATTCAATCACGGAGGGCCGCCCGGGTACTTTGCGGCCAGGTCCGTGTAACACCGCCCCGTAGCGCGCTTCCCCGGCGCGGGAAAGGCCGGGAATTGTATAATGTCACGATTCCGCGTCCAGCGGCGCTTGGACGCGGCAACGGCGCGTGAAATCCGCGTCGCTCGAACAGTTCGTCCCTTGGAATTGGGGTGGTCCAAGCGCCGTTCGACCGGTGACAGGCCCGCCGCCCTCGGTGGCTGGCCGCGCGATGTTGGGCGGACAATACAGGTCGGCTTGCTGGGAAGGCATCCCGTGTAGGCAGATGGATTCTGTGTAGGCTGATGTATTGGACGAGGCAGGTGGATTCTGTGAAATAATGCATATGAATAATGAGGAGGTAATAAAGAATAGTTTAATACACGAATATAATAAAAGTAATTAATAAAGAACTAACCGATAAAGACGACTTACCGCTGTACTAAATAAAATAAATAAAATAATAAAATAAAATAAAATAAAATAAAAACTTACCGCTGTTCTTTGCATATAAACAATGAGGAGAACTAAATCACTGTTAATAATATAAAAGTAATTAATAGTAATTAATAAAGAATAGCACATATATAAAATTTATTAATATAAAACTTACGGATAGGATAAAAGACGACTCTACTAAGAACTAAAATAAATAAATAAAATAAAATAAAATAAAACTTGCATACATGCATTATTTCCTAAAGTCATTTATGCGTTAAGCGCGCATGCGCGAAAATGACGTAAAAACATTGAATGCAAGAGATCGAAATAGCAATAAACGAAAATATAAATGCATGAAATGATGCGTTGTATAATATTAGTTAAGGATCGGGCCTTTTGTGGTGTATAAATAATAGAGAAATTCGATGTAACATTTGTGAAAACGAATGTACTAAAGCGAACGCTGATTTTTTTCCTGCAGCAGAAACCGAATGCTGACACAAAACAGCTGCGGCGCGTGATGTTATGCGTTAAGTGCGCATGCGCGAAAGCGACGTAAAAACAATTAATGCAAAGAGTTCGAAATAGCAATAAACGGAAATTTAAATACATGAAATGAAGCGTTGTATACGCTTAGCGAGGGATCGGGAATCTTGTGGTGCATTAATAATAGAGACATTCGATGTAAAAGTCACATTTAACAATGAATGTACTAAAGTGACCGCTAATTGTTTTCCTCCTGAACCGGATAACTAGAAACCGAATGGTGACGCATAAACAGCTGTGGCGTTAATCGGGGGATCGCATATCACGATCGGAATGTGAAGCTAGAACAATGCCATTTCAAAAACGATACACGAACTATAAAAGCATGAATTGAAGCGTTGTCTAGGATCAGTGGGAAATAGGGATGTGTGTAGTGCCATTATATTATAGAAAATCGATGTAAATAACGTTTGTGAACGAAAAGCACTACATGACCGTTCATTTTTTTTTCGAAAGCAAAGACATCCGAGACTAGTCAGTTATGCGTTAGAACGCATGCGCGAAATGTTGTAATAGAACCGTAGACTAGGGCGTTATTCGTAAGTGCGCATGCGCCATATGCTGTGAAGGGTATAAAGGGATTGTAAAATTGCTATTAGTGTATAACGCAAACGATCTAACTATTTCAGCTACATCAGACGTCCTTCCCGCAGCAACAATGGCCGACGTTACCGAGATGACACCTACGAAAAAGCTTAAGATGCGCAAGCAGGCGTCCAAGGTGACTGGCGGCCAGCAGGCAGCATCGACGTCAGCTGGAGCAGCTGGCGCACAGCCCGCTGCTAAGCTCCCGTGGTGGTTCTCGCTCCATCGATGGGTCGTAAGCGAAGCGCCGACGAGGCGGCGTTGGAGCCGGCGCGGAGTGCCTCGCTCGAACGCGAGTGCAGCGCCGAATCGACGCGCGCTACATTGGTGAGTGTGAGGGAGCTGGCGTGCGCTGAGAATGGCGTCTATAAGATTAAGAAGCCAGTTCGTATTGAAGCCGTGTATTATAAAGATTAGTGCACGTACCTAGGATGTACCAGGTGCCGGCGCAAGTTGCTTCGGCAAGTCAAGGATGCCATTATGATATGTCGAACGCACGGTGAGCAGAGCGAAGGGAAGAATTTCTTTGCGTTGCGTGTTATGGTGAATGATGGTGAAGCTTTGGCTAACGTTGTTTGACAAGCAAATGACTAATCTAGTTGAGTACAGGGCCGACTACTTGGATGAATTAAATGAGGAGGAACTGCGTGATACCGTGCTGGAATTAACTGGCACGAAGGTGGAGCTAAGTGTGCGTAAGACGTCGTGGCATGGCGATCCGTCTTATATGGTGCGTACGCTAAAGAGATACGAAGACGCATACATCGACGATGGTGATGACTAATGTGTTTCTTGTGTTGTTTGTGTAGGAGTGCCCGCTGCTGGTATCGTTGTTGACGGGTAAACCGATGAGTGACGAGGCTGCGCGCCTACAGGCCGAGATAGCCGAACATTATATAATGGCATGGTGCGCCTGGTACGAAGCGATGAACTTATTTAAAGCATAACAATTTTCTTCTGTAGGAGGTCCGTCGCGTGCTGTTGGACATGTTAGCGAACAACGAGCGGATGCGTGCAAGGTATGCGGAGGTTGCCTTGTTCGTACAAACACTGCTGGATCGGGGAGTGGCGGAAAGTGAGACGAAAGATGCTGTGCTGCTGGCCCGTGTTGCTGAAAAAAGGGCGGACTAATCATAATAATGTGTATTTGTAGAGGGCGGAAGGACAACAAAAAGCCGCTGCGGTAGCCGCATTCGAGAGACTACTACTGAACTACGACAATGCGGTGCGTGACCTGTATGAGGCGGCGTTCGTACAAACACCGATGGACGAAAACTAGAAAGCACAGCGAGATGCTGCCTAATTATAATGTGTGTATGTTCCTAGAGACTGACGGTGGTCGTAAAGCTTAGAAGGACATGTTTTATGCTGTAGGGGTGCGTGCGTAGCGATAACGAGTTGGACGTTATCATCGAGGAGGCGCTTGGCGTCCCACATATCGAACCGCCGATGTACGACATGTACACGTTGTCGCCAACACCACCGGAAGTGATACAACGTCAAGTCGTCGCGACGGGTCGGGGTCAGTTGGCCTGCCGCTATGAGCGGCATGCGATGTCCCTATTCGCCGAACAAATCGGTGAGACGGTTCTGGAGAGGGCGCGCGATCGATGCGGCGCGTGCGAGGTCAATGAAGGGTGCCCGTACGTTCATATGGCCGGCTATCGCGCGGGTAGGCCGACTCGTGTGTACACACAGTACTACGACAACGTGTCCAACATCGTCACGCGGCACTTCAACGCCGCGTTGGAGACGTGTCTACATCAATCGTTGATACCGACCTTCACGCGTCTCGTGCATCTACTGCACGTTAAGGCGAACGGTCAGCAGCAACCGGAACGTGCGGGGGAAATCTATCTAGTCCAGTTCGTGTCGGACTGGCTGCTGGGAACGGACTGGCGTGATTTCGTCAACCACGAACGACAGGAATCGGCCGTTCACGTGTACATTCAGTGCCGAAGCGGTCTCTAAGCCACATGAACACTAGAACATTACTGCTAGAAACATTTGCTTTGTCGATTTACTTAAAAATTATGCGCTTGTTTTAATAAAAATCGCGCTTTGCTAATAGGAAGAAAAGCTTGTACGGTACGCTTAATAAAACGTTGAAAATGAACGTTCCGTTTCCGAGTTACTTAACAAAACACCACGCACACACACACACACACACACACACACACACACACACACACACACACACACACACACACACACACACACACACACACACACACACACACACACACACACACACAACATTAGGATCGACCCACCACCACCACCCCACGTTACTTAACGCACTACTGCGCATGTCCACCCCCACGTTACTTAACACACGATAGCAATGCGCATGTCCGTACAACATCCACCACCACGACCACAGCACCCTGTTATAAATAGTGGTGCTCGAAAAAGTAGCAGCCAAAAGTATGTCGCCGCCTCCTACTAGATGGCAATGTCCGAAATGCGGTACTTATTTCGCAAAACAATCGACGTTAGAGAGACACGCGAAGAGTTCGAAACGATGCGGCGATAACGCGCTATGCGTAAAAAGACGAGTGTCCGAAATGTGGCGCAACGTACAATACGCGCACCGTTATGCTACGACACATGAGGGATACGTGCGGTCGTCGGGAGGTGTCGCCACCTCCCGATGGTCCCAATGCACCGGTCGACAACGACGCTCTACAGCGCGTCGTGGACGAACATCGACGTAGCATAGAGACGTCGATAGCGCGCGGTACCGTACAGTCCCGCTACAACTATCGAATGATCGCCTGTACGAGTACGCGGGTGCTCGAACCGCGTCTGAGGGTTATGTTTCGCGAACAAAAGAACGCGTTTAAAATTAACGTCAGCTATGGTTTCGTGTTACGCCACAAGGTGTCGGGTCGTTACCGCTATTTTCACTCGTCCTTTAACTGCTGCGGTCGCCTCCTCGAAACGCCCGCCCTCCTTACCGATAGCCGTTCCTTCGAACGCTTCCTCGACGTCGTGCGCACGACCGACGTACTACAGTACGTCATCGCGCAGCGCCCCGACTAGGGGTGGGTGGTCGAGCTCGTAACGAACGCCACCTACTTCGTGAACGCCATCCTAAACCATCCTATCGGGTGCGTTGGCACAGCGCTCCCCGCCTACGTGCGCAACAACAGGTTCTTAGTGACGTTGACGAACGATCGTCGGGCCACGCCCTACGACGACCATCTATGCCTCTTCCGGTGCATCGATCTCCACCTGCAAGGCGGTCGACAACGCTGAACGCGGACCAGCCCCAGAATAAATTCGACCCTTTTAACGAGAGTTGCTAAACGACTGCACGCGCGCTACGCTTCGACGACGTCGAACGGCGGGCGCCTGAACGAACTGGAACGCGTGGAGACGGTTTTCGGCATCAACGTCGCCGTCTATCGACTGACGGAGGCGGGCACCGCCGAACTAGTCCGTCGGTCGCTCGAAAAGCACCCCACGACCCTGAACGTCAACCTGTACGAGACGCACTTCTCGTACATAAGCGACCTGCGCGCGTACGCGAAAACGTACAAGTGCTCGAAATGCGGCAACTGCCTCTGGCGGTACCCGTGGCGATTACGGCGTCACGAAGCGACGTGCGAAGGTGGCGTGCGTCACGTGTTTCCCGGCGGCGTCTACCGACCGACGCCGTCCGTGTTTCAACGGCTCGACGACGAAGGCATCGACGTCGGCGGCGACGACCTGCGCTACTACCCGTACCGCGCGACCTTCGATTTTGAATGCTATTTTGCCGCCAACGATCTTCCGCCGGATATCGACAAATGCCGGTGGCTAGCGCGACACGAACTGCTCAGCGTGAGCGTCGCGTCGAACGTGCCCGGACACGAAGCGGCGCGCTGTTACGTCACGACCGGTGATTCGGCCGAACTAGCGCGCCGCCTCATCGACGACCTGGAAGCCGTGAGCGCGGCGGCGTGCGCGTCTCTTCGCCCCCGCTATGACGCGGTCTTCGCGGCGCTCGACGCGCTCGACGACGACTGGCGGCGAAGACGGTCCGACGACAACGACGCGTCACCGTACGCCGCACTCGCCGACCGCCTGTGGACGCACCTTCGTCAAATGCCCGTACTGGGCTTCAACAGCGGTAAGTACGATTTGAATGTCGTCAAAAAGTATTTGACCCCCCTGCTCATAACCGACGACGCGCAGCACACATCGTCGGCGTTCACCATTAAACGACAGAACAATTACATGTGCCTGACGACGTCGACGTTGAAATTCCTCGACATAACTAATTACCTCGCCCCCGGTGTCAGCTACGAGCTCTATCTGAAAGCGTACGGCTGCGCGGCGACGAAGGGGTACTTTCCGTGCGTTGACGCGCCTGGACGAGACCGTCCTGCCGTCGCGCGAAACTTTCTACAGCCACCTGAAACGCGAGGGAATCTCCGTGGGGGGGTACACAATTTGTGCGATGGTATGGCGTGATGAACGCATGACGACGATGCGCGATTTCTAATCTGGTATACTAACCGAGATATGGCGCCGTTTCTCGAGGCCCTCGAGCGGCAATTCGCCTTCTATTGCCGCCAGCCCATCGACATGTTCAAGGACGCCATCAGCCTACCGGGATTTACGTTGTTGTACCAATTCAACGACCTGCCGCTGTCAATCCATTTCTCGCTATTCAACGAGTCGAACAAAGACCTGCACCGCCTACTGCAGTTGCAGATCGTCGGCGGCACATCGATCATCTTCGCGCGTCATCACGTGGCCGGTGTGACGTCAATTCGAGGCGGCAACAACCCGTGTCGTTCGATAGTAGGCTATGACGCGAACGGCCTCTATCTATCGGCGATGATGCGGGAGATGCCGACGGGTTGGTACACGCGCCGACGCGCCGGGAACGGCTTTCGAGCGGAACGCGTGCACCGCTACGGTCGTATGCCCGTGGCGTGGTTGACGTACGAGGCGGAACGGACCGACACTCGTATACGGCACCAGTTGAACGGACGCGAGAATCCCGTCGGTAAGTACCGAGTCGACGGTTGGTGCGCCGCCACGCGAACGGCGTATCAATTTCACGGCTGCTACTTCCACGGCTGCCCGATGTGCCAGACGCACGTGACGACGAACGCCGTCAACGGTCGACCGATGACGACAACTGTGGGAGTGCCAGTGACGAGCCATGCGTCCCCCCGTGGCGCCGACACCGCCCGACGCGTCACGATGGCAACCGGGGCGGCGTTGTACGCACTCGACGATACTGGAGGGTGTACGCGACGGCTCTCTGTTCGGCCTCGTGCAGTGCGATATCTCCGTGCCGGAAGCGCTGCGCGCCAAGTTCGCCGAAATGCAGCCCGTGATCAAGAACGTCGATATCACGCGCGACGATCTCAGCCCGTTCATGCGCCGCTACGCCGAGTCGCACAACTTTACTCACCCGACCTCAACGGACGCTCGTCGGTAGCTACTTCGGCACGGCGATCGTGCTCGCCACGCCCCTCCTACGCTGGTATCTGGAGCACGGGCTTGTCGTCGCGCGCATCTACCAGGTGATCGAGTACACGCCGATCGCGTGCTTTAGCCGCTTCGGCGACACGGTGTCGACGGCGCGAAGCGAGGGCGACGTCGACCCCGATAAATCGATCATCGCCGACACCTTTAAACTATTCGGCAACATTTCGTACGGGAAAACGATTACGCGCGTCGATCGGCACCGGGATATCAAGTACGCCACGCCGATCGGCGCCGCGCAACTCGTCAACAACCGTCGCTTCCGACAACTCGACGTCGTCGTCGACGACGAACTGTACGATGTGGCGCTGAATAAGCGCACCGTCGTCTACGGCCTGCCGATCCAAGTCGGCTATTTCGTGTATCAATACACGAAATTGAGAATGCTCGATTTCTACTATGATTTGGTCGACGCCTACATCCACCGCCCGCTCTTCCAGTACTGCGCTATGGACCCCGACTCGGCGTACATTGCCCTCGCGGGCCACGACATCGACGCGCTCGTACCGGAAGCGCTGCGCGAACATTACTTCCGGAATCGTTCGCTCTGGTTTCCGGCCGAATGCTGCGAAGCGCACGTCGACGCGTACGTACGATGCCGCGTCGCCGGACTGGCGTGGGAGGGTGGGGGCGACTGCTGCGCGCGCCTATGTCTGTTCGATCGTCGAACGCCGGGTCTCTTCAAAGAAGAGTGGCGCGGCGCCGGAATCGTGGCGCTGTGCAGCAAGACGTACTACTGCTTCGGCGGCGGCGACAACTGCGCGAAGTACAGCACGAAGGGCCTGAGCAAACGTCAGAACGCCGACATCGACGAGAACACTTTCCTCGCCGTACTGCGCGATCGACGCAGCGGCGTCGGCTGGAACCGCGGCTTCCAGGTGAAAGACTCGTCCGTGTTGACGTAAGTTCAAGAGCGCGCGGCGTTGGGCTACTTCTACGCTAAACGCCGCGTGCTCGACGACGGCGTCACCACGGCACCAATACTCGTCTAACTCGTATACGAACAACAACTAACGCGTCTAACTCGCCTAACTTAGGGGGGGTGGGGCCGCCTAGGGGTAGGGTTCTGTATGTATGTAGGTAGGTAGGTATCGAATTACGCGTACACGAAGACGTTCACCGGTCGGGGTAGCGCCGCCCCGAAGTGCATTTCAGTGCACACGGTCCCCTGACGCACGACGTTGAAATGGTCCCCGTCGCAACAGTCGGGGGTCAGGTCGAAAGCGAAGATGGTGTAGCCGGCGCCGAAGTCTGCGCGCGATATGTCGTTCCCCTCGGCCTCGTTCGCCTTTCCGGTAGCCTCGAACAGATTTATGTAGCTTCGGACGTACCGGTGGTGCGGGAAGTCCGGCTGCAGCGGCTTGCTCGGCACCTGACGTCCGCCGACGGTGAGCGCGAGGAAGTTTATGTCGTTGTGCCGCGCCTCGAACGGATTTCTAGTGTAGTCTCCGTTATAGGAGACGTTGTCGATCATCATCAGTATTATGCGTTTCGGAATCACACCCATGTACAGGTTCTCGTGCGTGTGCGATAGCGCACCCGCCGTTATCGAGAACGACTTGCAGTCGATGCGGCGCATCGGAAACTTAGCCGTTCCCAACCCCCACGATTTGATATGACCCAGCTGAACTTCCGGGTTCAACTTCACTTTTCGTACGTACAGGGTAATCTCTCGTAGCACGATACGGCACCCCGGCGCGACTGCCGGGGCCATGAGCGCGAAGGCGTCCTTCGAGCGCACCATGCGTAGTTTATTGTCGACGCCGCTCGGTAGGAGGCGGTTTAGCATAATCGCGTCGACGTGCAGGCGTCCCATCATCTCCACCTCGGCGTTCCCCGCCGTCATATCGCGCCGCGCTATGTACCCGGTATTTTCGTCCCCGCGCGTGTTCATGTGTCCGGCGCTGTCTTTGTACCACAATGACCCCGTGAGATGCGATCGTTTCGCGTCGCTATCATAACTCAGCAGGGTCTCGAAGTAGGCCCGGTACGGGTACGTATTGGTCGACGGCGTCACGAGCGTGCCGTTCAGCGACACGTCGATTTGACTGAACATCGAATGCAGGACATTGTTGACCGTCGCCACGGCGGCGCCGGCCGCCAGATCGGTACCGTCCCCCTGAATCACTTTGAAGCGGACGAACACTTGAAGACCGAACCCGGGATGAGGAACTCGATAGGGCCGCCGGCATCGAGAGCCGTCAGCGGTTGGTAGACGGTCCACTGACTGCTCTCGATGCTCTTCTGCGTCACCGGCCCGGTGAACAGCTCCAGTTCGGCCTTCACGCCCTCGCACGCCGCCCCGCTATTCACGAACGCCATTATTCGTCGAATATATCGACCGGTCGACGTCGTTTCTTCCGTCTACTCGCTCGGCGCGGTTTCTTTATAGCGGCGCGGCGCTGCTGCTGCACTTTTTTTCTCTTAGGCGCCCTCAATAGGCCGTCGAGAAGATCGACGCCGGCCTCCTTCGCGCGTCGTTTTACCGACGCTTTCAGATCGCCGCCGGCGACGACGTCCCACGCCACGCGCATGCCGGTTTTGAGCGCGCGTTTTCCCAAAGGCAAGGCGCCTCTCTTAAAAAGCGGCATGGCGCTTCGAAATAGGCTCCCGAAGATATTACTCAGACCGTGTCCTCGCTGACCCCGACCACCGACGAAGAACGGTAGTTGACCGCCGACCTGTCGAACGTAGTAGTCCTCGTACGGGTTCGTTGGCATCGTTAAAACAATGTCGATTTACAGCGTCTAATGTGAAGCGTCGCCACTAGCTTTCCCCGCTCGAATGATATGGGCTGACCATGATCGTCTCTTATATCGACCTCGATCGTATCGAATTGATGCCGCAGCAGCTTCACGTATTGGACGCGGTCGAACGTTTCCGAAATAATGCTGCCGTTCGTACCGGAAACGGCGATGTTTCGCAGGAGAGGCGCGTACACGTCACAGACGACGCGCGATTCCACGAGATCCGTGAACACGTACAGGGTGTCGACGCCCGCCTTCATGTCCACCGTATTGTGACCTTCGTACGCGTACGTGTACGCGGCGGGGTAAATCTCGATAATGACGCCGCCCCACGGCTCGGGGCCCATTATCGGAGAACTCGTGATAACGTTGTTATGGAAACCTAGCACGCTCTTCAGACGACTCGTATCGGGTAGGGTAAAGAAGACACCCGGCGACATATGCAGCGTCATTCGGTGAGAGACGTCGCTGAACTCTAGACGCACTTTGACCTGATCGGTGCACAATTTCATTAGCTGTTCTTTGATCTGGCGCTTCAGCCCGTCGGCGTCGTTGTAGAAACCGTGAGTAATCGTACCCTGTCGGTATATCTCGATACCGTCTACGGTCGTGTAAACACCCGGATCGCCTAGCGGGGCCGACAGGTAGAATGTGGCGTCCTCCTCTCTCACGTTGTACCACGTGTGCGGGTACAGTAGCGTCACCAGTCCGCATTCCCATTCGCCGCCCGACAGGTCGAAACGTTGCGGCAGCGTCGTGATGTAGTGCGTCAACGTATTTTCGGGTTACCGCTTCATAGACGCGTTGCTCGGTAGCGTTAGGTAAAAGTCAGACGATACCGCCATCACCGCTTCGTCGTCGACCGCCGCCGCTCATAGACGGACTCGGGAGCAGGTAACCGAGACAGCTGCTCAACAGCGCCGTCCACAGGTTGGAGTCGCCTTGACCCCGCGTCAGATTGTATATACTAACGACGATGACGAAGTACAGGACGATGACCTGACAGATGAATACGATTTCGGCCTTAGGACATTCGTTACCGCAGAGCCGCCATGGAACGGGTTCGTGGACGTCGGTTTCGACGGAGTGCTCGGCGGCGGCGTCGACGCAGTCCTCGCTGGTAGTCTTCGTCGGCTCGCCTGAAGAGGTATCGTCGCCGTGCCTCGTCGCCTCGTCGATCAACGTCGCGCCACTGAGGTCTGTCGATACAGCAGGGCCCCTTATACGGGAGGAACGACGTTCCGTCGCATAAGCCCGCCTCGTGCAGTCGCCAGCATCCCTGGTGGCGAGTCCAACGACTCGTCATGACCGCCGCGCTATTATAGGTCCACGAGCAACGCGGCGTCGATCCAACTGTTGAAGGAGGCCGGATAACCGCTCCATTTTACGAGCGCCTCCGACCCGCCGCCGCGCCGACGACGACGACGCTGCAGAACCTCCTCCACGCGATACAGTTTATCTTTCGGAACGACAACGCGTTGTACTTCCTGTTCGTAGAAGATGCCCTCTACCGGCGTCCCGGCGTCGTCCTTCAGGCGATAAACGGGAGGCTCAAACGGATGCGCCTCTACGACGGTGAATAGCTCCTCGCTCCAGTTAGCCATGTATCCTTTTTTGAACGGACCCCTCGTCTTACTGAGATGCACGCGATCTCCCTCGCGCAGTTTCGGTTTTTTCCGCCGGCCGCCTCCGTCGCCACCGTACAGGCGTTGCCATACGGCCTCCTGATTCGTCGCGTCGAAGCTCGCCGGCGTCCTACCGATGCTGCGGTGGTAGGCGTTGTTGTACGAATGCACGAGATCCGGTAACGCTTCTACGTAGCGCAGCGTCTCGTGTTTCATAAAATAACGCCACATGCGCGTCTTCAAAGTCCTATTGATGCGTTCCACGACGCTCGCTTTAGTCTCCTCGTTATGCGTCACGAAATGATGAACGCCGAGCTCCTGTAGGAACGTTTGCAGGGGTCGGTTCAGAAACTCGGTCCCCTTATCGGTCTGCAGCGCGTTCGGTGGCGACTGCGCGCCGCTCAGCAGACGCTCGAAGGCCGCGACGAACGACGTGCCGGACTTACTCTTCAACGGAACGCACCACGCCCACTTCGAAAACACGTCGATGACCGTCATTAGGAATGTTATACCGTCATTGTGTTTTTTCAGTCTAGTCAAGTCGACCAGATCGGCTTGCCACTGGTGGTTTCGACCGCCCACGATGACGCAACGTCGTTTAACCGGTTTGTGTAGGGTATAGGCGTCCTGCTCCTCTAGCCACTTCTCGACGGCCGGTCGTCGTCGTCCCCCCTTCGACGCCCAGTGCAAAGCGTCGACGCCTCCGTAACTACCCGCACGTTTCGGATCGAAGTAGAGTTCATTCAGTTCGTCGTCGTCGTCGTTTCGTTGTCGAAGCTTTCGTTTTGGACGACGACGACGACTCCACCCGGACACCATGATGACGACGACGACGATGACAATTGAACAACTACTATTATACACATATAGAGAGCGATAACCGTGATGACGAGGCTGACGACGATGGCCGTTATCGTTCGTTGTGATGGCATCGTCACGCCGATTTTTCCCACCTCACGACATCCAACGCTCGTTGTTTTCTAGACCCACGTCGTCTTCGCTCCGGCTTCCCCGATGAATCCTCCCCCACATCCTCTTCTGTGATCGTGGCGTGCTCGACGGCGGCTGCTGTGGTAGAAGGAGGCTTTCCACCAATCGCGGGTCGACCAACGCCATCTTCTTCGCGTACTGCATCATTTACCTCCGCCGATGACCTGCCTGAGCAGCGGTAGGAGAACGGTGCTCGCTAACGGCGCTAACAGGGCCGTCAGAAAACCACCCGCCCCCGTTTGCAAGATGGCTCGCTTCCGCTTCACCGGAATTCGTTTGTCGACCAGGTTACGCAGGTGATCCCTGTATTTCGTCAACACGCGTTTCTGCCTCGGCGACACCTTCAAGTTCCCTCTCAGAATATTGTTCGCGCAATCGCACAGACTACATATGAGACTGACCTCCGAGTGGGCGAGCACGGCTTTTCGCAGCAAGATGTTCCGCTTAAGCTGCAGGGCGAAAATATGTCTCTTCACATGTTGCTCCGAGACCGTCGCCGCCGCCGCCTTTGGTCGTCTCTTCGGCGCTACCACCTCGCCTCGTCCCGTCATAACGACTAATAAGCGTACGCGGCGACGTCCCTCTCTACTTATAGTCGACCACCGCCACCCTTCCGTACATAGACGTACTGAAGGGGTCGTCCGGAAATATACACGTACGCAGGCGCATGTACTCTTCCGTTTCCTGTTTCAGATCCACGAAGAGATAGCCGTACGCCGCCAACGTCGCGTCTTTGAAAGCCTCTATCATGTAGTTGACCTTTCCCGGGTACATCTGTTTCGCTAGGTGACCTACTTGACCGGCGTCTCTGGGGTTCTTGAATAGCGCTAAGTATTGGGCGTTCAGGGTGATTGTGCGGTTTTCTTTCCCTTTCGGAAACATGTTCTGTCGGAGTTGCACGACCGACGTATTACAATGATTACTTTGTTTAGTAAATAGTTCCGTCACCCCGCTATCGGTCTCCTCCATGAGGTCGTCGAGTACTAATAGCGTCCTCTTTTTTCCGTCTAAGCGTGTCGTAGCCGGCAGGCCGTCTAAGAACTCATATTCCACCAATTCGGCATCCCCGGTGGCCAACAGCTCGGCCTTCAACTTAGTCGACCCGCCAAACTTACTCAGCAACAACCCCTTCATACACGAGACTCTAACGACGTTCCATTCGCTTCCCGTTCTTTTTTTCCGAATTACGTAACTGAGTCGTTTCACTACATAGGGCGATCGCGTTTTTTTATACACTCGGCGCATTCGAGATCGTCGTTGAACATCGCTTTCCTATACTGATAGGCGTGCTCGACGGAGCGGAAACCCCAACCGTACACCCTCACTCGGTACGCGTACATATTCGACAAGAACGAGCGCGAACCGCCAAACTTTATAGGATCCGACAGGACTACTACCGACACCCCGCTACCGGCATCGCTTATATAGAACCGACGCCGCCGCCGCCGCTAGATGGAGAGGTAGCATCTAAAAAAGGGGCCGACGTACGGATTCGGACCCGGAATCTTTCGATCCCTAGTCGAACGCTCTCCCAGGAGAGCTAATCCGGCGCCGGCGTTTATGAGTGGATTTATCGCGGTTATATACAGGGAACTATACGCATTATTTCTTACAACGGTCGGTAGGGACGCTATCGTTGATCGCTAGGGGTAAGTTGGTCGCTAGGGACACTATATCATTGCTTACGTAAGCACAACGGTAGGTCCTACGTTGATCGCTAGGGAAATTAGTCACTGGGATAACCGCTAGGTGGTGACACCTCAAGGGAAGGGTAAGCAATCAAAAGTGACAGGTCATCAATAACGTTTTTTATAAGTATGTTCCCGAAAACGTTTAGTGTCACCAAAACCCTTTGATCTTTTTTTATAAGTATGTTCCCGAAAAAGATAAGGACATTTTTTATGCATAGAGCTAGGCCTAAAAGGGGGCGGGGCGAGCCCCCAAAGCACCTCCATACTACTTATGTATACTCGAAGAACGACATCGATCATTTTCATACTTTGCTTAACCGCAACTTCGCTAATAGAAACGTAGATAATGGGGGGGGGGGGGGGGGGTAGTGTAGGATATTTTTTGCGGTGCCGTTGGGGTAGTTTTTGTTAATTGTTGCTGTGCCGTGTCGTTTCTCATTCTTGGCGATTTCCCAGATAGCATTTCCAACTCGGGCCAATATTGGCCCAATGTATGTTGCTATATTGTGCCAATGTTGGCAGCCAACATTGGGGTAAGTTCGGGTCAATGTTGGTCTAACAATGGCAGTTCCGATGCTTGGCCTAGTTGCGGTTGACATGTACGACCCACAAAGAATCTGAAACACTCCAAGTATAATATATTATGTAACCCTGGCGGAATTGTTTCGTGCAAGCGTTTGCATAGGCTATTGTTATGTCAGTCGCCAGACGGGGGTAGGGTAGCTTGAGCCACACCCAGTCGCACTTTGCTAGGGATCATGGACGTGTCCACAGAGATTTACGTACAGTTCTCTCGGCTCCGTATTACGAGTATCCATATACACAGCCTGGTGAGGTATGTTTTCATGTTTATATATTTATATGTTATATATAATAGTGATACCATTACAATACTGCATAACTTGTTGCCTTATTACCCATCAGTTCGGATGTGCCAGCTATAGTATAACGAGTGTAGCAGCGTTCTGTCGCATAATGATAAATATAAATTGTATTTACGAACGACTTACATATCTTTCAAGGATTTGAAATAATTATTGTGATGTATAGGTATGTCGTGTGCATAGGTTTGACTTTAGATAATGTGGTAATTACTAGTCAAAATTAGTAATTAGGTAAAACAAGTTTCTTCGACTCTTGCCTGTACAAGCTTGTCTGTACAAGTTTAGACAAGTATCTATAGGTTGACTGATGATTACATGCGGTTTACCACGTCTAATATTAGAACAGCCGACAAAACTTAGTAATGTAGCGTTGGTTGCTTGACTACACTGTTGCGATGTTGTAATCGCAATCAGCACGCTGTCTCTCTGTCTCCCTGCTCCTATATCTGTCTGTATAATTTATATCTTTTTTCT
>OZ023216.1:20501093-20506589 GCA_963995525.1 Escarpia spicata
GATCATGGAAATGTAAATACAAATGTATTGAAGCATACCCTATAACTTAAAAAGCAAGACATGAACAGACAAACATGGCACAGAATTCATATAAATAGGCTGTGTTCAATTTGCAGGATATTAAAATTGAAGTAGGACTCGAGAAGTATTTAATCTACTTGAGCCCTTCTGACAAAATCAAGTTATGTAAATTTTGCTGTGGAAATAAAACAAAATACCTATTTCTGTTGGTCAGTATCTCCATGAAAATGCTCAGAGACTCTGTAATTGATGCAACAATGGACACCAAGGTGATTAATATCATGATGTACTGATATGTCCATCACTAGTAGAAGAAAAATCAAAATACATAAAGAAATACTTTCGAATCAGACCTAATACTTTGAAAATGAACCAGATGTTTAATGTAAATAATGTGAAACAGTTGAAAGATCTTTCCAGATTTATTAATGTGTTCATAACAAAGTTTGTGTATCTAACAAATTCAATGTCAATACTGTGAATAGCGGAGAATAAAAAAATACATTGTAGCACATAGTTAATTTAGTAGTGATGTAATTACATGTAAATGAGTTCAAATTGTGCAATACATGTATAGTACGAGGTTTATTTTATGTTATATTATTTTACATTATTTGGTTTGAACTACTGATTATACAATTATCGAAAACACTTAATACAGTAAGGTCACTGAATGTGTTATGCTTCGTGTTGTTTATGTTTGACGTACTGTAAATATGATTCATATAATAGAAGTCTAGATGTTCTTAATAATACAATATGTTCTATCAAAATGTTCTTTATTAAGAAAAATTATCTCATATTCCGCAAGGAGTCGTAGGGAAATAAAACTCATTGCCATTGTCACTCTCCATCCGCGTATCTTCCCCTCCATCCCCTTTCTCACTTCCTTCCTCTCCCGTCCCCTCCATTTCCCTGCCATCCTCTCCCTCTCCGTCTCTCTCCACCCCTCCATCCTTATCTTCCCCCTCGCTCTCCCTGCGCTATAGTGGGGTGGCCCATATATCTTTGGAATGTGCGCCCGTTATGTGCCCCCTAGACTTTGGAATGTGGCCCCGCTTATGTTAGTCTCAAGGGGGTGCAATTGGAGGTTTTTGGGGAGCTTCCGAAATTGTGAATAAATGTTCAACAGCATCCCGCCATTGTATTCCGATGTCACGATCCGACAGCGCGACGGCAGAGTGGTGTTGAAGCTCTGGCAAAAAAATCTTCAATAACTCTCCCCGCGTTAGCTCTTCCAATGTCAAGATCCAACAGCGCGACGGCAGATTGCGACATCGCGACAGCGCTATAACTCGACAGCGGAGTCATGCTGAAGCCTCGGCTTAGCCTATCCAATATGAATTTGGTTCAGTGGAGGTGTTATGGCGATCCTCAAGGAGGTATAATTGGAAGTTCCACTAGACTACTCTCTATGGATCCGTCCCTGACTGGCTCACGTTCCCAACGGTCCCGAGCTCCCGGAGCGCCGATGACAAAACCAAGGACCATAGCTCCCGGGGCTCACTGAAGTGACAACAAAATTATTGACTCCGAGCTCATGGGGCGCCCCAGTCAAGTGAGAATAAAATAATTCCAGGGTCCCGAGATCCAGGGTAATCAGGTTAGAACAACGTTTATTCCAGGGCCCAGAGCTCATTGTCTTTCGGTGGGGGCCTCACAATTCAAATTTGCCCCAGAGCCCCAATACATCTTAATCCGCCTCATAGTCCGTGGATATAATTTTCGCCTTTTGCGCTAAGTTTTAATCTTGCATAATGTGTGAAACAAGTTTAAAATGGTGTTCAAGAAAGTGACACAGATTCGGGATGTTGATTCACTGGAAATTTATATTTAAAAGAAGGACGATTTCCGAATTTAATTTGAAATGCAAGGACACTACAAAACCAGGCGGACTTTATTGTAGACTATGTATACACGAAGAACAACATCGATCATTTTCATACTTTGCTTAACCGCAACTTCGCTAACAGAAACGTACATTATGCTAAGTAGCCGGGTTGTCAGGTGTGATCGTCTAGAAACTGTAATATCAATACATCCCTTGCAGAACGCACCGCATCGACGAAACTTATAACTAAAGGTGTTTCCATATACACTTTAAAGATATATTTGTTATTCTCGTACCATTGAAATGGATTAGTTGAATCATATAGCCTACATGAGGAGCCTACGGGTGTCAGAACTTGATGAATACTGGAATGGGCGCTGCCAATTGACACGCCTGTTGCGTGGTTGGGTGAGTGGGGTAGTGTCGGATACTATCACGGTGGCGGAGGCGTCTTCTCTATCATAGGCACAGGACGGAAATGTTATGGTATCTGGGCTGTGAATGTAGTGAACCTCCAACACCGGCGATATCACTTTGGGTTATCCAGCGTCTTTCTTCTTTGCAGTGCGGAGAAACTTAATTGCATCCAGAGCTAGGATTCACCACTTCCACCCAGCATTTATATAATCACTGGACTGAAAGGATACACCTTGGAGCAACAACGGTGAATTTCCAAATTCTCCTTTACGACGCCACCCAGCTGCCCGATGAAAATTCTGACTGCTGATCCCGAACAACCGACTCGGAAGGTAGGACCGTGTCTTTGTAATTGTGTTGGCTTCCATGCTTCTGTTTATATTCAGTTGATCACTGAACATTGATACGATTCTGACCATGTTCTATTTGTCACAATAGTTTCCTATTCGTTGTGAATACAATTAACAATTATTTGTATGTTTCGCCCTACGTATGGTTAATTCCGTCTGTCAAGTGTTCTCCATAAGTATTGCGCCTAGACATATGCGTCTGCGTAAATACGATTAGAAAGGCGTCCATTATTAAATACAGTCTATACATTACTTACAGTTATGTTGACGTTGTTTTAAAACGTGAATCCATACTTTTGGTGTCTGCTATGCAAATCGTCTAGGAGGAAATGTTAAAAATACCGAGTACCCATACACATGCACACTCATGTATACGTTATCTAAAATATAGTTGCATGCGCTTAGGAAGATATTGTGGGCAGGTTTTTTTTTCAATTATAATACGGGCATCTCTAAGAAATAAATAACACCTTTGTCCCCAGAACAATGACGCATCTCGTCGGCAAAATATATTGTACTAGCAATAACGCCTACAGATACTTAACTAAAAACACAACGTTAGCTAAAACGACATACATTCGAAATACACCATATGCCTACTTGTCTCACACGCACGCATGCACGTATGCACGCACGTACGCACGTACGCACGTACGCACGCACGCACGCACACACACAAACACACACACACAAACACACATACCAAATACATACATACACGCAAACCCGCATACACCACGCACCACGCACCACGCACCACGCACCACGCACCACGCACCACGCACCACGCACCACGCACCACGCACCACGCACCACGCACCACGCACCACGCACGCACGGGTCATTTTGAGAAACATCTGGAAGGCAAAACAAATAAAGCTTAACACCAAACTGAGGATATATAACTCAAATCTCAAGTCAGTATTACTTTATGGCTCGGAGACACGGTGAATTACACATAAAAACAAACTAAAAAATACTTTCATCAACAAATACCTGCGCAGAACCCTACATCTAAAGAAGTAAGACAAGATGCCCAATACTACACTATGGGAATGGACCAAACAACTACAGAAGACGAAATAAAGAAGATGACATTAATGGAGCACAGTAGCGCAGCGATAAGAGCTCCGAACCCTCGACTGAGAGAACACGGGTTCGAATTCTGTGCGGAGGTGTCGAAACTTGGGCAAGTTCGTTTACACGCACACACGCGATGTTATGAATATATACAAAATATCACAATATTATAATGCATCAAGTATCAATAAACTTTGATATTTTATTAAGTAACTGTGCTTTCCTCCTCAACAGTTTACAGGACAGGAAACACAATATTTGATGGCCTCGTTGCATAACGCGTAATTGTATGCGCGCTCACAAATGTATTTGTAATTGTATGTAAGAGCATAATAAAACGGAAAAAAACATATTTGGAAAGGAGTAAATATGAAGTTGTAAACTTACAAATAATAATGTTCGTGGGCATATAATCCGTTCGTGTTTTACGCCGGTTGACATGTACGACCCACAAATAATCTGAAACACTACAAGTATAATATATTATGTAACTCTGGCGGAATTGTTTCGTGCAAGCGATTGCATAGGCTATTGTTATGTAAGTCGCCAGACGGGGGTAGGGTAGCTTGAGCCACACCCAGTCGCAGTTTGCTAGGGATCATGGACGTATCCACAAAGTTATACGTACAGTTCTCTCGGCTCCGTATTACGAGTATCAATATACACGGCCTGGTGAGTTATGTTTTCATGTTTATATGTTATACATAATAGTGATACTATTACAATAATGCATAACTTGTTGCCTTATTACCCGTCAGTTCGGGCATGCCAGCTATAGTATAACGAGTGTAGCACCGTTCTATCGCATAATGTTAAATTGTGTTTACAAACGACTTACATATCTTTCAAGCATTTGAACTAATTATTGTGATGTATAGGTATGTTGTGTGCATGCGTTTGACTTTAGATAATGTGATAGTTACTAGTCAAAAGAAGTACTTAGGTAAAACAAGTTTATCCGACTCTTGTCTGTACAAGTTTAGACAAGTATCTATACGGTGACAGATTATTACATGTAGTTTAATGCGTATAATATTAGAACAGCCGACACAACTTAGTGATGTAGCGTTGGTTGCTTGACTACACTGTTGCGATGTTGTAGTCGCAACTAGCACGCTGTCTCTCTGTCTCCCTGCTCCTACATCTGTCTCTATAATTTATATATTTTTTTCTCCCCGTCTACCCTTCTCCAACCCTCCCTCTCTACCCGAATCTCTCTCCCTCCTCCATTCTCTGTGTTTGTCTATTAGAATGTCAGTCTATAAGTCGGTTAGGCATTACGTCAGTACGCATGACTGTATGTTTGCCGGCCGGCCTCCTTCTCTACCTGTATTTTTCTCTTACTGTTTGCCTCTATGTCTTTTTGTTTGTCTGCCTGTCTTGTCTGTTTGTTTGCCTGCCTGCCTGCCTGCCTGCCTGCCTGCCTGCCTGCCTGCCTGCCTGCCTGCCTGCCTGCCTGCCTGCCTGTCTGCGTGCGTGCCTGCGTGCGTGCCTGCGTGCCTGCGTGCCTGCGTGCCTGCGTGCCTGCCTGTCTGCCTGTCTGTCTGCCTGTCTGTCTGCCTGCCTGTCTGTATGTATGTATATCTGCTGCTTGTCTGCTGGTTGTATGTTTATCTGCCTACCTCTGCCACAGCCTTTGCCCTTGACTGTGTCTCTACGTATCTGAATTTCTTCTCTCCTGACTGCCTATCTACCTGGATGTATATATGTCTGTCTGCTGCTTGTCTGCTGCCTGTATGTTTATGTGCCTACCTCTGCCTCAGTCTTTGCCCTGTCTGTCTCTCTTTTCTCTCCAGT